>JAENPR010000412.1:0-554971 GCA_018135685.1 Themeda triandra | reverse complement strand
CTAGAGGCGATAATATTATCGGCTATTTCTCTCCAACTTCTTTCCTTTGCTCCGAAAGCGATTTTATTCAATCGGCTATACCACGTTTATGTCATAGTCACAATTAAGATCCAACTTCGATACTTGGATAAAACTTCTTAAGGTATCCGCCATTGATGGCTCTAGTAAGTTCTTCTTCAAATAGCGTTTTCAATATACGCATTGCCGGTGCACAACCGACAACCCGAAAAGGTCCTTCCCAATTCGGAGACCACTTCCGAATGTTCTGCCCTTGGTACCAATCGGCAATATTGTTTTTCCAAACCAATTCTCCTTACGCAAATTGCTTAATTTTAACTCTCTTTGTTGTAGTACTTGACAGTGCACGTATTTTATTCTTCAATGTTCTCCAAGGCCTTAAGACGAATCAAATGCAAATCTTCTAACTCATCCATCATCGGATCCTTATAATCTTTTTTTACGTAGTCCTTTTGTAACTCAACTCTCCTTGATCTGATTGCAACTCCCAAGGCATTATAGCATTATGTCCATAAACCAACTCATATGGAGATGCTTGTGTGGATCCATGGCAAGCCATTCGTAAGCCCACAATGCTTCATTAAGGACCAAGTGCCATCTCCTTGGCTTCTCATCGATTTTCTTCAATAATCTTGATCATGATCTTATTTGACGCCTCCTCGTGGCCATTGGCTTGCGCATAATAAGGAGAAGAATTATATAACCTTATCCCCATGCTTTCGGCAAAGTCACAAAACTACGAAGAAGTGAACTGAGTTTCCTGATCGATTGTAATGGTCTCGTGAATCCCAAACCTATGAATTATATGCTCCTTGACAAAGCGATCATATTCTCCGATGTGACCTTTTTCAAAGGGATAGCTTCAACCCACTTGGTGAAATAATCAAGGACAACACAAATTTGTGTCCTTTGCTAGATGGAGGATTGATCTCATCGATTAAATCTATACCCCGTATACGAACGGCCAAGGTTTAATTGGATTCGCGGGCGGATGCGAGTGCTCTTTGAACATTACCAAATATGCGACAATCTCGACACCCTTTGTAATATTCAAAGCAATCCTCCAACATAGTCGGCCAAAAGTACCTGTCCTCCTTATTATCCATTTCATTCGCAGGGCGGGCGATGTGCACCACAAGCCCTTCATGGACTTCAAACATAATCTTCTTAGCCTCTTCTTGGCTCAAGCACTTGAGCAACACTCCATCTATAGACTTGTGGTACAACCGATCATCAAGAAGCACAAATTTAAGTACCTTATATACGAGCCTCCGGAAACTCTTTGAGATGGGTCTTTCGATAGTTGATAATGTCACTTCTCCGGTATTACTTATCCATCGAATTGAAAACATCTTCTTCTCGCGTATAGACTTCATGATTTTCCGATATCCGAGGCCGCTTGAGCTAATTTATTTGCTTCTCCATTGTGCTCTCGGGTATATGATGCAAAGTAACTACGAAAAACTTTTCGGAAGTTCCCTACATTGTTCATGGTACCCTTGCGATACATCATTTTTGCATTCATATTGTCCTCATCGACCGATTGATTACCAATCAATCACCAAATACCTCAACCGCAATGTACCTTCAGTTCTACCAACAAATTTAAGCCCTCTAAGCAAAGCCTCATACTTCCGCTTGATTGTTAGTGACGGGATATTCAATTGAAAAAGCAAACTCAAATATCTTTCCACGTGGGGATATCAAAAGAATACCAGCACCACCACCTTTGTCACATGATGATCCATCAAAAAATAATGCCCATGGGGCAATGTTAATCATATCAATGATAAATCACGATGTTGAGTAATAAAATCGGCAATTGCCTGTCCTTTCACCGCTTTTGCCGACTCATACTTTAAATTAAACTTCGACAAGTGCTAATACCCACTTGCCGATTCTCCCACTTAAAATCGCATTGACAACATGTGTTTAATTACATCAAAACTAGATATCACCACACATTCGGCATTTAACAAATAGTGCCGAAATTTGGTGCATGAGTAATAAACACACAAATGAGCTTTTCTATAGCCGAATACCTTGTTTCAGGATCTAACAATTTTTGGCTAAGGTAAGCTATTACTCTCTCTTTTCCATCAAACTCTTGCATAAGGGCCGATCCTATTGTTAGGCTATCGGCGCCACATACTGACTTGAAAGGCTTCTCAAGTTGTGGAGGTACCAACACCTTGGTGGTGCCTTCATATATTGCTTGATCTCATCAAAAGCCTTTTGCCGTATGTCACTCCATTGAAATTTTTGATCCTTCTTGAGCTTCAACAATGGAGAGAAAGGCAATACTCTTTCGATAAATTGGATATGAATCTCCTCACGAAATTGATCTTACCCAAGCAATGACTACCTCTGTAAGGTTAGTTGGGGCACAACTTTGTCTATTGCTTCCATGCTCTTTTTCCCAACTTCTATCCCTCCTTTGTGGATCAAGAACCCCAAGAACTCACCAGCCGAGACTCCAAAAGCACACTTATTTGGATTCATCTTTAAGCCATGTCTCCTTGTGCACTCCAGAGTCTTTCTTAAATCGGCTAAATGTCCTTCATGGTCTCTGGATTTGACTACCACATCATCAATATAGATTTCTACAATCTTGCCGATTAACTCATGAAAGATATAGTTCATGGCTCTCTGATAAGTTGCACCAGCATTCTTCAATCCAAATGTCATCACTATCCACTCAAACAATCCAATGTGACCAGGACATCTGAATGCAGTCTTTGCAATATCTTCAACTGCCATGAAAATCTGATTGTAGCCAGCATTGCCATCCATAAAGCTAATAACTTCATAACCTTTCTTCTTTGCATCCACTAATAAATCGGCCACCGGCATTGGGTATCCATCCATTGGAGTAGCTTTGTTGAGATCTCTCGAAATCTATGCATACCCTCATCTTCCCATTCTTCTTGTAGACAGTACTATATTTGAAATCCATTCGCATACCTCGCATGGCCGAATAAAGTTTGCTTCAATTAATCTCTCAATCTCTTTCTTTACATCGGCCAATACCTCCTCTTTATAGATTTTCCGTGGAGGTTGTTTGAAAGGACGAAATCCGGGTTTTATAGGCGGCTTATGCTCAACAATTGATCGATCCAACCTGGCATCTCTCGTGTAATCCCAAGCAAAACAATCTTTGAACTCCTTCAGCAACTCTATTAACTTCAATTTATATTCTCTAAATTTGCACCGATATACATCGGCCTTGATTTTGTGCTATCACCAACATTGATTTCTTCTAACTTGTCGGCCGACATGAAACCACGACCCAATTTGCCTTTGTTGCCATCAATTGGATTGCCCATTAAAAATTACCGTCGAGCCGACGCTTGGATCGGGCGTTGATCTCGTGAACACATTGACGGGACCTTCTTTCCATATCTTACCCGAAAGGCAATCGTCCATCATACTCCCAATAAGCTCGGAGGTGGCAACACTCACGAATCATCGGCTGAACAATTTCTACATCATCTCCTACCCACCGAATAAGGATTTGATGCATAGTTGAGGGTATACAAGAATTAGCATGGATCCAATCTCTTCCAAGAAGCATGCTATATGCCCCTTGCCATCAATGACAAAGAAGGTAGTGATCAAAGTTTTGGATCCAATCATCGTTCCACATGTACTGCTCCACGAGTATCGAAGCATTGCCAGAAAATCTCTAAGGATCATGTCGGTTTTGCGGCAAATCTTCACTTGTCATACCAAGCTTCCCGAAAGTAGCATAGGGCATAATATTGATAGCAGCCTCCATCAACAAGCATCTTGGTTAAAGGTTTGCCATTGACATATCCCTTCAGTATAATGGCTTCGATGACGGTTTTTAACCGGCTTGTCAAAGATTGCTTGCCGAGTCAACACAAGTTGAGCCATCGCATCTCGGCATTCGGTCTCATCAAAATCTGAATATACCTCATCTTGCACTTCTTGATCTTCGGAGCTTTAAACTCTAATGGAATAAAGAACACCATGTTAGTATCGGCCGAAGGACCTTGTCCATGATCCTTTTTCTTAGGACGCCACACTGGCTTCTTTTCTAATTCTCGTTTCAGCTCTTGATTTCTCAAACGCCGAACTCTTCTCTTCGACTTTTCCGAGACCAGGAGGACACCACCGTCCTCTTTGCCACCCGTAGGAGCTCTCTTCTGCATTATGGACACCGCCGTGAGCCCAAGCTTGATCTCGCAAATCTCTTCCTCCGATGTTCATCAAAAACTCGTTTTATTTTTAAGCGCCGATCGTTCTCGGAACTTTCATCCCAAGTCTATCATGAACGGGACGGTGGTTGACTCGAGATTGCCACGTACTCAATATTGATCACCGCATTCGTGGCAATTGTTCCCGGGCAGTGCAACTTCAAGCCTTCATTCCAACAAGAACCGAAGAAGGAACAGCCTCAATGAGATTGCTCTTGTTCTCTCCTGTACTCTTCTTGTTCTCTTTGGCGCACCTCTGCTTCATATCTCCGACGTTCTGCCATGAACCTGCGCTCCTCTTCAATGTACTGCTGTTCCTCATCATACTCCATCTTCTTTTCCCACTGCCACTTATTCAACAAGTGTCGTGCTGTAACTCTGCGCTTCGGCTCAGCGTGTATTCGGCAATTTCCCTTAGCTGCATCTGAAGTCTGACCCTTCTCTGTTCGGCTACCTCTGAACTGTACTTGTTGCACTTCCTGCTTGGTAATTTGCCGATCAGGATCAACAGCACTACTCTCCTTGGCTCTTTCAGAGGTCAGAACCTTCATCTTTCCCTTTTCCTTGGATTCACCGGCATCAACCATGCCTATAGAGAAAGAGACCATATTCTCGAGGGAATGGGTTTTGTCTACTTTCATCTTGCCATCAAATCTTAAGTGTCCATCTTGAATAGCTTTCTCAATCTTTACTCGAACACTCGGCAATCATTGATATGATGAGAACCCGTATCATGGAACCCGAAGCATTCTTATCCTTTACCCCTTCGCGCGGATAGGATGTCCTTCGCGCCTTGATGCGTCCTTCTTGAATTAGAAACAAAAAGAGCTTATCTGCTTTACTGACATCAAAATCATAACATCCCTTTTGCTGCTTCACCCATCGATGACTGACCAAAGTAGGCTCTTTAGTCCAGTTCAGCTCTGCAGCAGCTACTTCATCTTCATCTTCATATTCAGATGCTTCTTCTAGAAATCCCTGATACATGTCAACAGTTGCACTGTTCTTCTGAAAACGAGCATCTCTCCCCGAACCCTTGGGCTTGATTGCTCATTGCCGTCAATTTTTGTGCAAGCTGTCCAAGGTCTTCAAACTCCATGCCGAATAGCTTGTCTCGATATGTGGCAAAGATGCCCCGCAATGACCAATTGTGCAAGTTGATCATCGGGAATAGTCGAGAATAGCACATGTTCTTCGCTTTCTCGAATCTACGAAGATACTCCATTGGTGTCTCGCAGTCTTCATCCTCATAGCCCAAAGATCGACCATCTTCTTCTCATTGGTTCCCGTATAAAAGTATGAATGGAACTTTTGCTCCAATTCCGCCCATGTACCAATGGAATTGGCCGGCCGCGAAGCAAACCATGTGAAAGCCGGCCCCGTCGAGACATAGGAAAATATCCGATTCTCCAAGCTTCATCACTAGCAACTTCTCCAAGTTGCATCAAATATCTCGCGACATGCTCAATGGTACGGTGTCATCCCCACTGCAGAATTTGGTCAAATCTCGTTGGTGGCTTAACTCTTGGTGGAAGAGCTACCCTATTGTACCACTGAAAGGAGATTTGTATGCATATGTCCGATGCTTTGGTTTCAGGCCGAATTGATTCTTTTGCATCATGTCGCCCATTCTCGCTTTAGGAGCTCATCATTTGCATCTTTTGCTCCCTCGTCTTCTAGAAGGCATTCCCGATGCTCCTCTGCACTCGGATTCGGCAAAGCACTCGAGCACCGTAATCGCAAATTCATTGTACCCATCTCCATAGACACTCTTCTGCAATCTATTTGCTACCGGAGCAATCTTGTAAAGGACATGTGGTATATCCGTTGTTGCACCAAAAGTTACTTGACCATAAGTTTGCTGCCGTCGGCAACAGGAGGCTTTTCTTTTTCATCATGAATAGCTCCATCCTTGCTTGTACCGATTATCTCTTCTCCTCCAATTGACTTCCCGAAGATTGCCGAGTGTTGAAGTACACCGGTCCAGCAAGCTCTCCAAATCTTTCTTCAAAGCGCTTGTCAACCGCTGGACCAAAAAGTGTCGGCCATGATTTTGCGGAAGGTGCCCGAAAAGCTGTGTTGTGATTCAACATAGTGTCTCCCACAGCTTTGTATATGGCCGCAACTACCCTCTCGCATCTCCTCCTCGGTAATGTCGGGCGACCGGCGAGAAGAACTCGTGGCGTTGATTGCTTGACGATCACTCGCCACTCTTGTTCTTGGAAAAAGACATCGACATTTCGCTGAAACTGTTCCATTGCCTCGCTCCACGATCCGGCGTTGCTCGGCGGCTCGTCCATGGTCACGTTCGTAACGTGGCGTTGTCAATTTCCGATCCCATCTTAGATTGAGAAGTGGTCCCACCGGCGTGCCAAAAAGTGTGTTGACGCAAAATGTGACCACCACGCGTCTCACACACAGCAAGCCGGAAAGCCTAGCTTCAATCGGGTGCCCGGCGTCGAATCCGGTGGCGTGCCGCCGATTTGACCTGAAAATCGACAAGGGATAAAACGGTAAGATCATAACCGGAACGTCTTTGGGTGAGACCAGACAGCTTCCATCTTTACGGCCCCGAAGCCACTTACGATGACACATAGCTATGGAAGCTATCGCCAACAGATGCGCTCATTCGGCTAAAGTAACATAACTAATGTAAACAACAAACTAGCCGAATACGCAAATGAAGACATGTTTGAACAAGATTAAATCATTAAAGCATATCAAACTACATCTCATGTTTAAAGCATCATCAAGCACTAAAAATTAAGAATAAGTAACTTATAAATATAAATCTACTAAATAATACATGCATAGGCTACTCCAACTAGTCTCGCACGTCTAACCTTCATAAACCCGTCGAGCATAAACCCAAGCAAGCTAATCCACCGCATGATACCACTCGCTATGAATTTACACCACTCCTTACTATTAGATCAATCCACCGCATGATACAATCTAACAATAAAGAGCTAAAAGCACGCAATTACCTAACAGATCTATAAATACTCGCTACATGTGTGAGCATAACCGTATCGGCAAGATTGCCGAATCGGGGTCCATGAAGAAGGAACAAACAAGTAACATGTAAAAGGAGCCTATCGATTAAACCGATCTCTAGTCCACCGGATGACTAGCTCTAGAGTAACCCAAAGACCCGCATCTGCCAAGCACGGTACCCGGTCTGTCAAGGCTTATCTACATATAACGTGGATGAACCCGCAACACGTGACAATCTAGATAGATCTAATTCGGCTATATGAGCTTGATCTACTCGATATTGAATAAGCATGAAAGGAACGATCAACAAGCCGAGAGAGTATCAATCTAGATTGGGCAAAAGAGTGTTGCAAATAATTTAAACATTAAATAAAGCAAGCAACACGTGATAACTTAATGAATCTATTAGATCTTGCCAAATCTAAGAGAGCCGATAACTATCTTTACTCATGTCTTAATCCGCCGCACGATACAAGGCACAAGCAAAAACTTCCCATCATTAAGCTTAAATCCGCCGCACGATACTAAGCAAAACGGATGAGACTACTTGCATCACATCTAAATCCACCGCACGATACTAAACATGATAGCAAGGTTGCGGGACTTACGGAGGTCGACGGATCGATTGGCCCTCTCGAAGAACTCGACGACACGACTAAAGGACTCGAAGGGTGGCACGTAGCCGGTTGTATTGATTTGGTTGTGAACCCTTATTACAATGGTCGAGAGTTTATATTTATACCCCGGACAAAACATGAGTCCTAAGCACTTACGAACTATCTAACCAAAATTGGAAAGACAAAGACACGCTAACTCTATCCATAATCGGAGTCCTTGATCATCACGACTCCTTCCCTTTTCGATCGGCTTCCTTTTTCCCGTCTCCGCCTTCAAATAAAGCATTCTTGCCGACCGCTTGGCCATTTGCCGAACACATGGAAATTAGCCGACCGCATATGCATTTGCCGAATCCCTCTCTCTGCACCTGGTCCACTGTCATATTCCCGACCAAATTCTGGTGTTAACAAACTCCAACACCGGAATGCAGATCAAGCATCATCGAGAGGCACAGAGACATTGCTCTCGAGTTGCAACTAACATATCTCGGTTGCAACTGTGTTTGTGCTACACAACTTGTCATCTTGCATGGCAGCAAGAAGATAAAAATCTAGCAAATGCAACACACAACACAAACAGAGCGGCCGGCCATTGCTCTCACCTCGAATTGCCTCGATGTCCACCGTCGGATTTTTTGCTATACTCCAGTTGCTAAACTCCAGTCACCCCTACCGCTCGAACAAATAAAGAACATGTTAGCCTGGAAACTAGCCTAAGTTATTTCCTATTGTAGAAAAGAGATGAATAACCCCATTACAATCTTCCTCTACTTTCCAACCACCACTTGTTAGGGAAACTAGCCTAAGTTCTTTCCTCTTGTCAAACCATGAACAAGAGTTTCTTGAGGGCACACACACACACACACACACACACATTTGGGGATTCAAGACACACATGCACGCAGAAACAAAGAGATTCCCCGGCCACAACAACAGATCAATTCCTTTCCCTTCTATACATGCGGTGAAACAAACAATGGTCAAGACTGGGGATAAGGTTCACCATGACTACCACCAAAAATAGAAGCCATGCAATCCCAAAAACCATGGCCCCGAAGTTCTAGTGAAAATGAACTAAGCGGACTACGTAATCCATGCAATCCCGAGAGAAAGACACGCATCCAAATAACGAGAAAGCAAGCGCACTCCATCCGGCCCCACAAAAAACTATCCCACCAAAGGTGTGATTATTTGGGCTAGTTTTCTATGGGGTCCACCAAAATAGCAATTACTCCCTTCCTTTCATGCGCATGAGATCCGGCCATCCGGGGCTGCTGCGTGCCTTGCCGTAGTTTGAGTTAAATTGCCACGAGTTTTTTTTTATCTTTGAACCACTGGCACCAACGTACTCCGTAAGGGGATTAGCTAATATATCTAACATGTGTTTCATTAAAATGATAAGATCTAGAAATACAAGTACAAATGGTTAAGAACAGCCTGACTTATAGTCAAAGTGTCTGAGCAAACGCATGTTTACGGATTTTTTTTCAGTGTTATTCACTTCTTTTGTTTTTCGTTGATCAAAAGAAAAAACTTTTTTTTGTTATAACAATCAAGCATATCCTTGAAGGCCTATGGAAACCCAGATTAAACAACTTGTGCTACTGTTATTTTGATAGGACCAAGTAAAGTCGAGGAAGATGTCAACATAAATGGCTTTCATAATGAGTTAGCTCATGCCTTTCATGGAGTGTAATTTTTTTTTAGCTTCATTGCGGACCTTAAGTTTGTGTGAGACATCTCATTTGTATGGACAAATTTATATTTATCATCATTCGGATGCTTGAGTTGTTGAAGTAATATATTTGTGTCATATGTGAGTGAAGGAGGCTACACAAATGCTTGTCACACCAAATCCAGATAGAAACATGATTTAAATGAATCAAATGATTGAAAAGGCACATTTATTGCTACTCTAGCCCTTGCATCCAAACACCTCAAAGGCTAGAGTTAGTTTGGGGCTAGAGTTAGAGCTAGAAACTAACTCTAGCTCGAGCTAGAGGGATCCAAACAGGGCCATTATTTATTTACATTCTGTTTATAAAGTATTATGAGGCCAAAGTTACAAATAGCTCGTTGACTTTCCCTAATCTAGAATGAAAATAATTATTTTTTAAGGGACGAACGACGCATGATGGAGTTTTTTTTTTCTCTCTAGCGTCCAGAATTGTCAAAAGCACTGACGCACAAATTCCATGGACGATGACATGATGTAGCTTGGACGTACCTACCCATCTGCCTTTGGGAAAACCACTCTCAGAAGTTCCTGTCATCCAGGAGGTTTAAAAGGCTGACAAATAGAGCCAACGCGAGCCAGGCCGAAGAAATCGACTCAGGGCAATCCCAGTGGAAGAAACTAAGTAGTTTCTATAATATAGGATATCGTCTTAAAACTACTCCTTCCCAACCCAAAGTTTCTATATCAATATTAATGTAAAGAATATCTTAAATGCATCACAAAATAGAAGTAGATTAACTGTGGCAAGCAACTCTACAACCACGCTGTTTTTTTTAGAGTTGTCCCATAAATTGTCAATTGAAGTAAACGTAAACACAGATGGTTACCGAATGCTCATGCGCGTTCACGTACATGATTCCGAATTCATGCAATGCAAATGCTTTGTCTGGTCTGGATTACACGTACTGATGTACACGTACCCCGCCCGCGGCAGTAGATCACAGATGCTGCTGTGCGTGGCTCCTTGCGCCATGAATTCAAGGAGAAAGAGCAGAGCATATCAGGATGAGACATGAGACAATGAACTCCAAGCTCTACAAGCATTGCGTCATGTTCGCACCCGTCGTGCCGCCGGTCGTGCTGGCCATGGTGAAGAGCCCCGTGGCCGAGGAGTTCAATCTGTCCAGGCTCACCCGCAGGTCCGTCATGACGGCCGTCGCGCCGCTCTCGCTGGACCTCCTGGCGGCGTTCGGGTGCAAGATCCGGCGTTCAGGTTGAGGCATACTGTAACATCCACGATGTTAATCATGCATTAACTCTGCAAATCATGGGCATAAGCATATCATCAGCATTTAATCATCATCTTAACATGATTTGCCTGATGAATGATGCACTTTGATTGACTTAGTCTTAAGTGTGATTGTCGAGTTAAACTAGAAGTGATAGCTAGGTTGCTTATCTCAAGTCGGTCCTTTAATAAAGTTTATTGAGAAAAATATTTGGAGAAAACTTTGTGTTGTGACCATTTCATGAAAATGCTTTTAATGTGTTCAAAAAAGGCCAAAAAAGCAGTCCCTAGGATATTTTAAAAGTATTATTTTATAATTCAAAAGTGGCCCAAATTTGTATCTCCAAATCTAGGCCGAATTAGACCAAACTCCTTTGGAGGAAATATCGACTCCTCAAATGGAGTAACTTTCATGTTGAAAGTTTTTGCCAATTCTCAACCGTTTAGAAACTACAGCGCATAAAAGATTTCGCCAAACTTGAGGGTGGGACCCACCCGTCATAGTCCCACCTCACCTCATCTTCAACCTCGCCACCCTGTCCCGGCGACGCGCCGCGTGGCCGATGCCCACCGGCCCGCTCCGCGTTGCACGGGCGACGCGCCGCATCAGCGTCTCCACCGACCCGTCCCGCCATCCTCGCCCGCGCCCGCGCCAACCTGCTCGCCTCCAACACGCCGCCGCGCCGCAAGCTGCCGCCGCGGCCACGTCCCCGCCCCCCGCTCTCGGGTCCGAAGGGGGCAGCCGCGTCTCCTCCCCCACTCCATTCGGGCGCACTCGCTTCTGCCTCCTCTCCACAGCGCCGCTCCACTCCTCCCTTTCTTCCTCCTTCTCACGCGAGCCGAGAGCGCGCAGCCGCCATTACTGGCCGCAAGCTCCGCCACCGCCCTTCGCGCCCCCGCGCTCGCCCGGCACCGAACGGGCTTGCGCTTCGCCCCGCACGCGCGCTCGCGTGCGCTCACGACCCCGTCTCCACCTCCCGCCGCCGCGGTAGACCCCGCCGGACGGGTTTCGTCCTTCCGCCGTCGACGGGTCGCACCTCGGCGTCCACTTCCCATCTCGTCTCCCTTCCTCTTCTTTTCCTAACGCGCGCACCGTGTCCGCCTCGGTATGCCGCAACATGTCCCGGCCAACGGAATGGCGCCGTTCCGCCCGGGCTGCCGGCGGACGGCCTCGCCGCCGTCGCATCTTGGCCGCGCGCCATGGCCGTGCGCGAGCTTGCTCACGCTCCGACCGCCGCTTACTTCGATTCGGTGCGCGACACAGCCGCCTAGCCACGTAGGAGCTAGATCCGCTCCCATTTGGCCTTGCTATGGCCGGCGCAACCCTCATCGCGGCCATGCCTCGCCGCCGAGCCCCGGCGAGCTTGTGCTTGCGCCGCTCCCATCGACCCGCTACCTCATTCCGTCCCTTCCTACCCGATTCGTATTCACCTTCCTCCGCTGCGACCGGTGCTCGCCTTGGAATGTCCCGGCGTGGCCCGGAGCCGCCCCGCCGGCGACATGCATGGCCGCCGGACCGCCATGGTCACCGGCGTGCACACCCTGGGCCGCCATTAGCTCCATCTTCACCACCGCCGGATGCGCACGGATGCAAGGAGTCGCCCAGTGGTGCTCGTGTCGCCGGAGAACCTCGCCGCCGACGAGCTATCGGCCGGCGGAGCTTCCTCCCCTGTTCGGGTGTCGTCGACAGGCGGGACCCGCCTGACGTCACCTGCTGACGTCAGCAGGGCACCCGTCTGGGTGCACGAGTCGGGTAGATCTAGCAAAGGTTCTAGCTTGGGTACAGTTTGGGGTACGTGTAGCAATTTAGGTTTCGATTTCTAAAAAGAAATGTTTTTCCAGAATTGATGTATGATGTTGTAAAATGCATATCTTGAGATGTATAGCTCCAAATTGAGTGATTTAAGTCTTGTTGTAAACCTTGTGAAGTGTAGTATCTGGAAAAAATATGATATGCCGTGTTTGAGTAACTTTTCTGTATAGATTTATTTAAAGTTTGGCAATTGGATAAAATGTTGTTTATCTTGGTAAATGCATAGATAATTCTAGGATGCTCAGAAAAATGTGGTTTTGGTCTTGTTGGTCTTGTATTGAGGTGCTCTGACTATGAAAAAGATATCACATGCATATTTAGTGTAAATTTATAGAGTTGTAGTTCAAGTGCCTATTATTGCCTTACTCTTGATTAAATTCATAAATGGGGTCTATATGTCTAGTTAAGCTTTAATTCTTTTTGTGGGTAATTTATATGTCCTAAGGAAGTCATTGATGTGATTAAACCTGAGTTTGGGCATACTTTATAGTACAAAGTATTTACTGCCTTGTGAATTATGTGTAGGCTAGTAGGTTTATCCAAATGAGATGAAACTTGGCTGGTAGATTAGTTTTGCCATGATATGTCTACTGTAATATTTATAGGATTTTATGAGGTGTCTAGCTAGGGGTTGCTGTTCAACCCATAGTTGCTTAAATTGGAGTTGCTGGTATGGTGCTATGCTTAACCTAATCATAGGTTGGTTTTCTAGGAAACTTGTCAACATATAATAGGTTTGAAATTAGTTGATGTATCTACTGTTCAAATTTGGTGAGCATTGGATGGATAGTTTAGTAGTTATGGCTGTTGCAATCTAGTCGATAGGGGCTGTTAACTGCTGTTTTGTCAGGACCCCGTCCTGATGTTTGCAATTTTAGGTCTAGATAACTTGAGAATCAGGCTCTGATGTCTCAAGATGAATTATGGGAACTTTTATAAGCTTTCCAGATTGTCCTCTATCATGTTCATAGGGTTTATAGATCTGCAGTTATGAATTTATTACAGCAGTGCTGTTGATAGGACTATTATTGCTAGAGGAGCATAGATGAGTATTGATCGTTTGTAAGAGCTTAATGAAAGGGTCTTGAAGTGCTTAGGACATGTATGATTGGTTGTTACTAGATATGCTATGATGGTTGGTTTAGAATGATTATGCTTAGGTTTAGGTCTTTGGCTTTACTGGCTTGTTTGCTAGTGATAAGTGTAGCTTTTAAATCAACTATTCATCTTTGAACACCTATCCTCCTTGATCATGCATACACCGACCATCACTTACTCACACATATGCACATGCATCATTCCAGGATCACGTGTAGAACATTCGTCGTGGAATCGAGGATCCAGAAGGACAAGTTGCGAACGGAGATTCGCATGAGAAGTGATCAAGCACCAGGAATCGACTTGGAATAGTCGAGTACCTGGGGCACTAACCTCGGTTTTCTAAATAAGGCAAGCCCCGGAGCATCCCTCCTACGTTTGCAAATGTTTTACTTTGCGTCCTTTTATTCTTTTTGTTGCATTAAGTTTATAGGCGTTGCTTGAAACCGTAGTTGCACCAGGACTATCTTGCCACCGTAAAATATCCTACTTTTACGTATAGGATCGACTACATGCTTAGGCCTCGCTACTTAAACGGTGGAAACCGAGTGATCGACCATCACTCGCGAGGTAGGTGTTACTACCCCTTGGGATTGAGATTGGTGAAATGTTGGATATGAACATAACCATGTGGCCATGATAAATCACCTCTAATATACTATGGCACACGAGCGTCCTCGGATCATTTTGAACAAAGTGCCTCACGTATAGCCGGGATGGCCGAGTGCCTACCGCGAAGCCTAGAATCTACTTGGGCCGGGTTTCAACTTCCGGTATCCATGCCGGCGATGGTTGGGGAGTAACAATGGCCCGTTGTAAGTCCACTACCGGGAGGTGCGTTCCATGTCTATGAGTTCGCGAGTGTTCCATGTCTATGAGTTCACTCAGCCTTGGTATCGGGAGTTTTCTTGGTCATGGTGGTGAGTTGTTGATCCCGCGTCTTTTTCCCGAGTAGATCAAAGTGATCTAATCGACTCCGACGGAGTCGTGTGGTTTGTGTGAGGAATACCCGCCGCCGGGTTTGCAATCGATTATAATCGCCATCGTTCTGGATAGTGAATAACTTGGTCGAGCGATTACGGTGCCGCAAACAAGATTTGAAATGCGAGTTGGTTATGTTCACTCATGATGGTTTAATGAATACTCAATCAATGCGGTTATGATATAATGTTGATTGCTTCTACCTTAAAATGATGAAGTAGTGCAGTGCTAATGTAGTAATGGCGGGATGCAACTTAATTGGATAAGCTAGAGAGTCCTTTTGTCACTAAATGATTACTAATAAGCTCATATTTTGGCAAACAAAGGAGTCGCTAACCCTCTATAAAGCCTGGCATCCACCAAAGAGTCTTTATTTTCTTTTAGTCGGGTAAGTCTTGCTTTGAGTACAATGTACTCGGGTGCAATTCCCAATGTTGTTGTTGTAGGTTGGAGAATTACTACCGTGGTGACACGGTGGACTTATATCCCACTACGGGAGGATTAGACTTCGGGCAAGTCACTCTTATATCTCATCTACATGCTTTGTTGATGGAGTCGACCCTGAGCGGCACCGTATTTAAAAGTATAGGTGTGAGTGTATTATCAAAAGAGTTTTTCTTCCGCTGTTATTTCTATTTTGGGTTGTAATAATCCTATGTGTGAAATGTAAATAAAACAAAGGTGAATGGGAACTGAACTTTGATTCAGATTTGTTGTAGAGTTGTTTGAAATCCTTCGAGATTTCATGAACTACCGGGCTGGTTTGGTTGCTAAGTACTAATTGAGTTGCCACGTCGTGATTAGTGCTTCGTAATTAAATTAGTTGGTCGGTTCGCTAAAGCGGTATCGCCTCCACAGTTCAAAGATCTACCGTTCACTTGGGTGTTTCAAAACAAAAGTATTTGGTTTCACAAAACTATTTCTCAACTTATAGTTATATAGGTATTGGAAAACTATGAGTTCAAAATAAAGTGTGCCGTGGTCGTATCCTATATGCCCGAGTTAAGAACTACTAGGTGGCTATCTAACAGCTAACTATGGGTATTGCATCATATTTTCCTTTGTCGCGCTCATACACGACGATATGTATGGGGGCCATTCACTTGAATGGTTATGTTTGGTTTCATATTCCTCTACGCCCAAGGTAAGTGTGAGTTGTGAGAGCATGATCGGATACACTGCCGATCTAGGAGAGTGCTTATATGACACCGGATTATTCACATGTTTCGCACATGTTTATATGAAAGTGTCCCATGTGTGGGATGCCGTCTTCGACGATGATTGGTTAGCGTGCACCTACATGCGGGGATATCGGGGATATGCCCGTGTGGAGGAGGGTGTTGAATAGGAGTTGATTGTATTCGAAGTTTTGACCTTATTCTTAAGGTGCCGAGTTTTTACGTCGCTTGCATTCATATGGGATTTTGGGTTGAAATGGAATCTTCTGCAGGTACCCTAACCACGCAAGTTCGTGTAGCTCGACTAGATTCTGCTATTTGAGAGTCGTATAGATGACGTATGTATGCCACCGTTTAAAACGCTAGAATTCATCGTTTCTAGTTGTGAGGATGTACGGAACGTGCATGCATCATGTCATATGATCATCTCATGGGAACGACACTTTCTCTCTTTCCATGTAATTGAATACTTCTCTTTTCGATAAAAATTGACCAATGTAATCCTCGTCTCATGAGAGTTGTGTATCGGTTCTACGAGATGGAACGCATGAAGCGCATCAAGTCCAAGTCAACCAAGATTCAAACCCAGAAACCACAACAGCTGGTCACCCGTGAGCCACGTGGTGCCAAGAAGTTCCTGAAGGAATTTGGAATGCCGTCTCTTTTATGGCGAGTTCTGCACTCTGTGGGTTACACTACGGGAAAAGAGCCTCGCTATCAGTGGAGCAAGGAATTGGAAGGTCAGCGTCCGAGTTTACTCCCTGTTGAAGTTGTGATTCCCGCCAAGAGCGAGGGTGAGCCACTCGGGTGTGGCGCCGCTTTATCGCTCGAGGCGGGAACCCTCGGGGAAGGTGCGAATATAGTTGCATACAAAGCCCCGAGGGATTTGCTCAAGAGGTGTCCGGATGAGGTTGCTCGTGCCCAAGGGTGTGTTTCCCAAGGGTGATCCATACCATGCCGTGTGGCGCCGGATTGGTGAGACTACACTAGTTGGTGGTACGGATGAGGCCGAGAATAGTAACGGAATTGCCGGCGGTGCCATGTTTGCCGTGATGAAGAGCTACTCATGCCTGGAGAATGCACTTTGGAGTCACTTCATAATGATTACCGCTATGTCACCTCCGACGGGAGGGAAGCACGAGGGTATACACGAAGACATAGCACGTGTGACCAAGATGTTTGAAGAAATGACGGTTTCCAAGGATCAAGCTCGCAACGGGAGAATGCTGCCATGCATGAGACCTTTGTGGCACAGTCGGTTTACGGAGCTATCTCGCTATACTTGGTCGGTGGCGGGAAGCCTTTGGCATGGTCGCGCAACAACGGAATGAAGCGTGGAACGAAGAGTATCTCTTGAGAGAATGGGTGCATGTCTTGACGATTGAAAATGCTGCTCTCAATGAAGAAATTCAATGGGTTTATCATCGCATCCCCATCATCCCGCGGAGTTGCTGATCCCGAAGGTGCTCAAGTTGTGCCCAACGTTGTCAATGTTGATGCTTTGGGAACACAACGAGTACGGAAGGCATGGACCATGACTAAGCGAGAATCGGCTTAAGGCTAAGCCTCTTGTGGGATCGGTGCTTTCTTTTGTAAAACTTTATGTAACGACGTGTAATCCTAAGTAGCTAGTCTTTTGGTCTTTGTAATAACCGTAACTGTTTTCTATGACAAGCTTGGATTATGTAACATACTTATCCCGAATAGTATATCTAAACTAGTATGTTGAACCATTAGTATTTTGGGTTTGGATTTTCTAACATCGTTTAAATGTCAGTTCGGTCTCATTTGGCAAAAATACGATTCATACCTCCTGGCCGATAATGACATGTCATTGCAGATGTCTTACGGTCACGTGTCTAGGCCTATTCTATTAAACAAGTACAGTTGTTAACTATCACGTTGCAAGCGACGCGATAACACTCGCAACTTGTGTTGTGTTTGTTACAAATGACATTTTTGCCATTTCGAGTTTTAGACTTCTTTGTTGTCCCCGACCTCGTCATGTGTACATCGCTCAATTGCACAAGAATGTCTAATTATACCTCTCGAACCCGATCTATGGATTACCCTATCGTCCACCAATTAGTAGCGTTGTCCCGATCAAAGTTGTTATAGTGCCGCGAGGGAAGCTAGAACCACCTTGATAACCGGCGGAACATGGTTGGATATCTAGCGAAGCTACTGGTATTATAAATTTTGATCAAGACGACTAATCCAGTTCTGTCAAAACAATGTCCCTATTGTGAAACCGTCTCTTGGGATAGTCATTCAATCCCACCCTACCAACGTAAGCCACATCACCTCAACATTTGGGTTATCCGAAGTTTAGTAACGTTGCGTCTACTAGCAAGGTTTAGCATTGCCGCTACGACAATGACTGTTCCTCGCAAGTTACTCACGATGACTAGAGCCTAAGTATGTATATTACACGCACGTCCGGACACGGTTAGTGTGTTTTTGATGAAACGATTCCCGAAATTACAGATATGTTACCGTGAGTATGATAACCTCATACCCACGGGGTACGATCGTTCGTCACTCTTTTAGCAATAGGAAGTGTCTCTCTCTCGATCGTCCCGCAACTAAGCGTATATAATGTGCCTACCTTTGAGGCATGATTATCGAGTAGCACAAAAACGTGTCACAACACGGTCAACTTGCTATGAATAGTTCGTACGTTGTTAACTAACTCGACCATGGGGAGAATTACTCCCGCCTACGTTAACGCTTTCCGGTAAACCTTTTACCAGGGGATATGATACGTTAGGCATGAGACATTCCGAAGTATGCGTCGTGTTGAACCCATCCAGTTCTCCATTCTTGATATCCTATAACCCTGCGGTTATACCCGATTACCCACTTTTGTCTTGCACGTCATCTCTATTAGTGCAGGAACCCATCGTGTTGCGAAACCGCATTTCGAATGTGAAAATCTGTAGTGGTGTCTTGATTAATGATTGATGGTGCCGTGACAAAACCGAGAGCACCCTGTGGGTGCACACACATGGTAGTGTTGCTCGGCACGCGCGGGTATCATGGTTGCTTGATCTTGATCCATTATAGAGATTACCTCGATGTCTTTTTTTACATAAACCTACTTAGAAACCTTATAATCCCTAGTCGTCTAGCCAATAGTGGCATGAACTCTATGAGGTTTTCCCACTTGTAGTGTGATGAAAGATGGCTCGATTAGAGTAAGCCACTAACTCTTCTTTGCTAGACCACAAAAGGTAGCAACACGGGGACTCAATTGAGAGTTTTCGGAGAATTGTACTATCGCGTGTAGAAAGTGTGTCCCTCTTTTGCGTATTCGTTGGGATACCTTGTTCGTGTTGGACGAGTTCGGACGAACCTCGAGCTAAGTGAAGTCCTTACTTCCTTAGTGTTTGTCTGTTCCTTTTCTCCTCCAAGAATAATGCCTATGTCGGCATTAATTGCGACCATTGTGAAGCTTTTAATGTTGAAAGGCAACCTATCGATGAATTAATGAGAGGCCGTTTTCTAGCCTGAACGTAGACAAGTAACTAACCAAATAGGTTGATTGACTCGTGAATGTTGAAAACGGTCATGGTGGATCCGTCTATCGCGTAGACCATAATACGAAACCAACCTTACTAACCTTCGAGTTGAAACTACTTATCAGATAGACGCTAGGTTCCGTAATAAGTCTGTCGTCCATCAAATGAAATCCTAGCTCTTGGCGATCTTTCAGAAGATGAACAACCACGCGTCTAAGCTGAGAGCTTTGAAAGCCAAAGTACGGTAGTAATGATTGGGTTCTTGATTGTGTTTAGCGGTTCCTTTGTTGCTGTTGGGATCACTCTTGCTGACACAAGCGTCAGAGTAGTTGGAACGGTCGGCATGAGATCAATGGGATACAAGATTTTGCCGATTAGTGAAATGAATCTTTACTCCATTATATTCCTTATCGAGAAGAAAGAGTTCTTTTAAGGGGGTTAGACTTGTCTAATGTCCTAAAGAGTACTCCTACCTTATGGGAATCAATGGAGGGGATTCATTGGACAAGAGTATTTATCAAGCCGACGCCCGAGCCTATCGTGCTTTGGGTATGCGACATGAGTGTTTTGGTACAACCTTGGGATTATCTATATGGGTCTTACGCGTCATTCAAGCAATGTCGGGACTTGAGACTTGGCTCAATGCTAGCACCTTTTGAGTAAGATTTGGCACGTGTTTGGTTGGAAGAAATACTTTTGGTATACCAAGGTTAGCGGACCTCTAACCTGAGAACACGTGTAGCATGCATGGATCGCTACCTGTAAATGCTTACTATAGGATTCGCTCGGCTTGTCGGATGCTTTAAGGGAATGAAGGAGTTGGTGGTTTGCGATGAGTCAAGGAGTCATTGACCTAAGAACTTTGACTTCTACATGATAAGACTTGGTTATCTTGTCCTAAGAACTTTGACTTCTATATGAGAAGCTTTGTATACCTATGACCTAGGAATTTTGATTTCTACATGAGAGGATTGAATTTTCGTGATCCAAATGATTCATATTGGCATCCTAACTTGCCGTGTTCCTACACGGATTGTGCCAATATTGAATTTGTGTGGATAAAGCCCTATGTTACCACCTCGGAAGAGAGTCACCTGGTTTCCGTTCCGCGGAAAACTACGCTCGCTTTTTAGTGGTAAACATTATGGATATTTGAAGCACCTTTTGATGTATTTGATGATGCGAATAGCGATTCCTCTCAAGTAACCCTCGACTTTTTCCAGGTTGGGTAGTTGTTGGGTCATGTTGTATGATGACTTACCCATTGGTATATAGTCTCGGGTTCTAGGTGAATGCTTATCATACTATTCTTTGTCATCTTCATACTTTAGATTGACATAGTAATGGTAGCATTACATCAGAAGGGAAAACATGTTGGTTCCAAGCTATGCTTAAAGACACTCACTAGGGCGTGAGCATTGATTAACCAATAAGACAGAGCCGATAATAGATTGCCTTATTCATCCGGCATTTCCGCCCATGAAGTTTCGAATCCACCATCCGCATCGAACGTTTGGTAATTCGCAACAAGGAGCGGATCTGTTGGTGTGATAAATTGGATTCCATCGGGGTTACCTATGTTTGATATACCTCTTGCATGGAATATGACCTTGTCGATCTCCATTGTCATAACCGGAGCAAACTGGCTTATCTTGGATGAACCCGTACCATGTCTCGGAAACACGACAACGGAGTCGTCGGGATATACTTGGAGAAGTATTGGATCCGAGGCGGTGAGATCATGCAATTTGGAATTTGAGCCTCATGACCGTGACAAGTCTTTGAGAAGTTGATGGGCAAACGAGATGGCATTGGTAAAGTACGAAAGTGTCGCTATGTGAGGTATCGTTTTTCGAAAACTAATCTACTTCCACCAAATCTCGGACGAGATTTCTTTTAAGGGGTTAGGTCAGTAACATCCACGATGTTAATCATGCATTAACTCGCAAATCATGGGCATAAGCATATCATCGCATTTAATCATCATCTTAACATTATTTGCCCGATGAATGATGCACTTTGATTGACTTAGTCTTAAGTGTGATTGTCGAGTTAAACTAGAAGTGATAGCTAGGTTGCTTATCTCAAGTCGGTCCTTTAATAAAGTTTATTGAGAAAAATATTTGGAGAAAACTTTGTGTTGGGACCATTTCATGAAAATGCTTTTAAGGTGTTCAAAAAAGGCCAAAAGCAGTCCCTAGGATATTTTAAAAGTATTATTTTATAATTCAAAAGTGGCCCAAATTCGTATCTCCAAATCTAGGCCGAATTAGACCAAACTCCTTTTGGAGAAAATATTCTACTCCTCAAATGGAGTAACTTTCATGTTGAAAGTTTTTGCCAATTCCCAACCGTTTAGAAACTACAGCGCATAAAAGATTTCAGTTCAAACTTGAGGGTGGGACCCACCATCATAGTCCCACCTCACCTCATCTTCAACCTCGCGCCACCCTGTCCCGGGCGACGCGCGCCGCGTGGTCGACGCCCACCGGCCCGCCTCCGCTGTTGCCTGGGCGACGCGCCGCATCGCGTCTCCACCGACCCGACCCTGCCATCCTCGCCACGCGCCCGCACCAACCTGCTCGCCTCCAACACGCGGCGCCCGCAAGCTGCCGCCGCGGCCACGTCCCGCTTCGCCCCGCTCCCGGGTCCGAAAGGGGGCAGCCCCGTCTCCTCCCCCACTCCATTCGGGCGCACTCGCTTCTGCCTCCTCTCCACAGCGCCGCTCCACTCCTCCCTTTCTTCCTCTTTCTCACGCGAGCCGAGAGCGCGCAGTCGCCATTGCCGCCGCCATTGCTGGCCGCAAGCTCCGCCACCACCCTTCGCTCGCCCCCGCGCTTCGCCAGCAGCCGAACGGGCTTGCGCTTCGCCCCGCACGCGCTCGCGTGCGCTCACGACCCCGTCTCCACCTCCGCCGCCGCAGGTAGACACCGCCAGACAGGTTTCGTCCTTCCGCCGTCGACGGGTCGCACCTCGGCGTCCACTTCCCATCTCGTCTCCCATCCTCTTCTTTTCCTAACGCGCGCACCGTGTCCTCCTCGGTATGCCGCAACATGTCCCGCTGCGGAATGGCGCCGTTCCGGCCCTGGGCTGCCGGCGAATCGGCCTCGCCGCCGTCGCATCTTGGCCACGCCGCCATGGCCGTGTGCGAGCTTGCTCACGCTCCGACCACCGCTTTACTTCGATTCGGTGCGCGACACAACCGCCTAGCCACGTAGGAGCTAGATCTGCTCCCATTTGGCCTTGCTATGGCCGGCGGAACCCTCATCGCGGCCATGCCTCGCCGCCGAGCTCCGGCGAGCTTGTGCTTGCGCCGCTCCCGTCGACCCGCTACCTCATTCCGTCCCTTCCTACCCGATTCGTATTCACCTTCCTCTGCTGCGACCGGTGCTCGCCTTGGAATGTCCCGGCGTGGCCCGGAGCCGCCCCGCCGGCGACATGCATGGCCGCCGGACCGCCATGGTCACCGGCGTGCACACCCTGGGCCGCCATTAGCTCCATCTTCACCACCGCCGGATGCGCACGGATGCAATGAGTCGCCCAGTGGTGCTCGTGTCGCCGGAGAACCTCGCCGCCAGCCGAGCTATCGGCGGCGGAGCTTCCTCCCCGTTCGGGTGTCGCCGACAGGCGGGACCCGCCTGACGTCACCTGCTGACGTCAGCAGGGCACCCGTCTGGGTGCACGAGTCGGGTATGTTGGGGCCGCAGTAGAGCGATGGAGGTAAAAATGCCCCCATGATTAATATTTTCTAAACTGACTCACCTTGTTTATGTCTGATTGGACGCTGAGGCTCCACGATGAGTCTGAGTAAATGCAGGGACTCGACGGAGGTCTCTAAGAGACCAGCGGAGGTCCCCCAAAATGGCGGGGATCCCCTAAGATGACCAGGAGGAGGGAACCTCCTCAAGATGGAGGAGGTTCCCAATATCTTGGAGGAGGTTTCCTCAAGCCAGCGGAGGTCCCCCAAGATGGCGAAGGTCCCCCAAGATGGCGAAGGTTCCCCGAGATGATCAGGAAGAAGGAATCTCCTCAGGATGGAGGAGGTTCCCAATATCTTGGAGGAGGTTTCTGTGGAGGTATAAACTCCATATACCCTCACGGCCTAGTTTGGGCCGACATGCTATCACCAGGCCGGCCCATCAAGCTCAAAGACCGATCGGCTCAGCCGGGTGGACACCTAAAATGGGCAATTATATCGAAGACCGACAAGGAGGACAAGACCTAGCCGAGATAGGAAAGTTTAGACTTGTAAAGTATGTAAACTTAGTACCGGATAGGCTAGTTCCGACTTGTAACCTTGCTCCCGTAATATATAAGGAGAGCAAGGACCCCCATGCCGGGGGACGGAATCGGCATAACGCACGTACTCATACATCCACATCATAATCGAAACGAGAGAGCGGGACGTAGGGTATTACGCTTCATAGCGGCCCGAACACAGGTAAACCTTGTGTGATTGCTCCTGTTTACATCTTGCTAGCAACCTCGGTGCGCCTTCCGCCAATCCATTACGGTCGGGGCATACCCCGTCGGACTATCGCCGATATTTCGTCGACAAAGGGCGCGCCCGTAGGGGGTGCGCACCGAGATTTCATGTCGATCAAGATGGTTTCCTTCCCGGCTTCCATGACTTTCGAAGCCGGCCTCACCTTCACCATTGGAACGATGACCTGGACAACCGCTCCGATACCTCATACATCGAGAGTCCGCCCTCGATCTTAGCTCTACAAAGCAATGAAGATACAAATCCTTTGCCTCCTCGGTACGAGACATCATCATCAAAGCTCGAGTTATCGAACTCCGGCCTTTTCTTCTAGGCACCAATCAACCACCGACGAAAATTGGGCCGATCGTTCGAAGCAACTCATGATCAACAAGATAGGCTCATGGAGTTTTTTGCTCAGTTTGGATCTATCCAAATTGAATCAAAGCAAGAATCACCCACTATCCTTCAACAGACCAGGCGCCAACAAAACACATCGGATTGCAAGATCCCGATCCAAGGGTTGCACCACCGTTCCCATACGGGTTGCCAAACACCGCCGACCTATTCAGCTACCAACTTTTAGCGATTACCCCAAAGGCTATAACCGGATTCCCGATCCACACTCGGACATGATCGGCTACGCTTTCGACGCACCCGAAGGACATATTGTCAACCATGTGCACCTTGAAGAAGTCACGGATGACCAATCTCCGGAGAAAACACGTGACGTTACTCCGTACACGCCCGGACTCGACGATTACTACAATATCTTAGAACTCTCGGGATCCGCCCATACGATGGTCTATTCCGACAACGAAGAAGAAGTACAATCCGCAAACAACAACACCAAGCGTATCGACACTACTCCAGATCTACAACTTACCGTGTTCCGACCAGAGGAACATGAAGAAATTCAGTCAGAGATCCATGACCCGGCCAAATCCGCTCAAGATAAGTACCCAACATCTCTAAGAAATTTCTTTACTTATTCGGTTCACCCATTTCAAAAGACAACGTTTTTGAAAAAACCAGTTCGCACAAATTTCTCACCTCAAACACGAAGCAAACCAGGAATGCACTGTCTCGGTCCCACTCGCTACGTGTTCACGGCTCCAACGCTATACAACACACGAGTGATCCGGCGGTCGCTCCCAAAGGAAAAGGGCTCCAAACATTCCGGCACCGTCTTTTTGTTTAGGATCATCTAATCCCCAAGGACTGGTCGGCTCTTGAATGAGAAAGAGAAGTCTTTGCCGCCGGCAATTTTTTTCCTCCAAATTTGTAATAAGCATGACCTACTCTTCGCATAATAAAATCTTACACACCATATGATCATTTTTCCAGGAGCAAAGGCATTGTCAAAAACTTATCATGGCAAGACGATGGTTCACAACAAGATACGAGATAAGTGCTTTTTCAACCTAACATACACGCCTTCTTTAATCTTTTTTCACAAAAGATTTCTTTAAACGAACTACTTCAAAGTACGTTCGAACTCTTTACAAAGTTAAAAACATTTTCTTTGCACCAAATGGCCAAGTACGTCACCTCTCCAACAAAAACAATCGGCATGCACCGTCTCCGATCAATCCCGCTACGTGTTCACGGCTCCAACGCTATACAACACAGGGATGACAGCGGTCGCTTCCAACGGAAATAGGGCCCTAAGTGATTCGGCCAAACGCGCTATTCACTATAGGTCACCTACACACTCAAGGACCGATTAACTCTAAGGAGAGGCGATTACTAAAAACCATTTTCAAGCAAAGCATTTTGATACAACTCTATGTCATAGATTATATCAAAACAATACGATTCGTAATATCTCATCAAAACATTCACTCATACAAAACTTTCTCTTTGCGGCAACAACTCGAAGAACTGATCCACAAGTTACGGTATAGCAAAGCGCATGTCATTAACATTTCAACCCACACAATCCCACAAACAGTCGGGGTTCGTTAACCAATGATACCGGTTATTACGGCGCACAAATAGCTAAGCTATTTTTATGGGTTTAGATTCAAAACCATGGTCTCACAACCCGCTGGGACCGAGTTAAGTAGCAAAGCTATTTTAGCTTAATCATGACAAAGTCATGGCATGGTTCAAACCGACCAGCCCAAATGAAATTTGGCTGCTCGGTCTCACTCAAAGAGTGGTCGGAAACACATAGAGCACGACAAAATGATCGGTTTGTCTTCTTTTTTTAGACCCTGACATAACGTGTTCCACCTCATCTCAGGCTCGGGGACTACGTGGGCCCACGTCACCTGAGAGGTGACATGGGCTAGATCCTTCTTTTAAGAGCTTGCTGCAACATATACTATCTTACAGCAACCTCGGGGACTACGTGGGCCCACGTCATTTTGCATGACTCGGCCTGATCCTTTCTATTCACAAAGGGTTTAGTTTCAAAACTAAGCTAAGGACCAATCACGACGGATACCATGTGATGGCGGGCATCACACACTAACGAGGGCCCACGTCTCCGTATTTGGGACCCTTCCAAAATTCTTTTTCTTTTTTCGGAGCATCATAAATCTTTCGGTCAAAACCAAACCAAGTGCAAGCAAAGTGTGGTCGGAAGCACTAGACGGTCCTCCAGCCCCCGGACCACATGTCGAACGTGTGTCCGACCACCCTTTCTCACTCACCAAGCAAGACGGTGTTTTCTCCCTCAAGATCCATGATGCTCGGGGACTAGCCGTGGAGGTATAAACTCCATATACCCTCACGGCCTAGTTTGGGCCGACATGCTATCACCAGCCGGCCCATCAAGCTCAAAGACCGATCGGCTCAGCCGGGCCTGACGGCCCTAAAACGGGCAATTATATCGAAGACCGACAAGGAGGACACGACCTAGCCGAGATAGGAAAGTTTAGACTTGTAAAGTATGTAAACTTAGTACCGTATAGGCTAGTTCCGACTTGTAACCTTGCTCCCCGTAATATATAAGGAGAGCAAGGACCCCCATGCCAGGGGACGGAATCGGCATAACGCATGCACTCATACATCCACATCATAATCGAAACAGAGAGCGGGACGTAGGGTATTACGCTTCATAGCGGCCCGAACCCGGGTAAACCTTGTGTGATTGCTCCCTGTTTACATCTTGCTCGCAACCTCGGTGCGCCTTCCGCCAATCCATTACCGGTCAGGGCATACCCCTGGTCGGACTATCGCCGATATTTCGTCGACAGTTTCCTCAAGCCAGCGGAGGTCCCCCAAGATGGCGAAGGTCCCCCAAGATGGCAAAGGTTCCCCGAGATGATCAGGAAGAAGGAATCTCCTCAGGATGGAGGAGGTTCCCAATGTCCTGGAGGAGGTCTCCTCAAGCCGGTGAAGGTCTCGGTCGAGCCTCCGAGGGATTGTCTTCGTTTCCCATGCGGAGACATGGGGTCGGCGCAGAGGTCCCCGATGAGCAAGAGAAGACAACGCCAACTCGGTGGAGACGCAGAGAAGCCCGAGAAGAAGAGGCCCAACTCGGCCATGAGCATGTGGGGGGCTCCCAGCCCACTAGGCGGCCCACTCAATGCGCAGCCCATGTGAAGCCGTCGAGATGAGAAGACGGTCAAGGGCGCCCCGGTCCCACGTGTAATAGGGACAGAAATTAGGGTTTAGGTTTTCCCTCAGGGGTAAAGTGGTCATTTTGGGTGAGAGGGTGAGCAGCTGCCTATAAAAGGAGCCCCCTTGCCCTTGTTGTAGGGTGTGTTGTGTTGTCCCATGGTAGCTGTGATCTTACCTACCTGGTACCCACTTGGTAACCCTCATTTATTATGATAATAGTTGGACCATTGTCAAGCTATATCTAAATCTGCTGGAACCGAGTGCCAACAGTTGGCGCCCACCGGTGTGTCTGGCCGAGTAGAAAACTCACAGATGCCACCAAAACTTTTTTAGAAGAGCTGAGAGTTAGAGCCTCAGACAATCCGGCGGAGGTCTCTGGGTCCAGCGGAGGCCTCTATAAGGCCAGCGGAGGTTTTCTCTGCTGGCCTCCGCCATTGGCCTCCGTCGGAGGACCTCCTCCGCCCGACCTGCTCTGCCCGGCCTCCGCCATCGGCCTCCGTCGAAGGACCTCCTTCGTCATTATTGGCCTCCGTCGGCGACCTCCGCATGAGAGATTCCCTCTCTGTGCTAGCTAACCAGTAGGAACACAAGTTTCTCTTTGGATTCAGCAATTGCAGGAATCATCTCCGCTCCCTCTCCCGTCTCGGAGCAATGCCAAGGGGCTTGGACGTGCCGAGCTGCCAACATCACGCGGTCGTCGCCCTCGGCAAGGCCTCTGGATAAAAGCACGTAGAGGCTGGCGCCTCGTCATCTGACGTTAAAGCCGTCTGGACAATAAAAAAGCAACGTGCACAGCAGTCATCGTCTCAGGAAAACTGGCCTCAACGCCGACCCCAACCTGAGCAGTGAGTAGCACGGCAACCTCGAGTGGCTACACCAAGTTATGCAACAACCCATCCATGCTGATGCCGTTATAGTGAAACCCCACCACACCATCAGCCGTGGAGGCACCCTACCTCTGCAAACATGCACGCTCGCATGGATGATGTAATTCAATTGCAAAGAACACACAACGAAGAGCTGCAGGGATAGTGCGGGCGCTCGTCCATCGGCCCGGCGCCAGCCGTGCCCACACGGAGGCTACATCCTCGATCTGCCGAGTCCCTCGCCAGTGATGACTGTGCCCGAGCGAAGCTGCGGAGGCTGCAACACCTCTGCCACAACTCCGACTGTGCTCGTGCGAAGGCTACGACCTCCGCCACAACTACAGGACAACTCCGGCTGAACATGCTAATGCGGCGGAGGCCACATCCTGATCGATAAGTATGCTACTTTCTAATATTAGCCATCATGCAAAACTTCAATCAGCATCGCTCATAGATAAGTACGCTACCTGCTAATATTAGCCGTCGCTCAAAAGAAAGAGTTTAGCTAACCAACAGAGCGCACAAGCTTTTCTTTGGATTGAACAAATGCAGGAATTGTTCGTCTGGGAGCAGTGCCGAGGAAAAGCCTTGGCCACGCTAAGCCGTCAGCAACATCACATGCCTCCGCTCCGTCCAGGCCTCCGTCAAGGCCTCTGGCAAGGTCTCCGGTAAGGCCTCCGGCAAATGCAGATCGACGATGACCAAGTTGCAACACCTCCGGCCAGCGACGACCGTGCGCGCGGAGGCCGGAGGCTACGTCGACCTCCGCCACTACTCCATGCCGCGCGGAGGCCGGAAGCTACGTCGACCTCCGCTACGACTTCATGCTTGCGCGGAGGCCGGAGGCTAAATCATCTCCGCAACCTCAGGAAAAACTCCGGGCGACCGCGCTCACGCGGAGGCTACGTCCTCCACCGCTCACTCCTTCGACTATCGGGATGGTGCTGGCAAAGCAGACGTCCATCGATGGTTTGTCGTCCAGGGCTGACCGCCGTGTGCGGAGACCGGACGCTACACCCGATCCCGACGGCCAAACCTGAGTTCGGCACAGATAAGTATTTTCTTGTCTCTCCGTAATTTTTTATTCGGATCACTTTCATAGCCTGGGCAGGAAAAAAAAGAGATCAGATGACTGCACCCAATATACTTTCGTAGCATATATGACTATATAAGGAATATCATATATATATGTACTATTTTGGATGCATGTATCCCAAGATTTTTGCAGGCGTCAGTGCATCAATTTAGGACCTCCACCACTCGAAGTATACTGCACTTCCGGAGAGGGCAAAAAATAATTGGTCTCCTATTCTGGTTTCGTTATTCCGCACAAAGAAACATGTCATCACACTTGAGGTTTCACTCGAGCCTTCGCATAATCACCTCCACTGACTAAATTTGTCTCCGGCGGAAACTCAGGAATTATACTGTACCACCGGCTAATATTTGTTTTGGGTGGGTGATCTATTTTTACACTCGGTGCTATCCCACCTGGTAAGTAACCAACTTGCACCTGCAACCTTTACGCATCTCTGAGTTTAATTGATGTACACATCAAAGCACAATAGTCTCTGCTCCGATTTATCAGTTTGTCATAACACTTGAATTTGATTATCCTAACGTTTGATTTTAGTTACCATTCAATTATATGAATTATGTATGCTCATATACATTACTAACTTTCATCTATGTTGAAAGCACCTCCTCGCAGGAACCAAATCAATACAAGTGAGAATTTCTCACTAGCTTATAAATTCCTATCAGCTTATAATGCCTAACAATTTATACTCTTGTGATTTGCTTCACTACAAATTTGATCTAACCTCCTAAGGCGAATTCCAAAAGATAACCTTTACTCACAACTTGTCACCAAGGTGACAAACAAAGTTGTAGCGGCTTTTGCCACACCGAAAGTATCGCCGAGGGCTAACTCAAAAACTTATCTTTTTCACATTGAACCTCTATTTTGTTGCTAACATGCAGGCCACCACCACTGTAAGTATCTCTTATCATACCCTTCAACACTCAGTGGTCTTTTATTAGGCAACAACCTCCGTCAAATTATTGGACTTCATCGGGATATTGGCCTTCGTCGCTTAATGCATCTGCCGCCGGTGGTTTTTTATGAGGCAACAACCTCCAAAAATCTTTGGATTTCATCGCATATTGGCCTTCGTCGGTTAATGCATCCGTCGGTCGGTGGTTTTTTATGAGGCAACAACCTCCGAAAATCATTGCATTTCATCGGTATATTGGCCTTCGTCGGTTAGTGCCTCTCGCTAGTTAGTGGTTTTTTATGAGGCAACAACCTCCAAAAATCTTTGGATTTCATCGATATTGGCCTTCGTCGCTAATGCATCTGTCGGTCGGTGGTTTTTTATGAGGCAACAACCTCCGAAAATCATTGCATTTCATCGGTATATTGGCCTTCGTCGCTTAATGCCTCTGCTAGTCGGTGGTTTTCTATCAGGCAACAACCTCTGAAAATCATTGGACTTCGTCGGTACATTGGCCTTTGTCATCTAGGGCCTTTGGCGCCTCCGCCAATCTACAACCTTTGAGTGTCAATAGCCTTATAGTCAAAGGCCTCCTTCAAAATTCAGCTTTTGGCACCTTTGAACCCACAAACGCCAACATGCCTGAAGCACCCTGCCTCCGCCCAGAGGGAGGAGACAAGGACAATAGCAATGAACCCATAGGCTCAAACCAGGACATCATGTTCTCGCGACGTCATGCACAAGACCTTCCAGTCTCAAGTCCCGAATGAACCCTTTCAAGATACTTATGTTTTAGTATCAGCCTCCGCTTGTTCTCACAATAAATGCACACATGCTACTTTGGCTCTTGTTTTGTAGCAAACGCTCCGCCAGGCCTCCGAGCATATGTCCGGTGCAACCTCCGACGCCGGCTCCGAGATAGATGAAGGCCAAAACCCGCCTCCGCTGGAACTAAACCCCAAGGGGGGGAACGGGAGGATCAGAAACCGGAGTAGCGAAGGCAGCACACATATCTTCCTGTTTGTCGGCATGTCCGCTAATAAGTCGTCTTTGGCTTTTGCCCATTTTTATGCAGGACTAAAGCGGAAGCTCCGACCATCGAGTCGGAGGTCTTCGGATAACTGAGGAGAATCCTCTGTCTCGAACCAAGTGGTGTCAAGGCCACAACGAACAAAGATCATCAGGAAGCTAGCGGATGTTTCCTCCGTAAGCCACGGTATTGTATGGCCAAGGCCACCAAAAATCCCGAAAAAAAGTCCCAAGCTTACTTGGGCACCAGTCACATAGCTAAGGCTTTTGTATTAGCTTCTTACGTAAATCCCGAAAAAGTCCCAAACTTACTTGGGCAAAAAAGGCTCCCAAACTTACTTGGGCACCAGTCGCATTGCTAAGGCTTTTGCGTTACCTTTGAAGTACAATCCTGTATAAGGCTTTTGCATTGTCTAAGACTAACAATCTTTTGCATCGAGTGGTGAAAGACCGCCTTTTTTATGTCAAAAGACTCGCCAGCTAGCAAGTCAATATTCGACGAAGTTGTAATACTCAAAGTCTCTAAAAATGCAAGAGATCAACTCTGTGCAATTTCATGCGATTTCTCTAGCCTTCGATATGCAGCCTCGGCGATTGCACAGGTTTTTTCTTCTATCAAGACCTCCAGTACGCGGAGGAAAGACATCAGAGGATAGCCTTTAACAAAGTAATGATAACCCTTCTTTACCAAATATTCGCATAGGAGATAAAGCCTTCTATCGCAAGTATACGAAGGGAAGAGTGCATACGGCACAAAAGAATAACGGCCTTTTCCTAGACTATGTTGGACTAGAAAAGCCAATCTAAAGCCCTGAGGAAGAACCCCTGGCATGTGCCTTCACTCCGCATAGCGGAGGTATTAACATACAAAACCTTAGTCAAAAATGAGTTATCCCAATAGAGCATCCAAACAAACAAACTGCAACCGCAACAAAAATTTACAATGGCCAAGTAGGCCCACGACGTGCTAAGGACCTAGTAAAACCAAAACCGGTTCATACCATTTTCCTCACACAGAGAATCCAAGTCGGAGATGAGGCTTGTAACAAGGTAAAACCATCGTAAATCGATCAACCCCCGAACATATTAAAAGAACCCCGCATCAATATCACAAAAAGTCGAAAGCGAAACAAGAACATGAGCTACAATATTCGACAAAAGCCGTACGCACCATTTGAGATCACTTCAAAATCCAGCCTTGATCGGTAATTGAAGGATATGAAGCGATCTTCGAGTAGGCTAGAAGCCCTTAAAAAGGCCCCGTCTCTTCAAACACCAAAACCACCAAATCAAGCGGACTCTATCAAAAATCGGGAAAAAGACCCGACAAAAAGGCTCGAGCAAAGATAGGCCGAAATAGGTCCAACAGTACCGGAAATCCTACAACCTCTCGCACGAACTTAAAAAATTAGCGGAGGTCTATACCGGAGTTACTTGGACCAAAAATTTCTAATGAAAGACCACAACGGACCGACACGAATAAGGTTACCGCAAAACAAGAGAAGGTAGTAAGGCTCGCAAACTATGCTAAAATAGCATAACTGCAACAAAGACCTCGAAGTCCGAGAGGCAATTCGAAGGCATTCCAACACCACGGTTGCAAAAATGACCAATAGCTCCAAAGTGTACAACCTTCAAGGCTATAAGTTCTTTGAAAGAAAATAACCCGAGCACGAGCCCACACCTCATCAATAGTTATCCCGGCCGTAAAGGGGTTATAGGGGGATGTCGCGTAAGAGTTTGTAACATCCCCCTATCTCCAAAAACTAGACTATGCTCCAACACAACGCGAAGATCAAGAACATGCCGACAAACTCCAGCCAACCCAACTACCACAGTAACGGAGAACGCCGAGTCCCAAAGACTCTTTACCTTAGCCGTTAATCCCAAAAAGGCCCTTCTTCCGAAGACCTAGCTGAGTCTTCTTCTTCACTAAAAACTTCAACCTCATCAGACAGAGCCTCTTCGGAAACTATCGGAGACCCAGCAATTTCAGTAGAAAGTTTCTTCTGTTTCTTGGCCGCAGCCCTGGTAATGTCAGAGCACCTACGCTTCCCTACCTCTGCCCTAGCAATATCAACAGCAGAGGCATTCTTCAAAGCCTTCTTACCCAGCCTATGAAGGACCTTCTCCGGAACAACTCGTTCATAGCGATAACAAACACCCAACTCTTCAAAGGCCCGGTTCAAAAGAGGCATAGTGCCAGATTCAGATTTTCGAGCAAGGTACTCGCGTTCAGACACATCCCCAAGCAGGTCGTACGTCTTCCTCCCGACTGCCTCCACAAAATATTCAGCAGACCTACCATCAGGGAGGGTGAGACCAAAGCGAGGGCAAGGGACCACCGCTTTCCCTCCAAACACCGGCAACTCAATGTTCACCACTTTGAACTTCGGTTTCTCCTTAGCAAGAGGCCAAGAATCGAGGCTATCATCTCTTCCACCGGATCGCGACCTCCGAATATCGGCATGCAAGAGCAAAAGCTTTCTTACAAGAATCCCTCCAAGCGGAGGAACGATTACTTGGCCTCAGATTCGTATGAGATTCCATAGATTTCATCACAGAAGCCAAAGGAAAACACGTGACCTCTTCCCCGACATCACCGGGAACAGACACACCATCAGTGTGAACATAAAACCAATACTCCATCCAGTTCATCGGCTCCCATTTGCCCTTATTACACCAAGAAATCTCCAGACGAGACCCGGCTTGATGCCTCTTAGCCATAAAGGTGCAACCTCCAAACTGAGCTTTTACCTTATCTTCGCCAAATGTCTTTGGCTGCTTCTGCAACTCATAACGCTCTAGAAAAATATCCACGTCCGGAGTACCATCGTAGGACTCCACCGCCCACATAAACCTACTGAGACTCAAAAAGGAGTGAGGAGTCAAGTGATGAATCTGAGCCTCAAACTCCTTCAAAATCAAGCCTAAAAAAATCATGACATGGGAAGCGGAGGCCGCAGTAAAGAAATCCTTGAAAACGACAACGTAGCCTTCGGGTGGCTTAGGGACTTTCTCTCGAGCCCGAAGCTTGGCTCGGCGAAAGGAAGAAAACCACGCAGCTCCAAATTGGAAATCATCTCTCGCCGTCATTTTGCTACAACCGAAATCATAGGTAATAAGCTCCGCCATCGGCCCAGGAGCCTCCGCCGGAATAAAAGAGGAGTAGAAAAGCTCCACGTCAAAAAGCAAATTCACCAAAACAACGGACCTCCGTGGCAGATAGCTGAGCGGGGTAGAAAGGCCCTGAAAGGAAAAGAGGGGCGCATGGAGAGGGGGGTGCAAATCCTTGCCCACAACCCCCCTCCCCCCATTTTATAGGGGACGAGTCGGTCCTTAACCAATGGTCCCAAGAATCCACCAATCCTGTGGCAAGATCAACACGGACAAAAATCCAATAAATAAAAAGGAAAAACCTAACCTCTTAAAAAATAGGAGGTTTCGGCCCAACAAAAACGAGCCAGGGGGGCATAGCCTCCGCCGCTCAGGGCGAGTTGATGGCTAGGGCCCGCCTCCGCTGGGCCTAACCCTCAAGGGGGGAATGTTGGGGCCGCAGTAGAGCGATGGAGGTAAAAATGCCCCCATGATTAATATTTTCTAAACTGACTCACCTTGTTTATGTCTGATTGGATACTGAGGCTCCACGATGAGTTTGAGTAAATGCAGGGACTCGACGGAGGTCTCTAAGAGACCAGCGGAGGTCCCCCAAAATGGCGGGGATCCCCTAAGATGACCAGGAGGAGGGAACCTCCTCAAGATGGAGGAGGTTCCCAATATCTTGGAGGAGGTTTCCTCAAGCCAGCGGAGGTCCCCCAAGATGGCGAAGGTTCCCCGAGATGATCAGGAAGAAGGAATCTCCTCAGGATGGAGGAGGTTCCCAATATCTTGGAGGAGGTTTCCTCAAGCCAGCGGAGGTCCCCCAAGATGGCGAAGGTTCCCCGAGATGATCAGGAAGAAGGAATCTCCTCAGGATGGAGGAGGTTTCCAATGTCCTGGAGGAGGTCTCCTCAAGCGGTGAAGGTCTCGGTCGAGCCTCCGAGGGATTGTCTTCGTTTCCCATGCGGAGACATGGGGTCGGCGGGCGGAGATCCCCGATGAGCAAGAGAAGACAACGCCAACTCGGTGGAGACGCAGAGAAGCCCGAGAAGAAGAGGCCCAACTCGGCCATGAGCATGTGGGGGCTCCCGGCCCACCACTAGGCGGCCCACTTAATGTGCAGCCCATGTGAAGCCGTCGAGATGAGAAGACGGTCAAGGGCGCCCGGTCCCCACGTGTAATAGGGACAAAAATTAGGGTTTAGGTTTTCCCTCGGGGTAAAATGGTCATTTTGGGTGAGAGGGTGAGCAAATTTGCCTATAAAAGAAGCCCCCCCTGCCCTTGTTGTAGGGTGTGTTGTGTTGTCCCATTGTAGCTGTGATCTTACCTACCTGGGACCCACTTGGTAACCCTCATTTATTATGATAATAGTTGGACCATTGTCAAGCTATATCTAAATCTGCTGGAACTGAGTGCCAACAGGGTAGATCTAGCAAAGGTTCTAGCTTGGGTACAGTTTGGGGTACGTGTAGCAATTTAGGTTTCGATTTCTAAAAAGAAATGTTTTTCCAGAATTGATGTATGATGTTGTAAAATGCATATCTTGAGATGTATAGCTCCAAATTGAGTGATTCAAGTCTTGTTGTAAACCTTGTGAAGTTTAGTATCTGGGAAAAATATGATATGCCGTGTTTGAGTAACTTTTTTGTATAGATTTATTTAAAGTTTGGCAATTGGATAAAATGTTGTTTATCTTGGTAAATGCATAGATAATTCTAGGATGCTCAGAAAAATGTGGTTTTGGTCTTGTTGGTCTTGTATTGAGGTGCTCTGACTATGAAAAAGATATCACATGCACGTTTAGTGTAAATTTATAGAGTTGTAGTTCAAGTGCCTATTATTGCCTTACTCTTGATTAAATTCATAAATGGGGTCTATATGTCTAGTTAAGCTTTAATTCTTTTTGTGGACTGTTTATATGTCCTAAGGAAGTCATTGATGTGATTAAACCTGAGTTTGGGCATACTTTATAGTACATAGTATTTATTGGTTCCATGAAATGTGCTGCCTTGTGAATTATGTGTAGGCTAGTAGGTTTATCCAAATGAGATGAAACTTGGCTGGTAGATTAGTTTTGCCATGATATATCTACTGTAATATTTATAGGATTTTATGAGGTGTCTAGCTAGGGGTTGCTGCTCAACCCATAGTTGCTTAAATTGGAGTTGCTGGTATGGTGCTATGCTTAACCTAATCATAGGTTGGTTTTCTAGGAAACTTGTCAACATATAATAGGTTTGAAATTAGTTGATGTATCTACTGTTCAAATTTGGTGAGCATTGGATGGATAGTTTAGTAGTTATGGCTGTTGCAATCTAGTCGACAGGGGCTGTTAACTGCTGTTTTGTCAGATGTTTGCTGTTTTAGGTCTAGATAACTTGAGAATCAGGCTCTGATGTCTCAATATGAATTATGGGAAATTTTATAAGCTTTCCAGATTGTCCTCTATCATGTTCATAGGGTTTATAGATCTGTAGTTATGAATTTATTACAGCAGTGCTGTTGATAGGACTATTATTGCTAGAGGAGCATAGATGAGTATTGATCGTATGTAAGAGCTTAATGAAAGGGTCTTGAAGTGCTTAGGACATGTATGATTGGTTGTTACTAGATATGCTATGATGGTTGGTTTAGAATGATTATGCTTAGGTTTAGGTCTTTGGCTTTACTGGCTTGTTTGCTAGTGATAAGTGTAGCTTTTAAATCAACTATTCATCTTTAAACACCTATCCTCCTTGATCATGCATACACCGACCATCACATACTCATACATATGCACATGCATCATTCCAGGATCACGTGTAGAACATTCGTCGTGGAATCGAGGATCCAGAAGGACAAGTTGCGAACGGAGATCCGCACGAGAATTGATCAAGCACCAGGAATCGACTTGGAATAGTCGAGTACCTGGGGCACTAACCTCGGTCTTCTAAATAAGGCAAGCCCCGGAGCATCCCTCCTACGTTTGCAAATGTTTTACTTTGCGTCCTTTTATTCTTTTTGTTGCATTAAGTTTATAGGCGTTGCTTGAAACCGTAGTTGCACCAGGACTATCTTGCCACCAGAAATATCCTACTTTTATGTATAGGATCGACTACATGCTTAGGCCTGCTACTTAAACGGTAGAAGCCGAGTGATCGACCATCACTCACGAGGTAGGTGTTACTACCCCTTGGGATTGAGATTGGTGAAATGTTGGATATGAACATAACCATGTGGCCATGACAAATCACCTCTAATATACTATGGCACACGAGCGTCCTCGGATCATTTTGAACAGTGCCTCACAGATAGCTGGGATGGCCAGAGTGCCTACCGCGAAGCCTAGAATCTACTTGGGCCGGGTTTCAACTTTCAGGTATCCATGCTGGCGATGGTTGGGGAGTAACAAGGGCCCATTGTAAGTCCACTACCGGGAGGTGCGTTCCATGTCTATGAGTTCACGAGTGTTCCATGTCTATGAGTTCACTCAGCCTCGGCTTCGGGAGTTTCCTTGGTCATGGTGGTGAGTTGTTGATCCCGCGTCTTTTCCTGAGTAGATCAAGGTGATCTAATCGACTCCGACGGGAGTCGTGTGGTTTGTGTGAGGAATACCCGCCAGGTGGTTTGCAATCGATTATAATCGCCATCATTCCTGGATAGTGAATAACTTGACTGAGCAGTTACGGTGCCGCAAATAAAATTTGAAATGCGAGTTGGTTATGTTCACTCATGATGGTTTAATGAATACTCAATCAATGCGGTTATGATATAATGTTGATTGCTTCTACCTTAAAATGATGAAGTAGCAAGCTGCAGTGCTAATGTAGTAATGGCGGGATGCAACCTAATTGGATAAGCTAGAGAGTCCTTTTGTCACTAAATGATTATTAATAAGCTCATCTTTTGGCAAACAAAGGAGTCGGCTAACCCTCTATAAAGCCTGGCATCCACCAAAGAGTCTTTATTTTCTTTTAGTCGGGTAAGTCTTGCTGAGTACAATATACTCAGGGTGCAATTCCCAATGTTGTTGTTGTAGGTTGGAGAATTACTACCGTGGTGACACGGTGGACTTATATCCCACTACGGGAGGATTAGACTTCGGGCAAGTCACTCTTATATCTCATCTACATGCCGTTGATGGAGTCGACCACGAGAAATGGCACTCGTATTTAAAAGTATAGGTGTGAGTGTATTATCAAAAGAGTTTTTCTTCCGCTATTATTTCTATTTTGGGTTGTAATAATCCTATGTGTGAAATGTAAATAAAACAGGTGAATGGGAACTGCTGAACTTTGGATTCAGGTTTGTTGTAGAGTTGTTTGAAATCCTTCGAGATTTCACGGACTACCGGTCTGGTTTGGTTGCTAAGTACTAATTGAGTTGCCACATCAGCTTGATTAGTGCTTCATAATTAAATTAGTTGGTCGGTTCTGCTACACATACACGGGCTCACGGAGAACAACTACATCACGCTGACGCACGCCGGCGGCGACGACAAAGGGGGGCCGGTGCAGATCGCCAAGAAGAAGTCGATCGGGTTCATCCTATCCATCGGGGTCTTTGGGCCGTCCGCGTCCATGTCCATCGGGGGCTTGGGTCGTCCACCACGCAGGAAAGCCAGCAGCTTGAAGCCTTGCAACGGGGAGATGGTGCTGCGCCACGGCGGTGGGTTCACCGCCGGCGGACCGGATCCTTCGCAGGAGCCGCGGCAAAGACGCCGAACAAATCGGGCAGCGATGGCGGCGGGAGCGCCCCTGCCTTGTCCGACGCGGCCTGCGGGAGCAGCGGCGTCGTGGGCGCGGCCTTCGCTAGCAGACATGGCAGACGCAGCGGCGCGGCCTGCGCGAGCGGCGGCGGCGCGGACGTCCTAGGCAGCAGCGACCACAACCTGCGGGGAGCAGCGGTGGCCTGCGCACGGGATCAAGAGGATGGCGATGGAAACCGGTGGTTTCTCCCCAGTGCTGTTTTGCTCGTTTCTTGATGCATTGATCCTAGCGTAGACTTCGTTTCCTGGTGAAGAAACGATTTCTTCATTTTGTGTTCTCTTTCTTCATTAACTCACTTGCCACATCAGCAAATTGCTGAGTTGTCATCGCAATTAAGAGAGATAGAAACTGCTCATTAATTGCCATTGGGACTGCCCTCATGGGCCGACCCGAACGCCTTCACCTACCTGCCCGAACGCTGCAAGAGCCCACCGAGCGGCAGCAAGGAGGCAGACAGGATCGAAGCGCTGCCTGGCCAGCCACGGCAGGTCAACTTCTAGCAGTACTCTGGGTACATTAGCAGCTGATTTGGGTAATATATCAGCTGATTTGGGTAATGTATCAGAATCAGCTATTTTACGAATGACATTAGCAGCTATATTTCAAGGCGGCATTTAGGAGAAAGGGCATATCGGACTCTATGAGAAAGTAAAGAGTAGGCGAAGAACCATTAACGGCGACCAGAGGGGGGAGGGGGAGGGATAAATGGGAGCCACAAAATTTATTTCGAAACTTTTGGTCCTCGCTCAACAAACCACCCCAAGAAGCGATACACAAACCAGTGGTGATCATGACTCTATTGAGAGGGTGGATGTTCCCTAGGAACACAGCGGATCACCACAAGTCACGCAGAAGAAGTCCCAATACAATCTGAGAACGAACGGACAAGATATGGAAGAGATACCTGCAGCTGCTCAATCGGCGGACACAATTGTGAAAGACTAAGTCTGGACACACCGGAAATACCCACTGGCGGACAGTCCGCACAAAACGCCGGACAGTCCGTAGGCAAAAATCTAGAAACCAGACTTCTCGGAACAGGTTCTGGTCACTGACTCGCTAGAAAACGTCGGACTGTCAGCGCTTCAGGTCCGGACTGTCCGAGGGCAAAACCTGACAAACTCCGACAGAAGGTAAGCTTCCTGGACACCGAACAGAAAGTGACGCTCGAACTGTCCGCGTCACGAAGCCAGACTGTCCGCAGGTAAAACTCCAGCTGGCCAAAAGTCAGAACAAACTCTGGAACTGCTCGACCCCGATGGCCGGGTTGTCCGAGCCTATAGGGCAGGACTATCCGCGATGTCAGAAACAGATCACCCGAAAAATTGCCTCCACCAAGATTCATCCCGATCTCTCTCAAATTGAATCCCCGAGCAACCAAATTTGGTAGACTTGTTGCTTATGTAGGGGAGAGGCTAACTCTAGGAGATTATTGCCCAATTCGAAGAGAGGAGGGAGAAATAAAAAAGGGGGCAGAAAAAAGCGTTCTTGCGAAACCGGAGAAGAAAACACTTGGTTCTTTGATCTCATGAGGAACTAAGTGATTTCCTTTGATAGAAAAGTTCAACTCACTTCATAGATCGATCTAGTGCAAAAAGAACGACTCAAAACAGTCTCGAATCAAAGAAATCACATCGAGAACTAGAGGGGGAGGGGGAACTCGGGAAGAACACAAATTCCATCACAAGAAACACATACAAGTAATTAATCCCAGAGGAAACAACGAATACTAGGCGATCCTCTTGCCACACACGTTGGCTCGAGCACAAATCGAAGATTCGTGGACCTCTCTCTCACCAAGCAACTAGAGGAAGAAAGCCCTAAAGGAAAAATAGAAATGCAAGAGGTGAGGAGGGAAGGGAACCCCTCATCCTTATTTATGGGCATTATTACACATTCCCTTTTTGCCCTTGATACATGAAGAGCCAAAACACTTAGCCAGGGGTATAAGTGTCCAACCCAAGCTTCACTCGATCGGACGGCCATCGTGCCAAAACACTATCCCCGATGTCGCCACGTGCCGTCCATCCGCACCGGGACCTCCCGGGTTTTGAGGCACAAACCCGCGAAACCCGCCGCCGACGGTTTTGATGCAAAACCACCAAACCATCGCCGATGGTTTTGAGGGCAAACCACCAAACCGTCTGCGAGTAGCGTAGCCCGTACGCATCCCCCGCCGTGTACACTTGCACTTGTCGATGTCCCAGTTGTCAGCCACCATGGCTAGCCTCCCGGCTTCAAGGTCCCTCGGTCCAACCCTCACGTCCGCCCTTCACCGCACCCGGTCCGTCAGCACGGCACGCCCTACTCGACCTTCACCTTACCATCAACCACCGTCTCCGAGCTCGACACCTGCAAACAACACAAGCCAAGAGACATCGTTGTTTGAAACGAAGCCGTGTGCCACGATTAGTAGAAACACCACCACACACACACCTTATGTTGGCATGTTGACAATCAATTAGCATAAAAGATGCTACACATTGACTGAAAAAAGCCATGTGTTTGTAGCAGGATTTAAAGTTATCAATAGAATTATGAAGCTTTCATTTATTCCAAGAATTGTAATAAGTCGTAGTCAAATAGGATGCTTAGATCCCGAGTATAAATATTAGACTCTAGCAATTGTAATAGACGTCACATGAAGCAAATAAACCTTTGTCTTTTTTGGCATCACGCCATTGCATTAGGAGTATGAGTAGAGTAGATCTCGGCGAGTTCTTCAATGACCTAGGATGTATTGGCATCGACCGATCTTTGGTTATTGTAAGGCTACATCTGCCTCAACTGATTTCTTGCAATCTTTAGTATAAGCTAGTTATCGGTTTTATCCGGATCTATAAGGCCGCATCAGCTTGACCGACCACATATAGCACCTGGTAAAGCTAGTTATCGGTTCCTGTCAATATTTATAAGGTTGCATTGGCTTAACCAACCTCGTACAAATATTTGTAAGGATTAGTTATTCGGGTAAATCTATCAAGATTAGTAAGTTCTTGCTTGTTGTTTTACTATTTATGGCATCATCGTTGTTGCTTTAATCTGTTTAATTCTTGCTTTGACGAAGGATTTGGCCTTATTGTTGGTCATTTTAGTTCAAGTTTGATCGAAGATAGCATGCATGTGGTCAAAATATGTTTAAACGTAGATAGGCTTGTCAATTGGTGGCATTTGGTCTAGAACTGTTATTATGGCTGCATCGACTTAGATCGAGCCCCACTATTAGCACTATAGATCGGAAACCATTAGTTAACAATGCCCTATTTATGGTTAAATATGTCCCTTGGTTTGCATGCTATGTCTAGCCGATTGCTTGTGCTTTAATGATCATAGCATGTTTTAAGTAGATCTATTAATCTTGGTAGTTTAATCTGTTATCTTTTATTATTATGGTTGTATCGACCACGATCGACCCCGATGATAGAGAGAATTTGATGGGTTTATGGACTTGCTTATGCTTGTCGGTTGAGTACTGCATGCTGTGACTCTGTGTAGTCTAGGGTTTGGCAACAGTTGCTTAGGAATAAATACCTAAGGAATAAAACCTTGACACAAGTTCAACACATGTCCGAAGATTCTCAATTTTGGCTGGCCTTATGAAGGTCAAGACGGAATTTCTCGCATTGGGTAAGTTTGATCTAGGTGATGGGTCTCAAGTGCGATTTTGGGAGGATTCGTGGATAAGACCACGCCCACTAAAATCACTCTTTCCTGCACTTTATAACATTGTGAGAAGAAAAAAATTTATCTGTAAGAGCAGCGATGTCTACAATACCGCTAAATGTAGCTTTCGGGAGATCTTTGACAGGTGTTAATTTGCAAGCATGGCACAATGTAGTGACCATGGTGGCAAATATACACTTAACAAATCAGAGGGACCGATTTGTGTGGGGGCTACATCAAAACGGGTTGTTTTCTGTGAAATCGATGTATAGAGCTCTTTTAGGAAGACAAGCTCTACCTTATAATACTTTCATATGGAAATTAAAACTACCTCTCAAAATCAAAGTTTTTTTGTGGTACTTGTACAAAGGAGTTGTTCTAACCAAAGATAATTTAGCAAGACGGCAGTGGCATGGAGATAGGAAATGTTGTTTTTTTTCCTCCAATGAGTCTATTCAACACCTATTTTTTGACTGTCATTTTGCCAAGTTTATTTGGAGAATTGTTCATGTTTCCTTTAATTTATCACCGTCAACTAGTGTACACAATATTTTTACTAGCTGGTTGGAAGGGATAAATAGGAAGCTGAAATCTCAGATCATTGTGGGTGCAAGTGCCATGTGTTGGGTGATTTGGCTAACCAGAAAGAGTAAATTACACTCACCATACAACAACTATCTAGGTGGGTGCATGTTAGTCCAACATCTTATAATTTGTTCAATTTCACACAACAACTATCTAGGTGGGTGCAGGTTGGTCCAACATCTTCTAATCTATTTAATTTGGTATGAGAACTTCGCTTGTTGGTGCATATAAAGTTTAAGTGTTATAGCAGTATGTCTTTTTATACTCTAACACAACTGTTGGGGGGAACAACCTCCGCTAGGACCCCCTACTTAGCTCCGCGGCCCTAGCATGGGCCAAGACAGGCAAAGCTACTGAGCAACCACGGACGACCTTCGCCGTCGTATGCCCTTTCATGGCGAAGGTCGTCAGGTCCGTCTCAGCGATTCGGCGAAGGTACGTCATACCTCCGCCGTCGAGCTCTTCAAACCTCTTATAGCGCAGGTACTTGACGATTCGGAGGAGTCTCCCAAGACCTCCGCGATGAGCAGGGTCCCCGAAGACCTTCGAAGGAGGTATTCAGCCACCTAGCCCTATAGGCGGCGGAAGACCTCCGGACGACCGCTTGCAAGACGGACGCAAGGCGGCGCCGATGACCCGACGTGTGGTGGCACCAGAGGGCGACACGTGGAGTCCTGGAAGGCATGACACTTGGCGTCCTGGGATAGGATGAGATAAAGGTGTATTTAATTTTACAATGTACAGTATTGCCCTTGTTGAGGCCCGCATGTAAGTGTGATCAAAGTTGAAACCCTATTGTAAAAAGCCATTTGACCCTTGGTATGGCCTATAAATACCAAGGGTATGGCAAGTGTAAAGGGGAGAGGACCCTTGACATTTTTGGTCCCAATTAATGCAAAAACCCCAAAGGGGGCCCATTAGCTCTTGTCTCACTTGGGCAATTGTTTGGATCCCACACTCTGTTTGGGAAACCTTCGCCCTCCTCCTCCGGACCCCGGCGAAGGTAGGGGGGCAAGCGTTTGTACCAACAGTTGGCGCTGTCCGTGGGGTTTGAACAAAAGAAGCAAGCCATGGCTCCAAACATCAGCGAACTTTCCTTAGCACAGGGGACCAACGCGGATCCGACCCTCGCTGGCGGAGGTGTCGTTCCACCAAATCCTCTCCCAGAGCAACCTCCGATCGAGCAGTCGGCCAACCCGGGCGGTTGATCCCAACCTAGACCAAGTTGCACCCGGAGGTCGGCAGCGAGCGTCGGTGGTCAGGGACATTATCATCCAGCCGCACCCTCATACCTCCGGAGGTGGCATCGCCCATGGATCCACGACCGACAGCGAAGCTTCGGAAGAAGAAAAGTTGGCCAGGCATCTAGAACAGCTCCAAGAAAGCATCCTCGCTGGCAAAAGGCACCTGGAACAAATCAACATGGAATCTAGAGCAGCAACCATCCGGCGCGGAACGGAGGAAGCGAGCGAGCCGCCGCATCGAGCAAAGCATCGAGCAAAATGAGGCGGACGCGGAGGTGAGAAACTACGAGACCCGGCTCTCCCGGGACATGCGCCGCCGCACAACCTCCGATCGAGCAACAGCAAGACCCCCACCCACCACGCCCGAACCGGACCTCCGCGCCAACATACTTTACCGGCGGCCGGCCGGCGGAGGTGTCCCGAGCCAAGAGCGCGCGCCGCGGGTCCCGCACTACGACTCCAAATCCCCCCGTCATACGACCTTCGATCACCGAGTGGCCCCGTGGCTTCGCCATGCAACATCTACCGCGGTATGATGGCACCTACGAGCCACGCCAATATCTAATGTCCTATGAAGCCGCTTGTCTCGGTACCGCCGGAGGTGATGAGGACATCATGGCCAAAGCCTTCGTGATCGTGGCGAGAGATATTGCTCAAACCTGGTACGGCAACCTCCGGCCGGGATCCATCGATGTTGGGATGACCTTCGCGAGAGAATCGCACAAACTTCAAAGGTGTCGGTCGGTCTGCGGGCCAAGGCCACCGCTCTTCTCAATTGCAAACAAAGAGTCGATGAGCCATTACAAGATTGGTGGAAAAGATTCCTCAATACCAAGAATCGCATCCCCGGTATCATGGATGAAGTCATGATTTTGGCGGTGACAAGTTGCATCCAGTGGGACCATGCTCATCGAAGCCGTCAAGAAGGGAACCGAGAACCATCGCGAGTTATATGACATCATGGAAAAGCAAATCGGAGCGAGATAACAATGAACGTGTCAAGTCTCAGTCGTCCCAACCTCCGCAACGTCAACAAAGAGAGCGCAATCCGAACCCTCGCAATGAGTACCCCCGCATCGACATGGGAAACGTCAACGCTATCGATGGCGTAATGATCGCAAGCTCGGCAAAGACCCTCGTCGGCCCGGACAACCCCGCCACAAGTCGATAGAAGACCCGCCAACTCGGATCGGCGGGCGAACCTCCGCAGCTGCATTATTGCCATTTCGTGGAAAAGCCAACGACCACTACACCAAGCGGTGCGTATGGTACATCAAGGGGCTTGAGTGCGAGATGGCCAAGCCCCACCAGCTCCGCGGTAGGAACAATCAACCATACCCGCAGAAAGACCGAACCCCGCAACCGCAACCGGGGATACAACCACGGCCATCGAGCTCAAGAACCCCGGTATCGGCAACCAATTTACTACCCTCAACCGCCCTTCGCTCGGGGTCAATATGCTCACAACCAACGCGGCAATACTACCATCGCCAAGCACAACAGCGGTATCAAGAACTTCAGCCAATCGCTCATCAAACCCAAGCGCAAGCCTTACCTCCGCCACCACCCCTTCCAAAGACTACCTCCGCCACAACCAATTAAAGTTGAGGGAGAAGCACGGGAGCACGAGACAGCGATCAACAATCCCACAGCTACCTACGGGGTCATCATGGCAATTTCCGGAGGTTCAGGGGAGGATTATGGCAACAAAAGACAGCGCGAGAGCACTTTCGCCGGGTCAATCATGTAGCTGCGAAGGTCCTCACGAAATGATCACTTTGTCGCACATTCCCTTGACCTTCAACGGCTCGATCTCAAGCTCAAGCAATACCCACATACTGATGCGATGGTCATAGAAACAAACATCGCAGGCTGGACAGTGACCAAAATCCTTGTGGACAATGGCAGCTCCGCCGACATCTTATTCACATCCACCTTCGATGGCATGAAGCTCGACAGAAATAAACTTCAACCGGCAGGACATCCGCTATTCGGGTTCGGAGGCCAGCAGATTAGAGCAATCGGAAAAATCACTCTACCAGTATCCTTCGGCAACAAAACCATCGCCCGCACAGAGCACATCACCTTCGACGTAGTTGATATCCCATACAACTACAACGCCATCTTCGGGAGGGCACCATCAATCGGTTCAATGCTTTGCAATTCATCCCGGTTACCTCTCGCATGAAAATGCCGGCGCCGGAGGTATCGTAGCCGTCTACGGAGACCAAAACATGGCGAGAATAGCGAGCAAGCGGCCACTCCGGGCGAAAAACGTCCATTGCCTGCGGGAGAAGGAGCGAGACAAAGGCAAGAAGAAGAAGAACGAAAAGAGCAACGAGAAGCGAGCCAAAATAGACGTAGCTTGGTTACCTTCGCGCGCGCAACGGAGGAAGAAACAAAAAAGATTCAGCTATTCCCGGACGATCCCGAAAAGAAAGTCATCATATCGGCTCTGTTAGATACCGAATTTGAAGCTCAACTCATCCGGTTCCTCCGTGATAACAGCGATGCCTTCGCATGGTCGGCTTCGGACCTCGTCGGCGTAGAGACGTAAAACTTATCGAGCATCACCTAAACGTCGGCAAAGATCATCCTCCGATCAAGCAAAAGCTCCGCAAAATGTCGGAAGAAAGGAAACAAGCCGCCAAAGCGGAGGTAGATCGGCCGCTAAAAGTGGAGGTTATTCGCGAGGTCAAATATCCAACCTGGCTCTCTAATGTGGTATTGGTACAAAAGAAGAAGCTCAAGTGGCGAATGTGTGTCGATTTCACAAGTCTCAACAAGGCATGTCCAAAAGACGCTTTCCATTACCCGGATAAGCACCCTTGTGGACGCCGCCGGCGGGGTTGTGAGCTTTTGTCTCTCGCTCGATTGCTTCTCCGGCTACCATCAAATTTGGATGAACAAGGACGACGATGAAAAGACAAGCTTCATCACCCCGATGGCACTTTCTGCTTTAGAAGAATGGCTGAGGGGCTCCGCAACGCAGGCCCAACCTTCGCCCGCATGACGGCGGAGGTCTTCAAAGATGATCCAACAGTCTCGGCTTATGTTGATGACATTGTGATCCGAGCAAACTCGAATCAACCATATAGCCGATCCGGCTAGAACCTTCGACAAGCTCAAAAAGGCGAAGCTCAAGCTCAACCCCGAGAAGTGCATCTTCGGAGTCAGCAAAGGGAAGCTTCTGGGATGTCTTGTCTCAGCTAGAGGAATCGAAGCCAATCCAACAAAAATAGACGCAATCGTTTCCATGTCACCTCCGACGTCAAGGAAGTCTCGCGCTCGGCGCCTAACCGGTCGGTTAGCTTCGCTTAGCGAGATTCATCTCACGGTGCAGGAGCGGGGTTGCCCTTCTTTGATGTACTCAAAACCCGCGAACCTTTTAAGTGGGGCCCCGCCCCACGGCCGCCTTCGATAGTCTCAAGCGTGCTTACTCAAGTTAACAACCCTCGCGAGCCCGGAACCTTCGGAACCACTACTGCTATACGTCGCAGCTTCGCCTCACGCAGTCAGTGCCGTTTTGGTCAAAGAAACCCTCGAGGAACATCAAAGACGACAGATGCCCGTGTATTACGTATCAGAGGTCCTCGAAGGTCCCAAGAAGCATTATTCAGAGCTCGAAAAGATCGCATATGCGGTGGTTATGGCTGCAAAGAAGCTCAAGCACTATTTTCGCCTCATCCCATCACAATACCTTCACATGTCCCTTTGGATAACATCTTCGAAAACCCGGGCGGTGGGCGGGAATCGCCAAATGGGCTTCACAACTCAGCGATTACACGTTAACCTTCGTTGGCAGACACACGATTAAATCGCAAGCTCTAGCAGATTTCATCGCAGACTGGACCCCGAGATCCTCACAACAAGGCGAGAAGACATCGAACCTCCATGGACAAGGTACACGTGGACGGAGCGTGGGGCGCCCAAGGGGCCGGAATCGCAGCAATCCTAACTTCACCTTCGGGAGTCCGGCTCGATACGCCGCAAGACTCGAGTTTCAATGCACCAACAACTCGCCGAGTATGAAGCCGTCCTCTTGGCCCTCGCGAAGCTTCGTGCCCTTTACGTGCGCCGGCGATCATCCGGACCGACTCTCGGGTGATCGCCGGCCACATCGAGAAAACTTTCAAGGCAAAGGATCCGGAGCTACGAAATACCTTCACACCGTCCGCAGCGAAGCTTTCTTCTTGGGCATCACCACAAAGTCCATCCCTCGCAGCGAGAACGGGGAGGCGGAGACGAAATAGCGAAGGCCGCGGCTCAATTAACTCCACTACCTCCCGGACGTCTTCTTTGAGACCTTCGCAAAGACACCGCAATCGCTCGCAACACACCTCCGGTGAGAATGGTCAACATCATATCCAGCGAAGATTGGCGGGCCCCTATCATAGCTTACATCAAGGGGTTCTATGAACCCGAATCGAAGGAAGAAGAAAAAAGAATGATTCACAGAGCGCGAGGGTATAAAATCGAAGGCCAGAACCTGTATAAGGCCTCGGTCACGGCTCCTTGGCTAAAATGCGTCGCCACAAGCGAAGGTATCGCCATACTCAAAGAAATCCACCGGGGCATCGTGGCTCGCACAATGGCCCAAGGGCTCTAGTTGGAAAGGCATTCAGACAAGGGTTCTATTGGCCCACCGCTTTGTCCGACGCTTCCTTGCTGGTGCGACACTGCGAAGGTTGCCAGCGGCCGCCAACCATTCAAACGGACCGGGCTCCGACCACTTTGATCTCGCCCGACATGGCCAATGCGGCGTTGGGCCATGGATTTGGTTGGACCCCTACCGACCGCTCCCGGAAAGCTCCGCTACGCGGTGGTGGCGGTGGAGTACTTTACCAAATGGATCGAAGCTCGGGCGCTTGCCACCATCACCTCCGCTACGGTACAAAAGTTCTTGTGGCAACAGATCGTATGTCGCTTCGGCGTCCCAAGGGATCTCACGGTTGACAATGGAACCCGGTTTGATAGCTTCGCCTTCAAAGAGTTTTGTTTCCAAATCGGCACCAAAATCCATTTCGCCTCGCCGACATCCGCATCAATGGACTAGTCGAAAGGGCCAATGCAATCATCCCGCAAGGAATCAAAAAGAACCTCACAGACAAGCCACTGGGCAAATGGGCGGAGGAGCTCATCACTGTCGTTTGGTCTCACAACACCTCCGATGGCAGGGCCACCGGCATCACTCCATTTAAGTTGCTCTATGGAGAAGAAGCCGTGCTCCCAGGAGAGCTCCGCCACGGGTCACCAAGAACTACCTCCAATACCAACACTCAAGATGAAGCGCTTGACAAGGACCTACTCGAAGAAGTAAGGTGCAAAGTAGTCAATAACCTCCGCAGCTACCAGGCTGAAACCCAGAGGTGGAGAGACAAGAAGGTCTCACCACGTGACCTCCGCCAAGGAGACATGGTTTTGATCAGGAAGCAGAACCCGAAGATGGCAGGCAAGCTCCAAGATAAGTGGCTCGGCCCTTACATTATCACAAGCTCTGCAAGACAAGGCTCGTTCCACCTCCAGGATGCCGAAGGTCGCAAACTACCGCACACATGGAACATCGACGACCTCCGCAAGTACTACCCTTAGCATCTCACAAAGAACTATGTAATCATTACCTTCGCATCGTTTTTTCCCTTCTCTCCTTCGCATACATGGACTATCCTTGCACTCTTTTTCCTTATGTCCAGGGCATGAGGTTTATTAATGAGGCAAGAAAATTATGTAATATAGCAAAGTTTTATTTCCCGAGATTTGCATGTCAACCACCGCCGAAACGGACTAGGCTATGCCTTGCCCTCATCGCAAGCGCTATAAATGCGGGGATTGCCTCGGGCCGACAATCGACCCCAGTCGAAGGTCACCCCGACGCAAGCCCATCCGCAGACCCCCGCCAGTCGGGCCAGGGGCTGCGATGAAAGCAAACTCCACCTCGACCCACGCAGAGGGAGAGGAGCGGAGCTATCAAATTCCGCAGACCCCCGCCAGTCGGGCCAAGGGCTGCGATGAAAGCAAACTCCACCTCGACCCCCGCAGAGGGCGAGGAGCGGAGCTATCAAATTCCGCAGACCCCCGCCCGGTCGGGCCGGGGCTGCGATGAAAGCAAACTCCACCTCGACCCCCGCGAGGGCGAGGAGCGGAGCTATCAAATTCCGCGACCCCCGCCGGTCGGGCCGGGGGCTGATGAAAGCAAACTCCACCTCGACCCCGCGGGAGGGCGAGGAGCGGAGCTATCAAATTCCGCGAGACCCCCCCGGTCGGGCCGGGGCTGCGATGAAAGCAAACTCCACCTCGACCCCCGCGAGGGCGAGGAGCGGAGCTATCAAATTCTGCGAGACCCCGCCCGGTCGGGCCCGGGGGCTGCGATGAAAGCAAACTCCACCTCGACCCCGCAGAGGGCGAGGAGCGGAGCTATCAAATTCCGCAGACCCCCGCCAGTCGGGCCAGGGGCTGCGATGAAGGCAAACTCCACCTCGACCCCGCGAGGGCGAGGAGCGGAGGTGAGAGATTCGCCACCCAAACTAAAAAGAGCTCCGAGACATCGATCAACCCTACACCCAGTTCCTCAAAAATATCCACATCCAGCTCTAAGTTTACACTCCCATACATAGCCTTCAATCGTCAAACCCTCGCCGTACAAGCCGGCATTTGTATATTAAAAGCCCCGTACCTCGCCTTAACCACCACACCTACCCCAATACCTTACAAATCCCAAACATTACACCTGTTTGTACTCCAATACCACCAAAATACGCTTATTTAAGCAAGACCCAATAGCCAAACCCAAGCATTCCCAAACCATGTCCGGCCATTAACAAACTCTCTTAGGAATGTGAGGAGTCGGAAGGAGAGCCTAAGCCGGTGTTTGAGCCGAAGGTCTCGAGTCCGACACGATCACTTTAGCACAGTTCCAGGCTAGCCTTTAGCCCATACCAACCCAATCACCACGGCCCACGTCTCCGAAGGTCGGGGGCATGAAGCGCAATGCCCTTTCCGGCCATCACTTGCACACACCCTCCGCCGACCACCTCGGCAACAAAACCCGACGGCTTTATACGGTCACGCGCAAGGCCACAACTTGACATCTCGCTGCAGCCCAAACCGCCGGCGAGAACCTAGGAAGAGCGTGCACGAGCTAAAATCCGAACACGCGAAAGTAAGCAAACTAGTGCGTAATTCTGAACTCAACCCTCGCTCCAACAATGCGAAGCCGCTCACCTTCGAATTCGGTAACCAAGGTTCATCATCAACCGAACCTTCGTGGCAAAGAACACAATTCGATCTTTTGAACCGATGTTCCAAAGGCGGGCTAGCGCCATGTAAACACATGTAGGCTAAGCTCCGCTTACAGTTCGCGCAAAAGATCCTGTATCAACTAAATATAAGTATTTGTAACTGTTACTACCTCCGCAAAACATGCGCGAGCCTCGCTTTTGAAAAGTTGGGTGTCGCTGCGCTTTTACTACCTCCAAAAACTTACGCGGGCCTCGCTTTTGAAAAGTTGGGCGTCGGCTGCGCTTTAATACCTCCGCAAAACATGCGCGAGCCTCGCTTTTAAAAAGTTGGGCGTCGGCTGCGCTCTTACTACCTCCGCAAAACATGCGCGAGCCTCGCTTTTGAAGAGTTGGGCGCCGCTGCATTTCACTCTGACATTTCATTACCCCGCGAACAAGCACAACTTTCATTAACAACAACAAGTTAAAAGTTCCCTTTACAAGTCACCTCCTCGGGCGACCTTGAGGGTCAACATAATAATGCAACACTCGACCACGCTTCCGCCGAGATCGTGGTCGAGTCACCTCCGAGCCATAGATTGCACGACCCCTTCCAATATGTCGTCAACAAGCTCCTCCGCAACCATGCCAACAAATTCCTCCACATCCCCGAAAATTATCTCACGACCCCGACAACATATTCGCCGTCCTCGTCGTCGCTAATGACTACCACCTCCGGGAGGTTGCCGGTTCGCGTCGGTCTCATCGTCGTCTTCAATAAGAATCGGGGCACTCCAAGAACCTCGCCGGCTTTTTACCACAAGAGGTAAGTCGCCTTCAAGCACCCTCGAGCGAAAACACCGCCGGAGATCACGCGTGTCTATCTCCACCGGTTCCTCCTTCGGAATAAGCAATCCGCCACTACCTCCGTTCCTCGGGCCTCCCACGGCCGGCGGTCCAGGAGGAGTTGGCGCGATTCTTGAACGGACCGATCATACTTCGCTACTCTCCACCACCAAATCCTATCAAATTTTGCATGAGGATTTTTGCCCCTCGAGTTAATCCAGTGGCTCCCGTCATGAAAAAATCTTGACGATTCGGCATCGTGGAACCACATTAAAAATGGCGCCCAAAATCCCGGAGGAACTGCAGCGGCGAGGCACACGATCGGTGCTCGCCAAACCCCGCCCTAACACACGAAACCAAACCCTCGCATAAAACAAGCGGAGACACCTAGGCAGAACGCCAAAACACCGATCAAATCTAAGAAGGAACAAGCCCGAAGGTAGCACAAATTAGCCAAACCGAGAAGCCTTATGGCTCAATGTATCTTACAAGCATCCAGAAGGCACACAGTGCAAATTGTTCAAGAAATGTTTCTCTCTAAGTCTCACCAAAATAAGATAGGACCAATCAATGGTACTCTAAGCACAGTCACCGGGTGTAACACCCGCCCCCGGAAGGCACGGGATTAATAGGATACTCATATCAACAAGTTGCAACTTCTTTTCCGGAAGCCCATCTAAGTAAAAACTCCAAAGTTAAGCGTGCTTGGCACGGAGCGATGGGTGACCGGCCAGGAAGTTCTTCCGGGTGCGCATGAGTGAGGACAAAGTGCGTAGAAAAGACTGGTGTTGGTCTGTGAGGGCGGTCTATGTCCTAGTTAAGCGACCAGGTGTAAGCGGGCCCGGCCTCGGAGGGGCGGGACGTTACACCGGGGGTAACACCAACCTGTCCATCGGCGGAGCCTTCCGGAGGCGGGTTGATCGCGGTGGTAGTATCAGCCCCCTGCGTGCCTAGGTTCACGGGTCCCGGTGCCGAACCTCCGTCGGCGGACGTCCCGGTGGTCGTTGTGGCATTGCCTTCCTCCGGAGGTGGCAAATCCTGCGTCCCTCGGCCCGGCGCGTCAATCGCAAAAGCCGAAAAAGTCCCTTTAGAAATCAAAGCAACTCTATAATCACAACGAGTTACTCACGGACAAGAAAGCCACGCGACCCTTACCCCGCAGCAACTTCGGCGACGATCTCGTACGCCCGGTCCCACGGTACCTCCGCAGACAACGAACTTGTCGAAAGCCGCGTGGCCCACGGAGGCAACCAATGAATCCTTCCTTGCCTCGCGGACCTCCTCCACGATGGGCCAGCGGAAGTCGGCGCCAATGATCTTGCGGGCGTGCTTACTCCCCACATCCCTAAGGGCGCAGGCAGTGGCCGAACCCCGGCAGAAAATCCCCGCCTCGACCAGCTGGTCAAAAAGGGCGTCAAGTAATTCAGCTCATTCTTTAGCCATTCCGCATAACCTTCGACCCAGGGTTCGGCGGGGCGGATCGCTAGTGGGAGCCCCGCCGGTATGTGCCATTGCGCATCAAAGATCCCCTTGACCTCCGCCATGCGGGATACAAGGCGCGCATTAAGTCCACCTCCCTCTCCTCCGCATCTATAGCGCGCTTCTCAAAGCGCTCCTTCTCACCCTCGTCCTCCGCCCCGCTTCTTCATGTCCTCGAAGGCTTGGTTGGCATTCCGAAGCTCGGTCCTCGGGTCCACGTTCCGCGACACGCGGATCGCAATCTTCATATGCTTTCTTTTTAGCCTCGCGAAGCTTATTCATATCGGTCTCATGAGAAGCTTGCTCCGCGAGGAGCTCTGAACTCGCCGTTCGGGCGACGGTTACGCACCGAGCTCCGCAATCCTCTTCCACGCTTCGGCCTCATCCTTCGCGCAGCGCGCCGCGAGCCCCGCGCAAGCAAAATAGCTTCAATCATCTTCGCCTCGATGTCGAGTCAAGTTGTTCTCAACCTTCGGCTGCCGGCAACGGCTCCGCCTCGGGCACACTTTGACGCGTCAAAGGCGGGGACCCGGAACCTCCGCTCCTCTTCGGCCGCAGATCAACCGGCGGTCGCGGAGGTCGGCACTAGTATACGAGTGCGCCTTAGGGTCCGTGACCCCGCCGGCCAGGCGAAAGTAGGGCGCGTGAGCTCGCGATGCTTCTCCCAAACCCTTCTTTCCGGGCTCCGTATGGGGCGGAGGTGGCAGCTTCCTCCCCGTTAACCCGGATATGGATTCCTTCGTACTCCGGCGGCTCGTTGCGGCGCCGGAGGAAGTCTCGGCATCCACCATCGCCGGATCTTGGTCTTCTCCTCCTCGTGGCTCCTCCGCCGCCTTCTTGACCGCAGACCTCTTCTTGGACCTCCGCAAGGACTGCTTGTTCGGAGAACGTGGGCCGAAGTGATGTCCACGTCCTCGTCCCGCCTTCTTGCCCGACCGACTGAAGGAGACGAGCGCCGAAGACTGTTCCGCTGCTGGCTGGCTACTATCGGCTGCTTTGCTGTGCCCTTCTTGACGATCAAAACCGGAGCCGGCTTTGGCACCGCCCGCCGAAGCCGGTGAGGGCATGCGTCCTCTCCCGCTCCCTCGCCCCCGCCCACCTCTAGGCGCCGGCGGAGTCTGCGGGCGGCGGGGAGAACGTGCGGCGCCTCCTCCGTAGACACGGCGGATGAAAAGGCCGTGCCGAACGAGTTGTTCCGTCGTCAACCCACCTCCGCGGCCGCCAGCCGACGTCTTCCGGATCTTCCCGCCCCCACGACCACCTCCGCCGGCCGGGCGGGACATCATCGCTAGCCGAGACCTCGGAGGTCTCCGAGGCTGTTCTGCTTGCCGACCGCTTCTTAGCCCGCTTACGCTTCTCCTTCGGCCCAGGGCGTAGTTTCGCCTCGCCCGGTACTTGATGCCAGCGAGGTCATAAACCCGGTTCACCGGGGTGACCCCCTCCATCTCCTCCTTCATCTTTCGCTGCTCCTCGGCGTCCACTTTCCCGACGAGCTCCAGCACCTCCGCTTCCACCACACCACGAATCTTCTTCAAAGCCTCCGCCTCGCTCGAAGCGGAGGAGAACTCCTCCGCCCAAACAACGCGGAGGTCCGGCAAGTTTAGGTCCTTCAGAAACTCGTACCCCATAGCCGCATAAGATGACGGCCCTTCCTTCACCAGGCCTGTCCAATCATGGTCGGCTTTCAGGGGCACGACCTTCGCGCAGTGATACTCCGCGAACACATCCCGCTGCGCCATACACCGAGAGAGGTCACGCATCGCGTCCTCGCAGAGCCGTGATCCTTGGTCGGAAGCGGTGGTCACCTTCAGAGTATCCTTGTCCGGGAGCGGGCGAAGGTCGCCCGCCAAGTCACGCCCCTCCGCGTCATCCAAACGGTAATAGAACCATTTGTTCAGCCAACCTTCCCACTTGTTCTTCTGAGCTTGCACCGGCACCTTCGCGTTGTTCCGACGACGGAACGTAAGAACCCCGAATTGACTGTCCTCCGTCACCGTCTTGTCGCCGGTGGTCACCGTCTTCGTCTTCCTCTGCACATGCATGCTGTGCACCTTCGCGAAGCCCTCCACAGTCGGCTCCACCCCCTGCGAGTGACATCCCCACACAAACGCGCAAAGCTTCGGGAAGCTATTGGGCGTCAGGTGATGGAACTGCACGCTGAACTTCCGAAGTGCGCCCAGCACCAGCGGGTGAGGCAAAAACCGCAGCCCCGCTTCAAAGAAAGCTTCAAAGACCACCACCTGATTGTCGTCAGGGTGCGGCGTCAGCACACCTCCGGGAGCCGTCGCCCTGCCCCTCTCCAGCCAACCTCTGGCAGCGAACCTATCGAGATCCCCCGCCGCCACTGAACTAGCTCCGATCTCATAGACAGGGAGGGTGCTAACAGTGCCCATGGCGTCAGTCCCCTTCGCCTCAGATCCCTTCGCCATCAAACGACTACCTCCGCTCCCACAAGACAACCTCCGACTTCCTGATGCCTCTCACCCCCGCACGAGTCTACTACCTCCGGATGCGAAGGAGCGAATGTAAGCAAGATGTAGAAGCAAGTTGCAAAGGCAAAGGCACGGCGGCGGGTAAAAGTGTCTCTTTCAACCCACCCCGACTATTTATAAGCCGGGGTTTCACCGCGATAAGGGCGACACCAATCTCGAGGATCCGACGATCCGGCGGTGGGTAAAGCGCCACGCAAACCCTAAGCGTCCGTCGCCGCCACGGCTGCGAAGCCCGGTCCGGCCCATTAATCGATTAAAATAAAGCGCAAGCCGGGCCCGGCTAAAACGGGCCGCGAGCAACGGTTGGGCGTCGGCTGCGGAGGTGGACCTCGGGCCACACGCCATCGGACCATTCCCCCTCTTTTCTTAAGGGCGTTGCTCAGGCCCCGCCGGCCGGGCCGAACCATCGTGGGGCTACTGCATGTTGGGGGAACAACCTCCGCTAGGACCCCCTACTTAGCTCCGCGGCCCTAGCATGGGCCAAGACGGGCAAAGCTGCGAGCAACCACGGACGACCTTCGCCGTCGTATGCCCTTTCATGGCGAAGGTCGTCGGTCCGTCTCGCGATTCGGCGAAGGTATGTCATACCTCCGCGGCCGAGCTCTTCAAACCTCTTATAGCGCAGGTACTTGACGATTCGGAGGAGTCTCCCAAGACCTTCGCGATGAGCAGGGTCCCCGAAGACCTTCGAAGGAGGTATTCAGCCACCTAGCCCTACAGGCGGCGGAAGACCTCCGGACGACCGCTTGCAAGACGGACGCAAGGCGGCGCCGATGACCCGACGCGTGGTGGCACCAGAGGGCGACACGTGGAGTCCTGGAAGGCATGACACTTGGCGTCCTGGGATAGGATGAGATGAAGGTGTATTTAATTTTACAATGTACAGTATTGCCCTTGTTGAGGCCCGCATGTAAGTGTGATCAAAGTTAAAACCCTATTGTAAAAAGCCATTTGACCCTTGGTATGGCCTATAAATACCAAGGGTATGGCAAGTGTAAAGGGGAGAGGACCCTTGACATTTTTGGTCCCAATTAATGCAAAAACCCCAAAGGGGGCCCATTAGCTCTTGTCTCACTTGGGCAATTGTTTGGATCCCACACTCTGTTTGGGAAACCTTCGCCCTCCTCCTCCGGACCCCGGCGAAGGTAGGGGGGCAAGCGTTTGTACCAACAACAACACTCATCTTGAATCGTTTATATGTGATATCATTTATGAATGTGGCCGAATATAAAAGGTCCATTGATTTATAAATATTGAAAATACCAAAACTGATAGGTTCTTTTCAAAAACAAGAATCGACAAAAAAATTTGTTTTTTATTTGGTTTAGTTATAACTGAAGTAAATCAAGTAATTGTACCGGTTTACCAAGCCAAGAAAAAAAGAAAGAAAAAGAAGGATAAAACGAAAAAAATTGTTAGCACCGTTGTAAGGATGAAATTAAAAAAAAAAGAAGAGGATGCAGTGAACACTTGGTTTCATTAAGCTTACTAAACTAAATTCAAAATAGAAATTTAATGTAAACTTTTATATTAGGCCAAATTTAGAAATAATATCACAATATAGTAAAAGCGTGGTATTGGATGAGATGAGTGTGCTAGAGTGTATATTCTGGTGATAGTGATTAAGAGTGTACAAATATCCATTGTTATGATGATTGGACCATATATGCACCAATGGGTCAAGTTCTCGCATTAAATTAAATAGATTAGAAGATGTTGGACTAATATGCACCCACCTTGATAGTTTCTGTATTAAATTAAACAAATTACAAGATATTGGGTTAATATGCACCCACGTAGATAGTTGTTGTATGGTGAGTGCAATTTACTCAACCAGAAATGATATAGCTTTTAACAAGGCTATAGAGCCATCTTACTTGCAGGCTATCTTCAGGGGGACCTATTGGACTAGGTTCTGGTCTCTGTTGTAGAAGGAGGAGGAGGATCGCCATTTGACGAAAATAGCAAACCAGTACTAAAACCAATTGGACTAGGTTCTGGTCTCTGTTGTAGAAGGAGGAGGAGGAACTTTGTTTTTGAGGTACCTTGAACCTTTTCTTCTAGTTTTGTTGTAATAGTGAACAGCCATATGCATTGATCAATGCAGAAGCTGTGATATAAATATATTCCCTTTTTAAAAAAAAAAGTCTAGGGCGAAAATTAGTTTTTACGGAAAGAACAGAACTGTCGAAAGCAATGACGCAAAGTCCAATGGATAATGACATAACATAACGTAGCTTGGACGTGGATTCTGAGAGATCTCACCTTGGCCTATATGCAAATCTTATATTTTCCAGCGACGTGGATCCTGAGAGATTCCACCTTGGCCTATATTTTCCATCTGGCTTGATTGTAACAGTTCAATTAAGATCGCAATTTACGCCTAGTTTCTTGATCATGACGCACTCAAATCAACCAGGGACAATAACTAGTTAATGAAAACTCTTCTTGGAGGATCCGTAGCACCTTTGGAGAATCCAAGTCCTATATATGCGTCATCAGTAACATTGGTCCTTCTTGTCCTATCTACTACTAAATTCTGAAACTACCTATAAAAAGTACATCAAGAGCGGCTAATCTTAACCAACACCTCGCACATTTCCCCTACTCCGCAAAGATGAGGAGGACGACCACCTTTTTCCTCCTATGGTTCACCATTCTCCTGGTCCTGGGCACATCGCTTGTTGTCGCCACCGATGTCTCTCAGTCTCAGGAGGCACGGCTCAAGAAGTTCCTGTCGTCCAGGGCCTTGAAAAGGCTGGCGAAGAGCCCCAGCACGGCGAACAAGGCCGAAGAAACCGACCCATGGGCCGACCCTAACACCTTCGCACACCTGCCCGAACGTTGTAAGGGCCCGGCAAGCGGCAGCAAGGAAGCCGACCGGGTCCTGGGGCTGCCGGGACAGCCGCCGCGGGTCAACTTCCGGCAGTACTCCGGGTATGTGACGGTGAATAAGGAGCATGGCCGTGAGTTGTTCTACTACTTCGTCGAGTCCCCCTACAACGCCACCTCTAAGCCGCTCATCTTATGGCTCAACGGAGGTAATTACTGAAATACGGCCGGGCGGGTCAGCACTCCGCAGCATAGTTGTCCGCGTCATCGTCCAGGACACGATCGAGTTAGTTGTAACACCATACTGGGCATTTCATGAAAGGATCGACGTGTCTGTGCAGGGCCAGGATGCTCATCGTTGGGTTTTGGGGCCATGTGGGAGCTAGGTCCCTTCCGTGTCAACCCCGACGGCAAGACGCTGAGAAGGAACAAGCACTCCTGGAACAACCGTACGTGAAGCTAGCAGTGACACCAAGCACGTATATACGTATCATAGATAATGGTAGAATTTGGCCGCGCGCGTGACTGATTCGGCATGCTTGTAGTGGCCAACGTGATCTTTCTGGAGTCCCCGGCGGGCGTCGGGTTCTCCTTCTCAAGGAACGCCACCGACTACGACACAGCCGGCGACCAGAGGACCGCCGAGGACACGTACGTGTTCCTAGTTAAGTGGCTGGAGAGGTTCCCCGAGTACAAGGACCGCGACTTCTACATCGCAGGCGAGAGCTACGGCGGGCACTTCGTCCCGGAGCTCGCCACCGTCATCATGCACATGAACCACTTCCCCGACCTGCTGACTTCCATCAACCTCCAAGGCATCTTCGTGAGTGCCCAGCTAAATTAGCTCGCCTTCGTCGTCTGCTTTCCATTCACGTTCATTCTTATGTGGCTTAATAACTGTCATAGATGGGCAACCCGTTGCTTGACAACTACATGAACCGTAAGGGGGAACTCGAGTTCCTCTGGACCCACGGCGTGATCTCCGATGAGGCCTGGGCGAATATCCTCGCCAACTGCAGCTTCGCTCCGAACGGTAACCCGCACTGCTTCAATGCGGCGCACTCGTTCACGAGAGGGACCTACGATCCATACAACATCTACGCGCCGGTGTGCCTGCAGTCTGACAACGGCACCGTTTTCCCCAGCAGCAACGTAGATATCATTTCTCGTGTGATCTCTGCACTTGCTACAAAGGTGTGCTGATGATTGCAATTTCTTTCTGGTGTGTCGTCAGTCATTGCCCGGCTACGACCCGTGCAGCTCCCACTACATCCAGCCGTACCTTAACAGCCACGCGGTGAAGCAAGCTCTGCATGCTCGGGTCGATACCAATTGGACAGCCTGCAGGTAAGTGTCGCTCCCAAGGCCCCAACCCCAGTGCTTGCTTGGATGCTGCGCCGTTATTTGCATTTATCTATTTCATAATATGTACTCTATAAAAGAGGGGAGCCTTTCTTTGCATTCTCAGCCCGGTCTGATCTGATGCCTAGAGTACTCTTCCTTTGTTTGGTTCAGTGATGAAGTACTTTATGACTGGGGCGATGCCCCCGAGTCCATGGTGCCAATCATCAAAAGGCTGGTCAATAATGGACTAAGAATATGGATATATAGGTACCGATAAATTTATGCCTTCTGTCATAGACAATGAAAAGCAAATTTCGCCAACCAGAATGAAGCATACAAGTGCATAACCATTTCACCTCTCTGTAATGTTTTAAATTTGCAGTGGTGATTTTGACTCCGCAGTCTCACTTTTGGCAACACGGTATTCTATCAATGATCTCAATCTACCCGCAAAGCCGCCAGCTTTCGATGATGTCTCGTGGGAGTGGTGGCCTTGGTACACCCCTGACAGCGAGGTAATTAAAGAAGGTTTACATTAGAAAAGAAGCAGCTTTGATTCATATGTAATTTGGGATTTGGGATTTGGGATTTTTTTTTTCATGTGGGATGGCAATGGACGCAGGTGGGAGGCTATATGCAGCAATACAAAGGCGGCTTTACGTTTGCAACAGTGAGGGCAGCTGGACATTTGGTTCCTACTTTCCAGCCAAAGAGATCACTTGTTCTGCTCTACGGTTTCCTGAAGAACAAGCGCCCTCCTTGGGATCCAAAGTTCAGGCCCCCCTCTCCTTTCTAGTTCCCAAAACCAAAGAACTGAGCATTCACATTTCCACTTCTAGTTTTGTTTGGGATGATTGATCAGGTCTTTTTTTGCCCTTTGTCTTCCTTAGACAATGCCTCGTTGCATGTACACGAGCTTCAACAAGGAGTTAGTAGTACACACTGATCTCATGATCTTGTGGCTTAAACACGGGCGTATGCTTAGATGCTTTGTAATGGCCATGGTGCCCTAGTTGGTGTTCATCTCAAAATGAATAAAGAGAATTTCAGCCTTCCTTTTGCAGGAGGACTATCTTAGAATTACAGTAGTTGCATTTTTTGCCTAAATTTTGTGGTGAGTAAAAGTTTAATTGCAAAAAAGCAACTTTTGGTGGAAGTTGACACCACAATGTTGTAGTACACCATCGCTTGAGATTCGGACTGCATATTAGCCCATAATTGTAATGCTGCATATGCATTACCTCTTTTGTTTTCTTCCGATGATTTGATCGCTTCAGGTAAAAAGATTATAAAGGTAGTGGATATTCTGTCTTCAATCATAGAGCTCACTGTAATACATAAATATGTGTGACTAATTGTCTCATCAAATGAATTGTATATATAAATTTGCACATCTTGTTAACAAATGCGCATATCTCTGGAATATGTTCAGGTAAGGACAATGATAAAACACAAAACTTAGTGTGCGAATCTTTTGATATGGATCTGAAGTTTGTTACGTTACCAATTAGTATATGGTCGTCGTCTTCTCGGGAAAGTTAGGAGTAATCGTGTTTCATTTTCATGTGATGACAACCAAGAAAAGATTACCGTGGATAAATTTATATGGAAGTAGTCCCACAAGCCAAAATTTGTTTTATTCAATTGTATGCTTCGTTAAGCTTGTGAGGAACTCGACAAGGTTCAGCCGCCGAATTGTGTAGTTAATTGAGCATGGGCAGACGAAATCTTCTCCAGATCCAAAAAATGGTAACTTTAATGCTCAAATACTTTGAAACAATCCTGGTATTATACAAACCTATACCCCAGACGGCCGGACCTATATATAAACAGCTGCAAGATCTTGATGTCTTCGCAACCACTATTCCACTAAGCTTTTTCAGTTGATAATCCTCAGAAAAAGTATGAGGGACACCTTCGTCTGCCTCATTTTTCTTCTCGTCTGCTTGGCGGGATCGCACGCAGATTCGTCACAAGAGGCTCGCCTAAGGGAATTTATCCTGTCCAGAAGGAGCAGTGGTAGTGCGTTCAGTGTACACGATGAACCGGCCTTCACGGCCACTAGCAGCCTCAAACCAGAGTACTCTGGTACTAACCAGACCGCTCAGAAGGCGGCCGACAAGATTACAGCGCTGCCCGGCCAGCCGGGCGGCGCCGTCGGCTTCGACCAGTACAGTGGGTACGTGACCGTCGATGAGAAGAACGGCCGTGTGCTCTTCTACTACTTCGTGGAAGCGACGCACGATGCCGCGGCAAAGCCGTTACTCCTGTGGCTTAACGGAGGTTAGGGCGATACCCGGCCTACTGGCTGGCACGTCTTTTTCTGAAATTTGCAGTAGACAAGAACAGAGCATGAACTTGTTGACTTCTGCTTTGTATGATAGTTTCTAAATCTTGAAGTGATACATTACAGGCCCTGGTTGCTCATCAGTAGGCTACGGAGCAATGATAGAAATCGGCCCGTTCCGCATAAACAGCGACAACAAAACCCTGAGCAGAAACAAGAACGCATGGAACAGAGGTGAGACTAGCTATAACATCAGTGCCAGCAGTGTTCTTGATTCCAAAGGGTCTAAGTAAAATTTTGACATGGTAACTCTTATTCCATTGTGATGAAAATTTGCAGAGGCCAACGTGCTCTTCTTGGAGTCACCTGCCGGTGTTGGATTCTCCTACTCCAACACATCTTCAGACTATTATAAGAGCGGTGACAAAAGGACCGCAGATGATGCATTCATTTTCCTGGTCAATTGGCTCGAGAGGTTCCCTGAGTACAAAGCACGTGCCTTTTACATCTCTGGGGAAAGCTATGCCGGACACTATGTTCCGCAGCTTGCAACAACCATCCTTAGTCACAATATAAAGAGTAAAAGCGTTATCATAAATCTTCGGGCTATATTGGTGAGTGAAGACCGAAGAGTCATCAATGACAATGATTAGTGAATATTTTTTTTGAAAGGAAGTTTAGTGAATATCCTGATAGACATATTTCATTGCAATAGTTGAGGCATCTCAAAACAAAATTTCAGGTTGGCAATCCGTACCTCGACGACAACAAGAACACAAAGGGGCAAATTGACTACTTGTGGAGCCATGGGGTGTTATCAGATGAGGTGTGGACCAACATTACAAAGAACTGCAAGTTCAGTCCTGCCGATGGTAAGGCGTGCTCTGATGCTATGGCATCATATGATTCTGGATACATTAGTCCGTACAACATATATGCTCCGGTTTGCATCGACGAACCCAATGGAAACTACTACCCCAGCAGCAATGTAAGAGCATTTATTTCTTTGTCCTTTCTTTTCCTGCGAAAGAATATATGAGTTTTTTTTACATATTGTTGTTTTTTTTAGTAAATTTTACATATTGTTGTCGAGATGCTACTTGTATCTTGTTTGTGAATATACAAGTCACTTTCTGTGGCCGTTTTACATACATGTTAACTTTCTGGAAAGTATTTCTTTTCTGTTTTTTTCAAGATTGTAAACCGTATTTCTGTTCTAACTACTTATGCAGATTCCGGGAATTGATCCGTGCAGCAACTACTACATCGAAGCTTACATGAACAATCCCTTGGTACAGAAGGCTTTCCATGCTACAACGACAAAGTGGTCAGGCTGCACGTAAGATTGCTTAAATGGGAGCAAAACATTCAAACAAGAAATTAATCTCTTTCCACCTATTACTACGAATTCCTCATAACTGATGTTCCCTGTCCAGAGACTTGCACTGGAAAGATGCTCCAGTGTCCATGATGCCGACCATCAAATGGCTTCTGGGAAATGGGCTACCGGTGTGGCTATACAGGTAGCTTGAACGTCACATTTCTTTACTAACGTCAACACCCTCAAACTGCAATTGGAGATGTAACGAAGGGAATACATTTTCAGCGGAGACTTTGATGCCAACTGCCCGCTCACCGCCACAAGGTACTCCATCACTGACCTCGAGCTCTCAGTCATGGAGCCATGGCGCCCGTGGACAGCAACCAAAGAGGTAAATAACACCTCAAATCCTGTCCTGGACTTGTTTACATCATTTTCTGAATCAAACTTTGACAAACTTGTGTGGATCCTACCAGGTTGGAGGCTATGTTCAGAAGTACACGGGAGGTCTTGTACTTGTTTCTGTGAGGGGAGCTGGTCATCAAGTTCCTTATTTCCAGCCAGAGAGGGCACTAGTACTGCTCAGATCCTTCTTGAAAGGAACGCTCCCATCTTATGTAGTGGAGCAGTAATTTTTTGTTAATTAACCCTGTTGGAAGCTCCCAGTGTTGATCCCTGTGGTTTAACATTAGTTTCAGAATTGTCATTATCTTCTCGGCAACGGATCCTGTGCAAACTAGGCATCCCGTGCAAACTTGTAAACTAACGATCTGGACCGCAGGATGTTGATCCAAGGGGGCGCATGAGAGAGGTGGAAGGAGGGATTTGTAAAAGTGTGATTAATAGCGGGAGGTTAAGTGCAAAATTACCCAATCTCTCCACGCCCCTTGGATCAACATCCTGCGGCCCAGATCATTAGTTTACAAGTTTGCACGGGATGCCTAGTTTGCATAAGATCCGTTGCCTATCTTCTCTACTATAATTGACTAACTAGAAATATTTTAGACCCACCTAAAGAAACGTGTCCCTCGCTGAGAGCTCCAATGTTTGCCCCTAAAAAATTACATACATCAAATCATCTTCTTTATCAAAATATTAAAAAAAAATAGGCGGAGATTTTCCTTATTGACTTTGGTAAAAAAAAATCATCTTATTTAAAATCAAGGGCTAAACAAACATCTAGACACAATCCAATGATTATCAATCGAAGTTTAATGCAAGGCTTCAAACTCACTGCACCCCGGGCACGTGGGCCTCTGCCCACGCCCATGCACACCCGGCCACGAAGAGCAGGGATCATCATCTCCATCAAGGGTGCTCGAGGTAGAATCATCACTTGTAACACTTAGGACATCATCATCAATTTTGCAATCATCATTATCACTTGATCATGAGGTGGAGTAATCCTCCACAACCACCAAATTGTGATCATGCTGAACATCCTCATTCACCGCCACCTTGGGCTCATTCTTCTTCTTGAACTTGCCATCATCCCATGTGGAAGCATCACCCGAAGGTGTGCTTGATGAACATCCACACCTCATGTGCAGATCCTTTATGGTTCACCTTATTAAATACATCAAAGCTCATAACATCCATTAGATAACAATAAGCACGCACATCAAGTTCAAAAAAGAACCCTTTGAGCTATGGTTAGATTTTTATGATCCAAGATATAGGTGAAATCACTTGTGACAACCCACCAAACTTTATGTCCCATGGCACGAAAATGATCAAGCACATAGTGTTTCCACCGTGCAAGTGTCATAAAAAATATGTATGTCACGTATACAAACATCATCAAACCCACTAGTTGTCATTCTCTCGAGTCGGTAAAGACCATAAATGAGAGATCTAACTCTGATGCCATGTGTAGGGTTGAGATGGCGGACTAGAGGGGGATGAATAGTCCTTTTAAAATTAAATGCACCAGTTAACTGAAACAAATGTGGAACTAAAACTATCGGTCTATATTAGACTACACCCCTCTATCTATATCTACAAGCACCTTATAAAAGACCCTAATCAAGAATTAAGATGTTGGGCAAGCTAGTGCTCTCCTAATCAATTCTAACTTGCAAGGTTCACAAACCTAAGCAACTAGTACTTTAAACACCAAGTGAGCACCTATAAAATTCTAGTGAGAAAAAGTGCAAAGCCATCCTAGACTCACTAACAATGCTCAAGGACAAGACTGCACAAGTCAAACCCAAAAGCTCAAATTACTTAGCTACACAAACTAAGTAAAGATAGCACACTATTTTTATGCTACACAAATAAGAAGGTAACTAGCAGTTACTAAAACTAAATTAGTTACAAGAGAAACTACACAAGCATGACATATACAAATGTAAATACAAACTTACGTATCGAAATGCAAACCACCAAGAAGAGTAGACAATGTTAGCATAATGATTTTTACGAGGTTCACTTGATTGACACCAAGCTAAGTCCTTGGTGTATTGACCAACACCTTGGTAGTTCCTCCAGTATGTGGCTCCCAAAGACAATTCTTCTCTAGGCATGCCTCCTTAAAGGCACTGCAAGCGAATCCACACACAAGTGCGGTAACTCAATGACACGGGCAATCCAATAGAGTTGCTCTTTGCAATACCCGCGGGGGTGAGAAAAATCCCCTCACAAATCATCCTCTGGAGCACCACACAATCTTCCTTGCATGCTTCCCAAAATCACAATTCATCAAACTATCTAGGTGATGATAAACACCAAGAGTAATAAGAAATCCACAATTGCAACCACCACCTAGTGCCACAAATATGAATCCCAAAATGCTTCCACATTAGGTTTCCAATCCCCTTTTAAACTGACACTAATCTTGAGAGGAATGGAAAGAAAGATGATGGATCTTTAACCTCTCATCCACATCCACACAAGGCCCTCACTCTCTTAGAAATCTTGCCTCAAATCATGGGAGAGAGATGAGGACAAGATGAACCCTAGTTCACCAAAAGCAAAGAGAAAGAGGGGAGATCTCTCTCTATTTTTTCGATCAGACCAAGAGGGAAGAGAGGAGGCCGATGACCTTTACCTACTTTACAGGCAAGTCGACCAGGCCCCCAATGGCTACTGGCCATCGCCGCTCCCCACCGGCTCCTCTGCTCACTTGCCAAAAGTGGAAAGGAGCAGGTGACGCTCCTCCTTTCTAGAAGCTAAGCCAGCAGTGGCACTTCTTTTGGGTCATATCGCAAAGCAGCAGCCAATCAGTGGCAACAGCAAATTAGGCGCAGCAGCGGTGCAACACCTAGGACGTGCTATCGCCTGAGCCGCGCGCAAGCAGCTGCCCCATCATGTGAGCAGGCTAGCGCAGCGATGGGCTGACCCAGCAACATGCACACGGGCAAAGCCAGCACAGCAAGCCAACAGCAGGGCTAGTAGGCCAATGTGGCCACCAGAGCCCAACCATTCAAGCTACAACAAATTAGCAACACTTCAACACCTCTAGAGTAGCTGATCTTCTCCTATTTCACCATATAAACATCCCAAAGCAAGTGCTATCTCATCTCCAAATATGTCGAGCCTCATTAGCACAAGAGATATCATTTCTCAACAACCTTTGTAGGGAATTCCAACCATCTCACCATGTCACTAATCCCAAGCATATGCAAAATGAGATTCAACTTAGTGGCACTAGAAGTAAAGCAACTATAGTTTTTTCTCTCTTAATAGTATGGTTATCAAAATTAAATCCGATCATAATCTTCTCTACTCAAGTATGACTAGTGAAAAATTAAATGTCTTATAGGTTATATCGTTGTCTTGCGCATTCCATTCCATCTCTATTTTTACCTCCATCGATGTTCATACAACACATACACCAACCAATCAAGAATGATATGATCCACTCCATATCATCGCATGATCGTATTGGTTCATCGATCTTGACCTCACTTGCTCTTCACCGTTGCATCGCCCCATCAACACCAAATCATCACTCAACTTGCCCTTCACACTTGCAATCGATCCATCGAGCCAAGTCTTGTCTTGATTTTCTCCACAATGACCACATGACTCTATGTCATGTCACAAATACAATTGTGCTCCTTCATCATCACATTCGTGAGATTTGCACCATCTCTGAGCCATTTTTCCTTCATGGCATATGTAGCTCACACACATGTACCTATGGACTAATTGCCTATAAAATCTCACCCGACCATATGTTAGTCCACCTAATATTGTCACTCAATTACGAAAACCAAACCAGGACCTTTCAATCGTCCAATCAATCTCTGGGGACATATACATTTCTTTGAATCAATTAAGGAAGAGCCCCTTCTCCTAATGAATACAACGACCATAAATATAGGTGAGCACACATTTACAGTGATTATGTTTTGAACAAAATTCCACTGTAATAGCAAAGTTATTGCTGATAGTTTTTTTTTTTGAGGGAATGATAGTTTTTCTCCAACCAAATAAGGAGTGGGTCTTCTGGATGGCTTCCATTTTTTCTCCCCCACTAGAGAGGGATAATAAATCCACGTCCTTAGCCTCTGGCATCACCTAAATCTGCTAGCATTCATTCTTCTTGTTGTCTTTGCATGGTTAGTGATGGGTGTCTCAGACTGGCACGACAGTCTAACGTTAATAAGGCATCTTGTTGGAAGGGAAGAGAGAGACACTTTACCACAAGAGCTGGCCAAGTAGTACTCTGGAGCCTTAGAGGGTAGAAAATCCTTAGCCCATATAAAGTTATCTAGGGACAGTAACATTGAGGTAAAAAATAGAACCAATTGGAGGAAATATTGATGGATAGGCTTCTAGAATTACCTTGGCATAGTAGGTTGCCCCACAATTTGCCGCTTCATTAGCCTTTTTAGCCTCCGTTTCCATAAAAGCAGGATCATACTAAAGCTCGGAGAGGAGGACCATTCCAACTTATAGGTGATGTGCTCATATTGCTCCTGCCCCAAATCTGGTACAGGCTAGTGTTCTTGTTCAAGTTCTAATTCAGGAGCAGGCTGATGCTCCTGTTCAGGTTCATGTGCTACATATCATGATTTTTCAGGCAACTCAATTTCATTTGCCCCTACAAGCTGATCAAGATCATTTTTTTACCACGGAAGGTCAGGGATGATAGAAACTGCTAGAATCTGATGCTGGTGTTTAAAAAAGTCAAATGCACATATCTCAAGCATATCACCAGGTAAGGACTGTAGACACAAAACTGTTTAGGACCTAGTGAGTGAATCTTTTGAGCATGCATGCGCAGACGAAATATTTCCAGATCTAGAAAATGTTAGTGATCAGTTTTGTATATGCTCAATGCTTTCGAACATTATCTGTATTATACCCCAGACGGCTGCCAACCGGATCCATATAAACAGCTGCTAGATCTTGTTTATCTTCGCAACGACTAAGCTTTATCAGTTTATAGTCCTCAGGAAAATGAGGGACATCTCCATTTGCCTCTTTCTTCTCGTCTGCTTGGTGAGATCGCACGCAAATTCATCACAAGAGGCTTGGCTAAGAGAATTTATCATGTCCAGAAGGATCAGTGGTAGTGTGTTAAGTGTACATGATGAGCCGTCCTTCACGTCCTCGAGCAGCCTGAAATCAGAGCACTCTGGTAGTGACCAGAATGCTAAGAAGGCGGTCGACATCAGCGCCATCAGGTTTTTCTTTTTTTAAGATCGTGTCTTGGAATGTTTTTCGTTAAGCAAAAGTAGAAAATTTTGTTATCAAACTGTTAAGTTAAGTTAAGTTACAGTAATCCAAAAATTATCAAAACCCACAGTCCTCACTCCTCAGGCACGTGGTTTTGTGATTATACAAGAAACTATTTTGCAACTAAGACATAAGACATGCTCTCTTACAAGAATCTCAAGAGATAGTCTTCCCTGAGGATAATATTATCAACACTCAGGAGAGTGAGATGAGTCTTGAGAAGTCAGATGGCGAAGGTGGTAAAGATGGAGACATTGAGCAAAGCAATCCCAGTAACTCTGATGTGCTCATGATGGACACTCCTGCTGATGAGGTGGTGGAAGAACTTGCTGACCAAGACAATTATAACACCCCAAAATTTGTATTTTGGGTTGTTGTTAGAAAACACTAAATAAAATAAATGATTTGATATTTTTTCTAAAATTGACTCAGATTTAATTCATTTGTTATCATTGTAAAATGATAAAAGTGTGGTTTTCAACTCATTTTGGATTCATCATGTCTCAATTTATCTTCGCCCTTCAGTATTTTCCCATAATTTTCGGAGACCTAGAAACATTTTTTAGGGCCTTAAAATGATTTCAGTTTTTCCCCTGGAATTATTTTAGAGCTGAAAATGATTTTCTTTATAATTTCCGAAATTAATAAAATACCTGATTTTTCCCCCATAATTTTCGGCCTAGAAACATTTTTTAGGGCCTTAAAATGATTTCAGTTTTTCCTGGAATTATTTTAGAGCTGAAAATGATTTTCTTTATAATTTCCGAAATTAATAAAATACCTGATTTTTCCCCGGCTCCAAACCCTAGGCATATATATATGCCGGTGTTCCTCTCGTCGCCCTGATTCCAGAACACCAAACCCCATCTCGAGCCGCCACTCGTAGCTCCCGCAATCGATCGCCGAACTTCATCTCGGTTAGGTTTCCGGTGAACTCTCCGGCGAGCGTTTCCGGCCAAACCGTCGAGCTACGGCGGAAGCCGTCACCACCAGAAGGTTGCCCTCGATCTCCTATACGCCGTCATGTCTTTTTTTTCGCGAATACATATCCGTTCGATCGATCCCCTAACCATCCTTCTCTTTTCCGGCGAGCTGCACCATGGACAGCATGCTGTTCTTCGTCTCCGGCCTCCTCCCGCGGCAACCCTTAGCGCCGCCACCGGAGGGCATCACCGCGCGGCCCCGTGTCACCGCCTCGGACCTCGCCGTGCCCTTGGCGCGCCGCTGCACCGCAGCAGCAGGTGGCCGCCGCCGCCATCCATGGCTGCTCGGCCAAGGGCACCAAGCCGGCCAGAACCGGCCCCGTGCGGGGGGCCTGTGGCGCGACGCGCCGCCTCCGCCGGCCGGCCAAGCCCCCCCTGCCGAGGCCCCTTCCCTCCCCTGCGCGAGGACAGCAGCAGTTCATCCTCATGGCCATCTTCCTGTACGTGAAGAAGATGGAAAACGATCAGAGGTAGAAGATGCTCTAATTACGGTTTTGCCATCGCGATATTAATTTACGAAACTGCCACCGATCGTATAATGGCCGCCGTTTCACCGTTTTAACTCCGTTTTGAGCGATTTTAGATGCGTTGGAATCGTGTGGTCGTGCTCTACGCAGTAGCAGTAGATGTCATCATGTTCCTCAGTTGTGATTTTATTTATTGATTTAAATATTAATTCGATCAATAATTATTTAACGTTTTTATAAATAAAAGCAACCTAAGGTTTATAGTTTTGTTTTTGTTGTGTTTGTTCATGTCGACCATAACCCTTGTGTCAACAATGCTTTTCACCATGTCATATGTTTGTGCATTAATCATGTAACTTGTTTAATAAATGTTTTATGCTCTTTTAATTCTTACTTGCTTAGATTTATTTTGATAGCAGATCATGTTTCTTTTAGCGGTTCTCTCATGTTAGATGATTAGTTGGTTAATAATTGCTCAATGCTCATATGTTTAATATAATCATGCCTTTCTTTCATGACCTGCTTAGTTTAATCTTAGAGTATGTTATGTTATGTTATGTTTTGTTTAATGCCTCACCTATTTTATGTTTTATAATTATAAGTGTTTAAATGGCTTTGATATAGTTGCTTGTAAATAATTTATGCTTAAGGTTTAACTTTGCTTTGTAATGTCAATCACTTTGTTTAGATGTTGGATCATGCATATAGTTTGTCTCCATGTTTGTTGCAAGTACCTCGACAGTTGTGTCCCTTTCGACGTTAGCTTCGTTGTCCATCGTTCTTGCGCTTTTATGATCGTAGCACCGAGCTTTGCCGTTTAGACCGTTCTCTTTTTAGCTTCCCTTTGGATTGGTGTATTGTTCTTAGTCTGGTCTACTTGTTTGTCTTTTGTGTTGCTTGGTTGCTGCGACTAGACGAGAGGTTCGTTAACGTGAAGACCATGAGCTAATGACCGACAAGAACAACAGAAGCTAGAAACCAGAAGACGGAAGAGCTAAAGTCTGCTGAGCAGCTAGACTTTGTATTTAAGGCAAGTGCAGGCATCCCTTTGATCATATTGTTCCTATGGAATGTTATTTAATTCATGCATGTGTCTAAATCACCAAACCATAGGACCAACTAGCCACTCTTACCAAATATCCTATGGGGGTTTTGTAGACAGGTTGTAGGTCTGCTAGTGCTCTGCTTACCTACTCACTAATGATGTTTATAATAATCTTGCTTCTTAATAATGTAAAGCTGTTGGTTATGGCTGCGGCCATGGAGATGTTTTGGCGGTGCTGTGAGGCATCGCTGTTGTGGGAAGCAAGGGAGATGCAGGTGTTGGCGGTTGCCCATGTAGACGGGGTCGCCCGTGTCTGCCCTTTAAGGACCCTCTCATGGAGCGGCAACCTGGGATTTTCCGTACAACTCCAGGCTAATGGGCTCTTGCTTGGCCAATTAACAGGACCACCACTAGTAGGGTCGGTAGCTTACCTGGACTGGTACCTGGATTGGCGAAAAGTGTGATTCAAGTTCTAGTAGTGGTGGGTCGGGAGTGGCCGCCCTACGCTTGCGTCATAACTAGCGGGCTACCACTGCTAGTGGCCCTGCGAACAGCCTTGTTGTGACCCCTGCCAGCCTGTCTCGGTAACGGGCTAAGAGGTTTGGCCACCTCGGGCAAAAGGGTAATCACAAACTGGAGGTAAAGAGTATACCTCTGCGCAGAGTTGATCAATCGATATATCGTCCGTGCTCACGGTCACGAGCGGCCCAGATCCTCACATGTCTAAGCCCAATGGTTTCTTACCTTAAATCATAGAGATGTTGTCTTTTGCGAGGTGGATTCCTCGTGCGGTTACAGGATGGACTTCCTGTGCTTTAGTGAGATGGACTTCTCACGCTTATATGATATATGCCTTTATCAATGATGTTTAAGTGACTTTTAATTACTACTTGAACCTTAATTAAAGGGTTGGGTTATTCCACCAAGTTGATAGCAGTAGGTTGCTAATAAATAAAATGTATCTATTTAATTAAAATGCTACCGCAGTTTATTTTTTTGAGCTTTACCTTGTTCAAGCCATGCATATCATTATACTTTCCGCCTGTACTTGTTGAGTTCGACATGGACTCACCTTGCTATAGTCTGCTAGCAAGGTGCTGCTGGAGATTGAGATGTCGAAGGTGCTTGGCGTACGGAGCCCCCAGTCAACTGTCCCTGAGAAAATTGGAGCTCTGAAGAGAAGTTGTAGCCAACGTTCCGCGATACTCTGATGTTTTGTAAGTGTAATTATATATGTGTTTTTTGCTATATAAACATTGTTTTTCTGATATTTATCATTCTGGTTATATGTGTGGACTTCCTGGGCACACATATGATGACTCTCGGTCTTCTTTGAAAACCGGGATGTTATAACAATGAAAACACAGGTGATGACAAGGTGACTGAGGAAGTGGGGAGTGCTACTGAGGAAGCTGCTATGATAGTGAATGCAAGTCTTATGGGGGACAAAGATAACAGTAAGATGCCTTCTGTGATGCAAGTGAAGAAAGTGAATCAGGTACCTGAGAAGAGGAGATCTGAGAGGCTCAAGAAAGATACCAACATGAAGACTTTTGACAAGATTGAGAAGATGGCTTCAAAGAGAAATCTGGAAGGTAACACATCTAACATGTTCTCCGCTCTAAGTCATGATGATATTGTCCAATCTGCTGAAAATATGGGTGTTGATATTAGAAATGATGATTTTGTTACTGTTGATTTATTGAAATCCTTAGAGTTAGCTAGGCAGAATTTATATAATAAACAAGTTGAAACATCAAAAAAATGTGATGAAAATGACAATGGGGGAATAAATGGTGAGGTGCAACAAACTGACTGGTTAACAGAGGATACTTCTGACTTGGAAGATTTTACTCTGGTTGAATCAAAGAAAAAAAAAGAGAAAGAAGGAAAAGCCTGAGACTTGCCTCTGGGGGCAGAAATATTAATGGTGAGTTAGGCTCTCAAGTTATGCAAAGAAAAAAAAAGGTAGGCCTTGTAATGTGGTAGCTGATGCCTTGAGCCGGAAGTCCCATCAGGAAAATGAAGATTCTTTGCCTCTCAACCATTCTGAAGTTTTATCACACATTGCTTTAGTCTCAGATTTGCTTGAGCAAATTATTTTGGAGCAAAGGCAAGATAATCCAGAAATTTCACATATCAAGAAATTAATTGCTGAAGGCCGTGGTCCTCATTTCAGCCTTGATGAGCAAGGTGTGATGAAGTTCAAAAATCGATTGGTGGTTCCTTCGAGTGGTGAGCTTAGGAGTAAGATATTGGAGGAAGCACACAACTCCAAGCTGTCCATCCACCCTGGGAGTAATAAGATGTACCATGATTTGCGTCACATGTATTGGTGGCCAAACATGAAAAAGGACATTGCCAAATATATTGCAGAGTGTGATATTTGTGCAAGGGTAAAAGCTGATCATATGCGTACTCCTGGATTTTTACAGCCTTTGCCTATTCCTGGTTGGAAATGGGAGGATGTTTCCATGGATTTTGTTGTGGGTTTTCCTCGCACAGCAAAGGGACATGATTCTATTTGGGTTATTGTGGATCGTCTTACCAAGTCTGCTCATTTTCTTCCGGTAGATACAAGAGACTCAGTCCACAAGTATGCCAAGCTATATGTGGAACGGATTTTGTCCTGGCATGGGGTTCCTCTTACTATTGTTTCAGATAGAGGGTCAATTTATGTCTCTCGCTTCTGGGAGCAATTACATAAGTGTCTTGGTACTAAGCTTCTCAGAAGTACAGCTTATCATCCGCAGACTGATGGTCAGACGGAAAGGGTCAACCAAGTGCTTGAAGATATGTTGAGAGCATGTGCTATTTCTTATCCTGAGAAATGGGATGACTGGCTGCCTTTGGTGGAGTTCTCTTATAACAATAGTTATTAAGAAAGTATTCGGATGGCACCGTTCGAGGCTCTCTATGGCAAGAAATGTAGGACACCACTCAACTGGGTTGAAGTGGGAGATCGTGGACATTTTGGGCCTGATTTTATCAAAGAAACTAAAGACCAAGTCAATGTTATTCGGAGTCATTTGAAGGCAGCTCAGAACCATCAGAAAGCTTATGCAGATAAGAGAAGAAGGCCTTTGCAGTTTGAAGTGGGTGACCCTGTGTATATCAAGGTGTCTCCGATGAGAGGTGTGCATAGATTCGGAGTTCGTGGAAAGTTAGCTCCCCGCTATGTTGGACCTTACAGGATCTTAGAACGGTGTGGTCATGTTGCCTACCGTATTCAACTCCCAGATATTCTATCAGCAGTCCATAATGTTTTTCATGTTTCTCAATTAAAGAAATGCCTGCGAGTCCCTAATAATGAGGTAGTGGCAATTGAAGGACTTCCTCTCAAGCCTGATCTCTCATATATTGAGCATCCCGTCAAAATCCTGGATGAAAAAGAAAGAGAGACTAGAAACAATGTGGTCAAATTTTATAAAGTCCAATGGCAAAATCATTCAGAGGATGAAGCAACCTGGGAATTAGAAAGCTATATTCTGAAGCATTATCCTCATCTCCTCCCTAGTTCATCAAGGTAATTATTTTTTTTAAAAAAAATCCCTTATCTTTTTCCACACTAGGCACGCGAAATCTCGGGACGAGATTTTGTTTAAGGGGGGTAGAGTTGTAACACCCTCGGTGTTACCACTTAATTCACTTACTAAAACATGTCATGAGCATCATGTTTATGTGTTAATGCATGTGATGAAATTGTAAATACATTTTTCGTAACTTAGAAAATGCTAATAGAAATATTGAAAGTAAAGTTGGCAAACTAATTTTAGAAAGTATTACTTTCGCCTTGTGTCATGTTCTTGGTCCTAAAAATAGTTTCACACTCTCACGTACACACACCACTTGCAAGCAAAGGCAGTAAATGCACGTCGTCTTCTCGTGGTCATTCGTTGCCGGCCTGCTTGCATGCTACTGCTGCCTCGCGAGGTTGCCTCTGTCTTTCTCACGTTCTCGCTGTGATCCGCCACGACCACGGTCGTCGGCTGCACTGCGTCGTCCTACAGCCATGCACGCACGTCGCCGTACCGGCCAGCTATTGTCCTATATTGCAATTAGCCAACTGCCATTACTCACGTCGTGATGCTGCGGCCTCCATCACCTCGCCATCGAGTCCGCCTGCATCATGCCGCTGCTGCGCACACACGGCCACGCTCGCCGTCGTCTCGCCATTTATGGTGCTGCACACGTCCTTGCTAATCACAAGCTTCTCAGCGCCGCACGAGTGCCATGCTGCCGTCCAACCGCTCCATGCCAAGAACAAGAACGAGCTGAGCCTTGATCTTCCCTGTTTCCCTCTCTGCTCCCTCTGCCGCCATGGTCGCCGGACCCGCAACTATCAGTTCGGCATGGCGGAGTCACCATCGTCCAACTCACCACGTTCATGTCTCCACCATTAAGTTATCTATAGACGCCGTCCCCACCCTGTCTGGGATCGAGCACGGACGAGCTCCATTCTGGAGTTTCTGGGCTTATAAGGCCATGTCGGCATGCACCGATGGCAGACCTCGTCAGAACTAGCTGAAGCTCAGCTTCGCCTCGATCCTCTCCACGCTAAACACACTCACTGCACCTCTGCCATCTCGCCAGCGTCGCTGACGCGCCCACTGCACGCCGCCGTGGAGCGCCGCCGCACCCTCCGGGTCGCGCGTGGCCAGCTCTGCTCGAACGCCTTTCGACTCGACCATCACTCTACGTGAATCTTTGTAAGTTGTTGATGCTTGACCACCCGTCGTTAGGCCTTTATCTGCTGGCTTGCCGGAGTAGCTATCTTGCGTTCTTCTCAAAAGTCATCAAACGTATTAGAACTTATAAATTCCGTAGAAAATCTTGTAGTCGTCCAAAAAATGTGAAACTAATTTTGTTAGCTTCCTAAAATCGTACTCTATCTGTTGGTGCAATTAGTTTGTGTATGTCAGTAATAATGCCGAGGTTCGTTAAATCATTTTAAAAATGCTTGATATAGCTAGTTCAATTCTCGTAAGAATTTTTTGCGGCAAATTGGTAAATGCTTTAGTCCTGAAACTTGTGCCGTAGCCTCATGGTATTATTAGGCACTTGCGGTAATGTTTGTAGCCTTACACTAGGACTTGTAATATGAAACTACTACTGGCGTACAAAGCCAAGTACATGTACGTTGAGTTTGATATTTTACTTGATGAAAAATAAAAGCTAGTTTACTGTCTTAGTCATTAGAGTTAGCTGAGTAGCGTAACATGTGTGTTCTTATTTTATTTTAAAAATTGTTGTTGCCTATATGCTAAATTGTTGCATCATCATCATTGCATACATATAGCGAACGAGTGGGTGGAGATCGTGACCGTCGGCGACCAGGAGTACGAGGAAGTCATTGAGGAGTACGAGGAGATTCTCGTACCAGAGGAGTTCCCGGAGCCGCCCGTGACTGATCGATTTGCGACACCGCCCGCTGCCCAAGGCAAGCCCGTGCATAACCTCAGATTTTGATAATTATAATATATATATATATATATATATATATATATATATATATATATATATATATATATATATATATATATATATATATATATATATATATATATATATATATATATATATATATATATATATATATATGTTGTGCATTTACGTTGCAGGGATTTTATGGAAACTACTTGCATATATATCTATCCTATGAGTCCAAATAGTGCAGGTTCGATAGTTGCTATGCTTAGGTTAATCGGTAGCGTGGATAACCTGTCGTTACTCACAAAGTAGGTGAAGATATATTCACTCATGGATATGGTTTGGTTCTGGTGGGTGTGACAAGTTATGTTCCGCGGCCACGGGGCTTAGCTTGGTTACATTGTTTTCCCTGTCCGAGTCGGCTAAGGACCGTCCGTTGCATTGGATGGTAGGCAAGTCACAGATCTTATTATCCTGAACACATACTTGCGCATGGGAGCGGGAAGACCCGTTTAATTCATGCCTTGGTTTCCAGCTCTTTCCACGTCGACGGGTTGGAGGCGGGGATTGGTTGGAGGTCCTTGCACCATATTGAGGCCGGGCCTCAAGTATGGGGGCTTGGAGTCCACGTTGGGGTGAGGACCTGGAACCCTTGGCAGAGAAGGAAGGGGTTAGTCTTGCCTGTGCCGAGGCTAGGTACAGGCGAGGCGTGTGTTTTGGGGTACCCAGCTGGGCTACATTGATTCGCGAATCGCCGATTGTTTCGGTACGACTTGGCTATGATCTCGCATCGTAGTAAGAGGTGGAATATGAAAAATATGGAAGTGGTTCTGATTGCTCAACCCTTGCTTGACAATAGAACAGGTGCTTACATAGAAGTATAGGATAATAAACTTAAAACGGCTTATAATATAAATATTAGCATATATACCTTTTAGTAATGCTTTTCTGCAAAGAAATAAACCAGCAAGCCATATAGCCATCATACCCTTGAGAGTCGGGAAAATATATATTCCCTAGTCGGATAAGTCTTGCGAGTACATTGTGTACTCAGGGTTTATTTTACCCTTGTTGCAGGTGCAGCTTGAGGAGTATCTCTTGTGTGGAGGATTCATCTGGTGGGCACAGATCGGATCCTTGTATCGCCTTCGCTACGCTAGATGTTTATTTATTTCTGCAGTTCATTTATCGCAAGCTGAACTTTGGTATTGTAATAAATAATTTCAAGACTCTATGTATTGTATGAAATGGACTAAGTATTGTAAGCTTGTACTCGTTATTGGATCCGGGATGTAAAACGTGGATTGTTTCGGGTTCTCCTTCGGGTGTGCTCGACGGAATCATCTGAATTAATACAGTTTTGAGGTACTTAGTGTCTAGAGGAAGACAAGTACTTTGAAAGTGTATTATTTTGGACGGTTCTACCACACTACCCCTCTAAGGGGAAGTCTGGTGGTATACTGGTGGGAGCTAGACTAGAATTTTTTGATGTTGGTGCTTTTCACCAAGGAGATTATATGATTCAGCTAAATTTGTGGGATAAAAAAAACAAATGCAAATGGAACTTGCTAATTGTGTGTGGTGCTGCTCAAGAGGAAAATAAAACTGCCTTCTTATCAGAGTTATCTGCCTTCTGTTCTAGAAGCAAAGAACCCCTGCTTGTAGGGGGGATTTTAATATCATAAGATCTGTTGTGGAAAGAAATAAGGTTAAACCTCTATCAAAATATTCAGACATGTTCAACACTCTGATTAACTTTCATGAGCTTGTTGAAATTGTAATGACGGGTGGTATTTACACTTGGACCAATAACCAAGAGCACCCTACTCTTGAAAAACTGGACAGAATCCTGGTTTCAAAAGAGTGGGAGGATATTTTTCCTGATGCTATGGTTAAAAAGCTTCCAAGGGATATCTCAGATCATAATCCTTTAATCCTAAGTGTGGGTCCTAGTTAATCACTAACTTTTCTGGAGTTTAGATTTGAGTTAAGTTGGCTCAGTAATCCTGATTTTATCCCAACTGTTAAAAAGATCTGGGATAGACCTTGCAGAGCTCCTACTGCTTTAGATAGAATCCAACAAAAGCTTAAATTGTTCAAGAAATATTTTAAAGGGTGGGGGTTCAATTTACAAGGAGAATTGAGAAAAAAAAAGAAAGTTGATAAATACTGAGCTTGCTGAGCTAGAATCTATTGAAGAAAGATGTGATCTCAATGCTGAGCAGTATGTAAAGAAAATGTTGTTAGGAAAAGAGAACATGGTCTTGTTAGAAAAAGAGGAGGTTTATTGGTTTTTTTTTTTTTGGGGGGGGACAGGAGGTTTATTGGTTAGGGAGATGTCATGAACAATGGTTACTAAAAGGTGATAATAATACTAGCTACTTCCATAGAATTGCAAGTGGGAGAAAAAGGAAAAATACCATCCTATCATTTGAAGATAATGGTAATATAATAGAAGGGGATGAGAATTTGTTAGAACATGCAACTAACTACTATACTGGGCTTTTTGGACCAGAACAGGTTCATGATATTCATATTGATGCTGATATTTGGAGAGAGATACCTATAATTTCTGAAATAGAAAATATAGAACTATGTAAACCATTCTCTGAGGCTGAAATAAAAGAAGCTTTATTCCAGATGGAAAAACACAAAGCTGCTGGGCCTGATAAGATACCAATTGAGTTCTACCAAGTTTGTTGGGACATAGTTAAACAGGACATCATTCAGCTTTTTGCTGATTTCCATGATGGGAAGGTGGATATAAGCAGAATAAACTATGGGATTATTACACTCTTGCCTAAAAAAATTGATGCTGCTATTATCCAACAGTATAGGCCTATCTGCCTTTTGAATTGTATATACAAACTCGTTACTAAAACCTTGACTTTAAGAATAGAGCAAGTGGCTGATAAGCTCATTCATTCTAATCAGATTGCTTTCATGAAAAAAAGAAATATTATGAGTGGTATAATGGCTTTGCATGAAATTTTGCATGAAACAAAAAAACAAAAACAGGTTGGCATTATACTCAAGTTAGATTTTGAAAAAGCGTATGATAAAGTAAATTGGAGCTTTTTATTTGAGTGCTTAGAGGCAAGGAATTTCAGTCCTGTCTGGTGTAATTGGATCAAACAGGTTGTATCAGGTGGGACTGTTAGTGTTAAAGTGAACAATCTTATTGGTAATTATATCAAGAGTTATAAGGGTGTCAGGCAGGGTGATCCCTTATCACCCATCCTGTTCAACTTCATTGCTGATGCCCTCTCTAGAATGGTTAATAAAGCACAAAGGAATGGTCTGATATGTGGCTTGGTTGATCATATTATTAAGGATGGTGTGGTGATTTTACAATATGCTGACGATACTATAATATGTTTGAAACATGACTTAGAAAAAGCTAGAAATCTGAAGATGCTCTTATACCTGTTTGAATTGATGTCTGGTCTTAAAATAAACTTCAATAAGAGTGAAGTTATCTCTATTAATGATGAAGAGGGTTGGGCTGCAGTGTATGCTGATATATTTAATTGTCAGATTAGCTGTTTTCCTATCAAGTAGCTGGGAGTGCCTGTTAGTCCTGGCAGATTGCACATTGTGGACTGGTTACCATTAACTGAAAAAAGCAAAAAGAGACTAGATGTTTGGAAAGGGGTCACTATGTCCATAGCTGGTAGAAAGACCCTAATTGACTCAAGTCTGACTAATGCCCCTATTTACCAAATGTCTATGTATCTTTTGCCAAAAACAATTGTGCATCAGCTGGATAAAATTAGAAGAACATTCTTTTGGCAAGGAGGGGGGACCAAGAGGAAATACCACCTTGTAAAGTGGGCCAAGATTTGTAAGCACAAAAAGAAAGGGGGCTTGGGAATCAAAGATATCAGAAAAATGAACATTAGTTTGATCTGTAAATGGTTTTGGAAACTTAAAACTGAATCAGGGATTTGGCAGGACATTGTTAAATTTAAATATCTGAAAAAGGAAACTGTATGCAATGTTAAACATAGACAAACTGATTCACCCATCTGGTCTGACCTACTCAAGGTTAGAGATATTTATTTACAAGGTAGAGGCTTTGTAAGTGGTAATGGGTTGAAGATCCTCTTCTGGAAAGATAAATGGCTTTATGATCATTCTTTACAATATCTGTTTCCTGATCTGTTTTCTATGGCTGTCAACAAGGACATAACCCTTGCTGAGGCAAAATCAAGTATCCAAGATATCCAGTTTTCTAGATGGTTAGTTGATGAATGGAATGAGCAGTGGGATTCCATTGTAGAGGATGTCTGTCAGTTACAGCTAGTTACAGCTTAAAAGCTGTGAAGACAAAGTCAACTGGAAGCTGGGAAATAAGAAAAGTTTTACTGTTAAGTCACTATACAATGCTTTGACTTCCAATGAAAGTGGTTGTTTTCACAAGAAGATTTGGACTAGTAAGATTCCAGCCAAGATTAAAATATTCTTGTGGTTAGTTCTTAATAACGCGATACTCACTAAGGATAACATGATAAAACGGAAATGGCAGGGGGAACCGGGTTGTTATTTTTGCCTAGAAGAAGAAACTGTACAACATCTTTTTTTCACCTGTGAAGTAGCTAAATCTGTGTGGGCTGTTTTTGCATCTTGCTTTGGTACTAATCGGGTTCCAACTTCATTTGGTCAAGCTTGGGGGTGGTGTGAAAACCTGATGCCTCATAATTATAAATTTCATGCATTGGGTATCTCTGCTATTCTATGGGCCTTGTGGAAAGCTAGGAATAACTTATGCTTTCAAAAGAAGCTGATTCACAGTCCCATGTCTATTGTATTTCATGCCTGTGCCTTGATGAACTACTGGGCAGGGTTATACTCCGAGAGCGACAAGGAAGCGATTGAAGCTGGGATCAAGATCTTGGTGGAGTTTGCAACCAGTCTGGTGAACAAGAAACCCAAGACCAAGTCGACTCTGCTCATCAAAGATATCACTGACGATCAGGATGAAGGTTGAAAAGCTGGGGGGAGATCTACTTCGATTCAGGATGATGATCAAGCTGAATAAGGAAATTCTGGAAAGTGGCGAAAAACTGTGTCTGTTGCTTTGGCAAAAACCATCTGTCTATGTTGGCCTTTGTTACCTGTGCCGTTCCTTTTCTGCTGTGCGGTTGTTACTTGTTACGTTCTCTGGATACGAGTCGGGTAGCTCGTTGGTCTAGTTTCAGTTTCTTGCTAAAAGCTTGTTGCAGGATAGGCAGTGCTTTGGTAGCTTCCTTTTCTCTAGATCTTTCTCAAGTCTAGTTGTTGTCAAACTCTTGTATTTCCGTTATTCAGTTAATGGAAATGGGGGTGTCCTCCGATTCGAAAAAACTAAGACATAAGACAAGGATTGAACTCATGCCGAACGATGTCGACCAGAGGAACAGCCGTCGGCTTCGACCAATACATCGGGTACGTCGACGAGAGGAACGGCCGTGCGCTCTTCTGCTACTTCGTGGAGGTGAGGCAAAGATGTCGCGGCAAAGCCTTGCTCCTGTGCACGTGTCTTTCTAAAATTTGCAGTACACAAGAACAGCATGGACACTAGCTCATGATAACATAAAGTGTGTGCGTGTGTTGTGTTCTACTAACCAATGGCATATGGTTTCGTGTCAAAACAATGGTGTCTCTTGGTTTGTGTTGTTTGCAGGTGTCGAGCTCGGAGACGGTGGTCGACGGTGCAGTGAAGGTCAAGTAGGGCGTGTCGTGTTGACGGACCAGGTGCGGTGAAGGGTGGACATTAGGCTTGGACTAAGGGACCTTGAAGTCGGGCGGCCAGCCGTGGTGGCTGACAACTGGGACAACCATGGTGGCTTGGACTAAGTGGTTTGGCTCTTCATGTATCCAAGGGCAAAAAAGGAATGTGTAATAGGCCTTATAAATAAGGATGAGGGGTTTCCCTTCCTCCTTTACCTCTGTCATTTGCATTTTTTCTTAGGGTTTCTTCCTCTAGTTGCTTAGTGAGAGAAAGGTCTGCAAATTTTTGATTTGTACTCGAACCAAAGTTGTGTGGCAAGCAAAGCACCGAGTCTCTGCTGTTTCCTCTGGGATTAATGACCTGTCTGTGTTTCCTATGATGGATTTTTGGTTATTCCCGAGTTTCCTCTTCCCCCTCTAGTTCTCGGTGTGATTCCTTCGATTCGAGACTGTTTTAGTTCGTTCTGCATTCTTCTTGTAGGGGGCAGACCCCCACTCTTCCTTGGCCTTTACGACTGCTTCTCCCGGAGCCTTTGCACTCCTTGTCCGGACTCTGTCTCCCACAAGTCTGTAGCCTTTGCACCCGCTTTGCTTGGGGCCTTCGCACTTCCTTGTCAGGACTTTGGCTCCCGCAAGTCTGCAGCCTTCGCTCCCGCAAGTCTGCAGCCTTCGCTCCCGCTTTGATTGGGGCCCTCGCTTGTCCTGAGTGCCTGCGTACGCCGATTGTGCAGGTGCAGCATTTTCTCCAGGTTTGCGTTCGTTCGAGCTCCGATTGCTTTACCGCTTCTTCCGCTAGCTTTGTGGTGATCCATTGTGTTCTTTGGGAACATCCACCCTCTCACTAGGGTCGTAATCATCACCGGTTTGCGTATCGTTTCTTGGGATGCTTTGTTGAACGAAGGACAAAAAGTTTCGAAAGAAATTTAAAAACTCCCATTCAACCACCCCCCCCCCCCCCCCCCCCCCCCCCACCCTTTATCGGCTTTAATCGTCGGTCCTTCAGTTTTTTAGGTAGTTTCTTAATCTTGGTGTCTACTGATACCATTATCTGGCAGTGCTAAAGTATTATCAGGCCAAAGTTACAAATAGCTTGATGACTTTACGTAATCGAGGGCGAGAAAATTATTTTTAACGGAAAATGGCTGAATGAAGAAGCAATGATGAAGTTTCTTTGCTAGCGTCCAGAATTGTCAAAAGCGGTGACGGAAAATGCAATGGACGACGTCATTGTGCAGCTTGGACGTGGATTCTGAGAGATTTCACCTTGGCCTATACAAGTGAGATCGCAATTTACGCCTAGTTACTTGATGGCGACGGGTAAATTCTAATCAACAAATGGACAGTAGCTAGTTAATGCAAACTTTTCTTGGAGACCTGGTATCTTTGGAGAATCCGAGTCGCATTTTATGCGTCATCTCCTCAGCTTGGTTCTTCTATTCCCATCTAATAAATTCTGAATACACAGCTATAAAAACCACATCAAGATCCCCAAACCAAAGCCTCACAGAATTTCTCATTGTGCAAAGATGAGGACTACCACCTTCGTCGTCCTCTCACTCACCATTCTGGTGGGCACATCGGTCGCCACCGTCACCGATGTGTCGCACGAGGCTCAGTTTATAAAGTTCCTGTCGTCAAGGGCCTTAAAAAGGCTGGCAAAGAGCCCCAGCAGGGCGAACGAGGCCGAAGAAACCGACCCATGGGCCGACCCCAACACTTTTGCCCACCTGCCCGAACGCTGCAAGGGCCCGGCAAGCGGCAGCAAGGAAGCCGACCGGGTCCTGGGGCTGCCGGGCCAGCCGCCGCGGGTCAACTTCCGGCAGTACTCCGGGTACGTGACGGTGGACGAGGAGCACGGCCGCGAGCTGTTCTACTACTTCGTCGAGTCCCCCTACAACGCCACCTCTAAGCCGCTCATCCTATGGCTCAACGGAGGTAATTAATGAAACACGATGGGGGGTTCACCAGCACATGCAGTTGCCGGCGTCGTCGTCCAGGACGACGAGTTAATTAGTTGTCTCACCGTACCGGCGGTTTCATGGAAGGATCGACGTGTCTGTGCAGGGCCAGGATGCTCGTCGCTGGGATTCGGGGCCATGAGGGAGCTGGGTCCCTTCCGTGTCAACCCCGACGGCAAGACGCTGACAAGGAACAAGCACGCCTGGAACAACCGTACGCGAGCTTGTTTGCTGTGTCGCCGCCTCACGCATATACATAGCATAGATCATGGTAGAATTTGGCAGTGTGACTGATCAATTGGAGTGCTTGCTTGCAGTGGCTAACGTGATCTTCCTAGAGTCGCCGGCGGGCGTCGGGTTCTCCTTCTCAAGGAACGCCACCGACTATCATACAGCCGGCGACCAGAGGACCGCCGAGGACACGTACGTGTTCCTGGTCAAGTGGTTGGAGAGGTTCCCCGAGTACAAGGGCCGCGACTTCTACGTCACAGGCGAGAGCTACGGCGGGCACTTGGTCCCGGAACTTGCCACAGTCATCATGTACATGAACCGCTTCCCGGGCCTGCTGACTCCCATCAACTTCCAAGGCATCTTCGTGAGTGATGCATGCATCTCCGTCGATCTGAACTGCCGATCTTTTCATTCTCATTCTTATGTGGCTTATTAATAACTGTATAGTTTGGCAACCCGTTGCTTGACGACTACATGAGAGTTAAGGGGGAATTCGAGTTCCTGTGGACCCACGGCGTGATCTCAGACGAGGCCTGGGCGAAAATCCTCGCGAACTGCACCTTCTCACACTCCGACCACGCGCCGTGCGTCACTGCGGAGCTCCAGGTCCATAGAGGAAGCATGGATCCATACGACATCTACGCGCCGGTGTGCCTGCAGTCTGACAACGGCACCTTTTTCGCCAGCAGCAACGTACGTAACATCTATCGATCAGAGACCTCTTCATTGTCGTGTGATCGATCTCGATCTGCACTGCAAAGTTGTGCGTGCTGATGATTGCAATTTCTTTCTTGTGTGTCGTCAGTCGTTGCCCGCCTATGACCCGTGCAGCCCCCACCACATCCTGCGGTACCTTAATAACCACGCGGTGAAGCAAGCTCTGCACGCTCGGGTCGACACCAATTGGACAAACTGCAAGTAAGTGTCGCCCCAATCCCTGCTTCCAAAAAAAAAGTGTCGTTCCAATCCCAGTGTTTGCATGGATGCTGAGCCGTTACTTGCGTTATCTATTTAATAAAATATATATATATACTCTATAAAAGAGGGGAGCCTTAATTTCCATTCTTAACCCCATTAATCTGTGATGCCTAGTGTACTCTTCTTTTGCTTGGTTCAGTAAAGTATTTTGGGAGGACTGGAGCGATGCCCCCGAGTCCATGGTGCCAATCATCAAAAGGCTGATCCATAATGGGCTAAGAGTATGGATATATAGGTACTGATGAATTTATGACATCTGCCATAGACAATGAAAAGAACACATGATTGTGCAAATTTCGCCGACCAGAATAAAGCAAACAAGTGCATAACCATTTCGCCCCTGAAATGTTTGTAGTGGTGAGTTTGACTCCGTAGTCTCACTTCCGGCAACGCGGTATTCTGTCAATGATCTAAATCTACCCATCACGTCAAAGTGGTGGCCTTGGTACACCCCTGACAGTGAGGTAATCAAAGAAGGTTTACATTAGAAAAGAAATAGCTTTGATTCAGATGTAATTTGGGATCTTTTTTCATATGAGATGGCATTGGACACAGGTGGGAGGCTATATTCAGCAGTACAAAGGAGGCTTTACATTTGCAACGGTGAGGGCAGCTGGCCATTTCGTCCCTACTTCCCAGCCAAAGAGATCGCTTGTTCTGCTCTACTCTTTCCTGAAGAACAAGCTCCCTCCTTGGGATCCCAAGTACAAGCCCCCCTCTCCTTTCTAGTTCCCCAAACTGAAGAACTGAGCATTCACATTTCCACTTTTAGTTCTGTTTGGGATGATTGATCAGGTCCTTTTTTCCCTTTATTTCCCTTACATAATGTCTCGTTGCATATACATGAGCTTCAAAATCGAGTTAGTGGTACACTGTCTCATGATCATGTGGCTTAAACATGGACGCGTGCTCAAAGATTTGTAATGGCCATGGGTGCCCTAGTTGGTGTTCGTCTCAAAATGAATAAAGAAAATTTCAGCCTTCCTTTTGCAAGAGGATTATTTTAGAATTACAGTGGTTGTAGTCGCAAAAAAGTTACAGTGGTTGCATTTTTTTGTCTAAATTTTGTGGTGAGTAAGTTGAATTGCAAACAACGTAACTTTCGTGGAAGTTTACACCACATTGTTGTAGTACTCCATCGCTTGAGATTCGGACTACTTAGCCCATAATTGTAATGATACATATGCATTACTTCTTATTTTTCTTCTAAAGACTTACTTTCTTCAGGTAAAAAGATTATATAAAGGCACTGGATATTCTGCCTTCAATCATAGAGCTTACTGTACCGAGGAGGGTATAGCGAGCTGGAACGGATTTCCATTTCACTTATATATATGTATATACCGGAAAAAAAGAATCTTAGGAAGTAATAGCGAGCTGGACCGGATTCCGTTGTGCTTCTAACAAGAAGGGTCCGCTTGGAGCCCTCCTCCTTTTCACTTGTGTATATGTATATATCACATGATTTTGAAAAATAATATAGGATATTCTCAACCATAAAAAAATAAATCTGGAAAAAATAGATTCTTGGTAAATATCCCCACACATGATTTTGAAAAGAAATATAGGAATATGTTGGGCTGTGTTGTTTAGATTAGACCCAAGAGGCCCATATGTGTATGTGTATAGAGTCTTTTCCATACATGCCATTACAAAAAACACGTCTTCCACTGAAGCCACTAAAAAATGGCCCGGTCACATGTGCCATCTAGTTTGGAATTCTTACCACTCACGCCATTCCGTCCATGTTCTGTCTGGATCTAACGGTTGAGGGCATCTGACAAGTGGGGCCGGGTAGTGAATTTGTCCATCTTACCCACGATATGGACCGGTGCTTCATCCTGTGGTGCATGTGCATATGGATGTTGGTATTTCTTAGCGTAAGCGGATAAATCCGCAAGCGCACGGAGTACCGTTGTAGCTTTCACCCAGAAGTATTTAGGGTATCGTATTTTCCACAGGGAACGGAAGTGTACTAGAGTGAAACAAGAACGTCCAGGAGGGGAAGGTAGAAGGATGTTTTTGTAGGATGAGAGGGTTTTCTAAGCTCAGCCCTAGGTCACTAGATAACTAGTCTTGGCTTACTATACTCACTCACTTCGGAGCAGCGGTACCTTTCCAGTTCTCGAAAAGACTGGGAAGACGTAACCGGGGGAAGGCCGCCAAAAGCTCTACGAGAACACCAACCCGAACGTGGTGGATTACACAGGCCTGGTCGGAGCTGTCACCTCCGGGGCTACCACAACTATCCGTGGGGTTGGGCGCAAACTCAGGTAACTCCCTAGCCCAGACACCACGTCTACGCTAGAGGCTACTACTCTAGTCCGATATCTTAATTAGACTAAAGTACTCGGTCGAGCGGAGATCCCGTAAGCCAGCAAGTAAGCGCTGAACTATAATTAAATAGATCACTAAGGAAAGTATGCGGATATTACTCACGAAGGAGTCGGCTCCGTAGAGGTACAAGTTGGAGGGGAACACGACAAGCCGGCTCCGCCTCCGCTCTGCGCCTCCTCTCTCTTCCTCTTTTCTCGCTTATACAACTAGGCACTAACACCTAGAGGGACACCACTACTCCTCAAATGATATGAAAGTGGAAGCTCAAGAGTGTAGGATAAAATGTGGAACCCAGAAATATATTCTATAGGGTAGTAGAGTGTGTGTTACAAATGTAGAAGGGGTCTCTATTTATAGGTGGGAGAAAACTTGGGAGAGTGGAGATGCTCCTAGGAATTTTCTCTAATTCCTTCACTAATGGCAGGTGGAAACCGACCATGGCCAGGAACCGACGTCCTCACGTCGGTGGAAGCCGCAAATCACGCACAGAAATCCTCTACCGACTTGCAGGGAGCTGGACCGGGCCTCCAACCTGTGTGCGCCATCTGTTCCTGCCGCTGGAGTGCAAGAGCGAATGGGTAGCACCTGGGCCGCTGCTGCCTCTGGTAGATGCCCAACCGGCAACTGCTCTGAGTCGCGGAAGCCTGTGGGCTTGGCATCTGTGATTTACGTAACTGATGAAGTTAACTTCTGCACATCGTGCATTAGCTGGGCCTGGATTTGCTCTGGCTTGCTTCTCGCTGTGCATCAACAAAATGCTCCTCGTGCATTAGCTGGAGCGTTGGGCTCTTTGGACAAGGATTGGTGCACGTTACGTTAACTTGCATTGCATGGAGTGTAGACGTGCACCAATTTGCATTTACGTAATGATAATGCTGATGTGGAGCATCTCTTATTTAATTCACAAATTCCATCTCTTCCACGTGAGCATCCAAAAATAATAAAATGTCCACTTCTATCTTCTCGACTTGATAATGAAATGCTCTGAATATTTATTTGACAATGTCTTGCAATGACAAATATTTGAATATTTTCTCACATCCAATTTCTGCCAAGCTGTATAAATACTATTTTATTATTTTTGTTCATATTTCATCATATCCTGCAAAACAAGCCTAGAGAAGCAAAACTTGTGGAACTGGTTAGATAAGCAAAACTTTTGTTACGATGTTCCATTGAATTTTGTCATTTATAATAAATTTGGCGGTCAAAAAATATGCAGTAAGGAGCGTCAACAAGTTCCCCCACACTTGAATCTTTGCTCGTCGCGAGCAAAGGCTAGGATAAAGTAGATATGAACATAGCCATTCAAGATATGAAACTAGCATAAAGGTCATTCCAAAACATACCTCATACCTATGGGATATGTGGAGTGGCTAACAAATCTCCTTGAGCGGTTGAGGAGTGAAACAGCTCTGAAACATAGCCATCTCATCCCATTTTCACATCTCAGTAACTTGGAGTTTTTATAAGATTTTTTCAAAATAAAGCATAGTTCACATGTACTCCTCAAATGGCACTCTCGAATCGCTCAATGTGTATAATTACCTCACCAAATGCTTTTGGAGATTGCCTTCTTTCATGACCTACCACTAAAGCTGTGAGTGGAGTTTTGGGGTAGGCATACAAGGAATGGCTTACTTACCGATCGTGTGTAGCCGAGTCAAAATCCGAACCATGTTAAGGTTAAAGCCATACACTAGGTTGAGATGTGCAAGTGTGTGAAATGGATGAGGAATGATTCCTAATTTTTATGGTATTTTTGGGTCTCCATGCATCATGACAAACTCTCTTTTATTGGTGGATGAAGAGATGAAGAAATATGGGCTATCAAAGAGTAACTAAAATTGTGTTGTTGTTTTTTTTTCTCTTTCTTTTTTTTTGTCTCTTTTTTTCTTTTTTTCTCTTTTTTTTCTTCTCTTTTTTTTCTTCTTTTTTTTTTTTCTTTTTTTTTTTTTTTTTTTTTTTCTTTGAACGGGATCTAAGATTTCCCATTTGTCTACAAGATTGGAATATCTAAAACTTATTTCTCCCTCTCCCTTTTTTTTTTCTTTTCTTTCTTTCTCTCTTTTCTTTTTTTTTTTCTTTCTCTCCTTTTTTTTACTAAGAACATGGCCCATAACTTATTGCCTGGGAAAAGGATGAAGGAGAAAGAGATGTCATGATGGAATGCATGGAGAATTTTTGGCAATCTAAAAGAGGGGTGCGCGATCCTCGTGGGTAAGGGTCGGCACTTTTATTTGGTGGAAAGGTGCGCAATTCTCGGTGTAAGAATTGACATTCTGGGCGAAAGGGGTGCATGTTGTGCGCGACTCTCAGTATGAGAGTCGGAAACTTATTTGGTGGGTGTAAGTGAATCTCAACCATATGTGTAAGACCCAAATCTAGGTTAGGTTCAAACCATGACAAGGCCCAACAATCGGTAAGAAGCATACGACAAAAAGGTTTTGTAAACTTGTTGATAAGCATGTCGTATTTGGCCTTGGTAGGTATTTTCTCACTATTGAGGAGTATGTGAAACTATGAGTTTTGGCATTTTAATGAAAAGAAAATTCTTCAAGTACTTCGATAAGAAAAGGTAAGATAGCCATGCCAAAACCATATCTCACTTCACAACAACTTAGTCAAAATGTTTTTCCTATAAAATATTTTTCCCACAAGCATGAAGGATATGCAAGGTCTAACAATTATGTAGTCCATACTCAAAAAGCTATACTCATATTTACTTTCAAAAATTAAATCCAAGTGGGAAACTTGGTTTTTGCAGGAATGAACATGATAGAAGCAGGAGCATAAATATGAACAGGTGGGAAGAAAGTGATCAAACCGAGTTTTGTACAGGCTCCTCCACCAGTTCATGATGTGCTTTGGTGCTCCCTTCTTCTTCTTCTTCCCCCCTTTTTTTTGATGGGGGTGTTGACACCCCACACTTCTTTGGAGCTATATCTGGTTTTTTATTCAAGGATAGAAAAAGGTGAAAACAACATGGACTCTTCTCGGTGAGGAACACCGTAGAGTCAAAAGCTTATTTATTATTATTGAAAACTTGTTCACCCAACTTTTATTAGAGCTCAAGCAAGGCTAAGATAAAATAGCAATATGAAACTAGTCTTTGACTCATCTCCAAACATGAATTACTTCTATGCTTATGACAACAACTCAAAGATTATTAACCACAATTCAACACCATGTCAAATTATGATTAAAAAAGGCTATTTCAACCCAAGCACCATGCTTAATTTGAAAACAACCTATGGATGTTACTCCGAGAATACATCCAAACAAGAGCATACGACATGAACAGAGAAGCAGAAATTTGAACGATCATATGGAGACAAGAAAGAGCAAAAGGGGTTGGTGAACAACTAATACCTGTTGCATACCTGAGTGTCCTTACCGGCAGCATCTGTAAATTCAGCCTTGAACATGATGCACCGATGACGTGTTTGTACAGGCTTCAACTCAGGTGAACCATAAGGACAAATCATACACACAACTAGTGTATATGAACGTTGGGCCTTAGTGGTAGCAAAGGTAGGAAGAGGCTCTCTTTTTTTTTATAGCTCATATGCATATATTTTTTTTCAACTTTTTTTTTCAACTCCTTTTTCTTTTCTTTTTTTTCAACTCTCTTTCTTTTCCTTTCCCTTTTTATTAAGGCAAAGCTAACATCATCCGTCGTCAAATTTTTTTGGATGACTCTTGGTGTGAGTGGGACTTAAGATTCTCACCATCCTCCCCACACTTGGACTTTTGTATAAAAGTCAAAGTGTGAATTGGGTCGAGTCTCCTTGTGAGTGTGTTCCACCTCTCAAGAGCATCATGGTCTCAGAAGTTGATGTTGCTCCATGTTCTCAAGTGCCAATATGACCCGTGCTCTTCTTGATGTTAACCTGAAATGGTTAGCAACAAGAATACCCAAAGGTGCATACTAACTTGAAAACATGCCCTCACTTTTATTTGAAAAGAAAAGAGATTTTTTTATGATAATAGCAACAATAAAATAAAAAAACACTTTTTTTTTCTTTTTCAAGATAGTCCGGGGTATCTCCCGGCAGTGCTTGTTTTAGGACAAAGCTCGTCCATGGGAAACCCTTTTGAAACTAGTCCAATGTTGATGATGTGGTTTCCCCTCCAACACCAACCGTTGTGGGCTGATCTGTATAACTCATTGCAAAATGTTTCGAGACTTGCAAAACTTATGATAGACAAAAGCATCTACAACAACCTTCTTAAAAATTTTATGAAGAAGGAGTAAGAAGGGGTTGTAGATCTTGCAAGTCATGGCAGAGTTATAAACTGATCCAGGAGATTTTTCATATGAGCATGGAATGAATGGGATAGTTAGGAAATAACTTCCATGCTCATCGAAAAAATCTTTTGTTTTAGAGGGAGCACTTTTTTCTTCATGATAGTTCAAGTCCTTCACAGGACTTGGACAACTCATGGATAAATCAGAGATTGACATAAGTTCTCCCCCGAGATCAGGAATATATGAGACATTAGGTGTGGGCATAGAGGGGGAAGGAATAGAAGAGTCTTCTATATGAACCGATCCTCCCTCTATGTCTTGAAAGTGTTGTTGATGTCTCAACTGGGAATTCGAGGAAGACGATGACGTTGAAGTGGGAAACTCTATGGTATTCCCAAAATCAGCATCAAGAAAAATGTCATCCTCGAATTCAAAGGGGCACACAAAAGGATGAGATTCATCATCCCTGTGATGTGTTCCCTTATTGGGAGGTCTGTCAGCAATCGGACTATGAGAAAGATTTGAAGGAATTTCAAATCCGTTTGCTGGTGCCTCCTCTTGTTGGTCGGGGCTTGACTCCATTGTTTCTTCAGGAAGCTCATCATATACACCAGTGAAGGGAGTGTTTTCTAGAATTTTCTCTAGAATGGCTTTTCCCTCACTAATGGACATGTGCGTGAACGCACCTCCAGAAGATATATCAAGGTGGAGAGCAGCATCTTTGCTAAGACCAAGATGAAAGTGAAGTAGGAGGACTTGCTCAGGCAAAGAAAGGTCTGGGCCAGTATTGATAAGATTCATGAACCTAGCCCAGCTGCTCCTAGAGTCTCCTTCTCTTTTTGCCGAAAGGTTAAAATTTCTATGCGAAGGTCAAGTAACTTCGAAAGAGGGAAGAACGCAAGACAAAATTTGTCTCTAAGTTCGTCCCAATTTCCATGAACACCTCCTACGGTACGAGCATACCATTGTTTTGCACTCCCCAAAAGGGAGAATGGAAATAATTTCCATTTAATGGTCTCTTGTGTCATGCCAGAAAAAATTAGGCAAGAACACAAGTGCTCAAATTCCCGAAGGTGGGTATAAGGATTTTCATCTTGTTGCCCGGAGAAGGGTTGCTCCCTAACCATGGCTATGAAAGCGGGGTGAATTTCATAGCCATTTGTAAGAATGGGATGGATGATGGTGGAGGTTCCAATGAATCGCCCTTTGGAACCGAAATTTTATGGATAGGAGTGGAATCCATGTGGTAGTGATGGTGGTGGTGGTATGTTGCATATAATTTTTGGTAAAAAGAAATATAAAAAGGATACACGGACGACTTGGTTCGAATCTAGAACAGCTACCGTTCCCCGGCAACGGCGCCAGAAAGCTTGTTGGTATTTCTTAGCGTAAGCAGATAAATCCGCAAGCGCACGGAGTACCGTTGTAGCTTTCACCCAGAAGTATTCAGGTTATCGTATTTTCCACAGGGAACGGAAGTGTACTAGAGTGAAACAAGAACGTCCAGGAGGGGAAGGTAGAAGGATGTTTTTGTAGGATGAGAGGGTTTTCTAAGCTCAGCCCTAGGTCACTAGATAACTAGTCTTGGCTTACTATACTCACTCACTTCGAAAGCGGTACCTTTCCGGTTCTCGAAAAGACCGGGAAGACGTAACCGGGGAAGGCCGCCAAAAGCTCTACGAGAACACCAACCCGAACGTGGTGGATTACACAGGCCTGGTCGGAGCTGTCACCTTCGGGGCTACCACAACTATCCGTGGGGTTGGGCGCAAACTCAGGTAACTCTCTAGCCTAGACACCACGTCTACGCTAGAGGCTACTACTCTAGTCCGATATCTTAATTAGACTAAAGCACTCGGTCGAGCGGAGATCCCGTAAGCCAGCAAGTAAGCGCTGAACTATAATTAAATAGATCACTAAGGAAAGTATGAGGATATTACTCACGAAGGAGTCGGCTCCGTAGAGGTACAAGTTGGAGGGGGAACACGACAAGCCGGCTCCGCCTCCGCTCTGCGCCTCCTCTCTTTTCCTCTTTTCTCGCTTATACAACTAGGCACTAGCACCTAGAGGGACACCACTGCTGCTCAAATGATATGAAAGTGGAAGCTCAAAAGTGTAGGATAAAATGTGGAACTCAAAAATATATTTTATAGGGTAGTAGAGTGTGTGTTACAAATGTAGAGGGGGTCTCTATTTATAGGTGGAAGAAAACTTGGGAGAGTGGAGATGCTCCTAGGAATTTTCTCTAATTCCTTCACTAATGGCAGGTGGAAACCGACCATGGCCAGGAACCGACGTCCTCACGTCGGTGGAAGCCGCAAATCACGCACAGAAATCCTCTACCGACTTGCAGGGAGCTGGACCGGGCCTCCAACCTGTGTGCGCCATCTTTTCCTGCCGCTGGATTACAAGAGCGAATGGGTAGCACCTGGGCCGCTGCTGCCTCTGGTAGATGCCCAACCGGCAACTGCTCTGAGTCGTGGAAGCCTGTGGGCTTGGCATCTGTGATTTACGTAACTGATGAAGTTAACTTCTGCACATCGTGCATTAGCTGGGCCTGGATTTGCTCTGGCTTGCTTCTCGCTGTGCATCAACAAAATGCTCCTCATGCATTAGCTGGAGCGTTGGGCTCTTTGGACAAGGATTGGTGCATGTTACGTTAACTTGCATTGCATGGAGTGTAGACGTGCACCAATTTGCATTTACGTAATGATAATGCTGATGTGGAGCATCTCTTATTTAATTCACAAATTCCATCTCTTCCACGTGAGCATCCAAAAATAATAAAATGTCCACTTCTATCTTCTCGACTTGATAATGAAATGCTCTGAATATTTATTTGACAATGTCTTGCAATGACAAATATTTGAATATTTTCTCACATCCAATTTCTGCCAAGCTGTATAAATACTATTTTATTATTTTTGTTCATATTTCATCATATCCTGGAAAACAAGCCTAGAGAAGCAAAACTTGTGGAACTGGTTAGATAAGCAAAACTTTTGTTACGATGTTCCATTGAATTTTGTCATTTATAATAAATTTGGCGGTCAAAAAATATGCAGTAAGGAGCGTCAACAATGGACCCGCAGGAAATTTCCCCTCCATCTTCTCCTAGCCACGAGAAATTCCTCTCCTCTCACTGCCCGACGACGACGCAAGCCCCAGTCCGCTCACCCCTCACCGGCGATGGCACCGCGCTCGGGCCTCCTCCACCGGCCACGGCGTGCCCCCCTCCCCGAGAAGAGGCAGCGCGCGGCTCCCAGCCTTGACCCGCGGTGGCGCTGCTCCCGGCCCCGACACGCGGTGGCGCGGCTTCCTCGGGAGACGGAGCGTCTTCTCCCCTCCGCATCTCGGCACGGCAGCGCGGCGGCGGCAGCACCCCATGGGCGCGCGCGTCGCTCCCCATCACAACGCACTGCTTCGCGGCGCTGCTACCCTGACAGGCGTCGGCGCTGCTCCCGCGACGGGCGTCGGTGCTGCTCCCTCCCCAGCTTGTCCTGCTCCGGGTAGCGCGCGGCGGCCATGGCGAGGGGCAGCGTGGCGGCGACGGCCGCGGGAACCTCCTCGTTCACCTTGTTCCACACCGGAGGACCGTCGCTGAGTGGGAAGGAGCGCCGGTGCTTAGATGGAGCAGGGCGGGGTTCGACCGGCGACGGCACTCGTGCTGCTTGTGCGGGGATGGGAGGGACCGAGGCGGAGGTGCCGGGTGCGAAGGGAGAAGAGCGCCGGCTGGCGAGCTCCGCCACAGGCGAGCCGAGCATGGGGACGGAGCTCGGTGGCGGCGCACGGGGACGGAGCTCAGTGGCGAGGATCTCGGAGCTCGCGGGGTGGTGCTAGCCGGCCATGGCTTCCGGAGCTCGCGGGGTGGGGCGCCGGGGAGGAGGAGCTCGCCCCGCCACCCACCGTGCTCGTCCGGCGTCGAAGAACGGAGTGATGGCGCGGTGGATCGAATGGATAAGGAAGGGAGGGGGAAAAGACTTATTGAGGGCATTGTAGACTTTTTCCACCTTGGTTTGACACCGTTAGTGGCATAAGTGGACGGAATGGCGTGAGTGGTAAGAATTTTAAACTGGATGGCACACGTGACCGGACCATTTTTTTAGTGGCTTCCGTGGAAGACGCATTTTTTGAATGGCATGTATGGAAAAGACTCTATTATATATGTACTGAGATAGAGAGAGAGAGAGCTTCTAGAGTTTTCCCAAATTCAACATGGTGTCAGAGCTATCCTGGGGGATGGCGGCGGTGGCCACCTGCGCTACCTCGTCGGCATGACCGTGGCAGGCGGAGGAGTGACTCGCGGGGGCAGCAGAGTGAGGCGCGGCTCTAGTGCGGGGCTTCCTCGCGTGGAGGAAGTGGACGAGGCGCGGGCCGTCCAGCTGTGGCGCGCGGGCGCAATCCCAGGCGTGCGGGCCGCCCGGCGGTGACGCGGGCGCAGAGGACGCGAGGAGGAGTAGCCGTCGACTGGGCTGTCACACTACAAGAAATGTGTCATCTTATGACATTTACGGCATGACATTTGATCAAAATGTCACTAAATCAATCAATTTATGACATTTGTTTGAGAGCAAGCTCAACTTAGTGACATTAATAAATGAATGTCATAAAAAATGTCTTGATGATAGTAAAACGGAACATTGTGACAATATATATCATGTCATAAGTACAAATTTCCTAATGTCATAAATCTATGACAAGGATTGTGTGTCACACATTATTTTATTGAATCTTTTGAATATTGTTATCTTAGGTACCATATGAGTCCATCTACCATAATTACACAAAAATAATCATCGTAACTTTAGTACAAGTATAATGTAAATCCAATATAAATTGATTACTAAAATGTTGTATAATATAGAAGAAGTTCACTTGAATCTTAGGTTCTTCCATGCATGCGATTTAATAAAAAGAAGAAAGGAAAAGAAAATGAAAGCATAAAAACACGTCACATAAGACTGAGTTAGGTACAAGTAGAAAAATAATTAAATAGAATTAATAAAACATATGTAGATGATAAATAATCAAACTAAAAATATAATTAGCAAAATAAAAAATTACACCTTCAAATAACCAACCACATCAAATTAGAAAAATGAAAAAACATAAAAAAAGTGAAAATAGGAAAATGGATACATGGCGTGGTGATCCTGGGACGACCATGGTGTCGGCCTGTGTACGTAAGTCACTTGCAGTATGTGTCGGCCCTGCCGATTGCTGAAAAAATAATAAAAAGTCGAAGGCCGACTAAGCCCAACTGCCGGAGTGGCCCATACACCAAACGCGGCGAACTATAATGGGCGTGCCACATTGGCCGGTCTCCCATTTCCGGCCGTGCGCGCGTGTGTATGTTTGCGAAAACTCCGGCGCTCCCATTTTAAAAACTGCAGTCGGCCTCGCCTCTTAAAAGTTTGAACCTGCGTGAAACCAGTTGCTGTGCACCCACGGGCCAGTTGCATTGCATTCCAGCCCACTCCATTTCCGTGACCATGTCTTGCGGGGCCCGTGCCGAGGTGACAGCTTGTGAGTGGTCCGTTTTCACGTTGCAAATATATATAATTATATATTATAAGATCCGGCATTTCCTCAAAAAAGAACTTATAAAATCCTGCATAAAGCATTTCGGTTCGTGCATATATATCTCACGTACCCAAGTGCAAAAGTAACAATAATAATAATAATGGCCTCCAGTCAACAGAACTCCTAACTCATGAAAATCATATATAGAGTGTACTAGTGTTTAAACACGGCTAGCATATAGGTTTTGTGGTATGTATATTACAACTATGTCCAAATGGCTTCAATTTTTTTTTCACATGGATACAGGACAGAATATGGACCCCACACAAAATCTTAGATTTTTCTAATCACTTTAGGTAATTATTGCATTTATTTTATGCTCAATTTGAGAAATAAGATGTAAGTCCAACTTCAAAATAATATATTTTTTATCCACCTTCGTCAAGACTACTTCACTAGGACATATGAGACCAAGTACAAAAATCTAGTACCATTTCGGATTGTTTCCGAGGGTAGCCTCAATTCAACCTGCAATTACATTGTATCGTCACACAAAAATCATTTAAATAATAGAAAATAGCAAAATACATACAGAAAATGTGAAACTTAGCATTTGACTATCACGTGGCTCATACAAGATTGAGAAAAAGTTAGAAGCACATGGCACTTTAAAATGCATGAGAAATTTGGAAACCTTTGTGTTATAGTCAGAGTTCTTTGAAATGATACACCACCCTTTGTAAAACATGCATCCACTTGTGAAGCATGTATACTATGACTATGTTCAAATGGTTTGAAATTTTTTTGGCAAGCATGTAGACCCAAATCATGACCCCATGCCAAATCTTAGATTTTTCTGACCACTTTTGGTGATTATTGCATTTACTTTATGCTAAAATTGAGAAAAGATGTCCAGTTGTGCCTTCAAAATAACATATTTTTTCATCTCCTTCCATAAAACCTGGTTCAATAGGACATATGAGACCAAGTATAAAAATATAGTACCATTTTGGATCGTTTCTGGGGTAGCCTCAATTCAACCTGCAATTACGTCGTACCGTCACACAGAATTCATTTAAACTGTAGAAAATAGCAAAACACCTCAAGAAAATGTGAAACTTAGCATTTCATTTTCATATGGCTCATACAAGTTGGACAAAATGTTTGAGGCAAATGAAACTTTGAAATGCACGAGAATTTTAGAACCCTTATGTTATAGTTAGAATTTTTAAAACGATACATCACTCTTTGTAAAAGGATGCATTCATGCATCCATTTGTGAAGCATGTATACTATGACTATGTCCAAATGTCTTGCGTTTTTTTTGTAAGCATGTAGACTCAAATCATGACCCCCATGCCAAATCTTAGATTTTTCTGATAAATTTTGGTTATTATTGATTTATTTTGTGCTAAAATTGAGAAAAGATGTCGAGTTATGCCTTCAAAATTATATATTTTTTTCATCCTTTTCCAAAAACTATGGTTCACATGCAATTACGACATACACCATGTAAGCATTAAAACAATCACTTTAAAAATGCATAGGTATCATTTAGACCTTAGTTGTTATATTTTTAATTTATTATTAAACTTATTTCTACGAGCAAAAGAAAAAAGAAAGATGAAAACGTATGCTAAGTTGGGCCATAAAATGAAGCCTACCCGGAGCTCTCATCCAGCCCACCTCATGTTTAACCGTTAGATCAAAATAGACGGCTGATATACTCCGTGTCTTGAATAAAAGGATCCTAACCCTAGCCTCCTTCGCCCACCCTCCTCACTCGCCGCAGTCCCTTCTGTCTCTCTCCGCGTCAACCAGTGGCTGAACGGCATCCCCGGCCGCCGCCTCCATGCCTGCCCTACCTCGCCCCTGCCTGCATGCCCGCCCTACCTCGCCCTCGCGGCCGCCTCAATCCCACCCCACCTGACACTAGCAGCCGCGCTATCCCACCATACAGTGAGATCTGACCCCTCTTCCTTCTGTCTTCTCTCCCTCAGATCCGGCATGCGGGAGCGGCGACCTCGTTGGTGTGAGCGTGCCCGGGGCGACTGCACGAACTGGCGTAGCTCCAGCTGTGCTGATGCGGTCGCAGCGTCGGCAGAATGTACGTGGGTCTGGCGGTGCGTACAAAGCTGCTCTGCTCCGAGCAGATGCGGCCTCGCGGCATGGATAGGCCGCTGAGCGGCCTAATTAAGGCGTAGCGTGGCTCCGGCAGAGGCAACCTTGTCATGCCGTCAAGGAGAGCATCCCGCACTGCGACAGCATTCTCGTGCCTTCCGCAAGGCCGCGACCATCTCACTCCGTGTCCGTGACTGTCTGCTAGTTTCAGGTACTCTCAATACTCTCCTTGGTAGGATGCGGTAAATCCTGTTCATTTGTATAGTCCTGCCATCTACACTTGTATGCATGTCTTATTGACAAGGATTGCTCGAATAAATGGATAAGTGTGTATCATTCTCGAGAAAGTATATTACATCTTCGGACTTTACATGTTTTAGTTGCGTCATTTTTATTGCTTCACCGTTATCATGATACGGCCACTTATTTATTTACTCACATGACAAGTAAACGTTTGCTGCACATAATTTTTGACTGAATCATGAAGAACAAATAAGTCAATAGGCACTCTGATCCACTTATTTATTTATTGTGTTGAACATTTTGCAGAATCAGTGGTGAGTAATGCTAAATGCACGATGGTACATTTCTCAGGTGAGTAAATAAACAAATTAGTCAGTCGGCACTCTGATCCATCATAAGAGTTTCCTCAAGTCAGTATTGTTCTGCTTTTGCAGAATCATGCTAATTGTGTGCCAATTTTGATTTTTCAGAAAGTGCAAGATGCGAGTTAGCTTACTGTAAGCATCAAGCTGATCCAAATTAAATGTTGATGGATGCCGATTCTGGATTTATTTTAGACCCATTTGAGACTAAATTTCTTTCATCTTATATGTTCCTAGTCTTGGATTTGGACGGTAGTCCCTTGTAATGTTCTGGTAGCATTATGAATTTATGATGTAATATAATAACGTTTGATGTTGGCTCCGCTGAATGCATATCTGGAAATGAATTTGGCCCTTGGTTGGCCCAAAAAGAATGTGTCTAAAAAATATTATGTGGGCTTTCCATGGAAAGAATGGTCTGGGCTGGCCTGAAATATTTTTTTGGGAAGCCCAGTTCGATTTGTGTGGGCTGAAATAATTGTAATTATAAAATGGGCTAAGAAAACAGTAAAATGGGCTTACCCTATCATAAGCCTGTTTGTTATGTGGGCTTCAACAGGCTGAATTCAATTCCCAAAAAACCTATGACATTAAATCAGTTGTCATAAAGGCTTGTGACATTTAAAATCAATGTCATAATGTTATGACTTTAGCACCTAAATGTCACAAGTTGTCATTATAGACGATCATCTTTTGACATTCCATTTTCGTCAACTTGATGTCAAAATGACAACCTATGACTTATTTTTTAGGTATTATGACAATTATCAAATGTCAAAAGATGACAACTTTCTTGTAGTGTCAACTGCCGTCGGGAGGAGCAGACGGTTGCCAGCCGCGGACGCAAGGCCGCACTGGGCGCTGGTCATGGGCATGGGAGCTACATCGGGCGCCAGGCAGGTGAAACTGCTTGTGGCCTCGGGTAATTGCTGTAGAGGAGGAGAAGCTTGGTAGGTGAGGCTGCTCGCGTTGTGCTGGAAGGGAGCAGGAGCTGCTCTGCTCGATCTGTGAGAGAAGGAAGTACTGAGTGCGTACTAGTGAAGGGGAAGGATAAGGTGCTGCAATTGCTGCATACTGGTGGTGAGTTCCTATGTGCTCGTGAAGGGGAGAAGAAGTCGCTCTGCTGCTCGTGAAGTGAAAGGGAGAAGAAGTTGCTGTGTCGTGTGCTGCAGGAAGAAGAGGAAGGTGCCCGTGTGCTGCTGCTGAAGGAGGAGGTGTTGGTCTGCTTCTGCTGCAGGAAGAAAAAGGTTGTTGGCTGGCTGCGTGCGGGGGTGGTTGCTGCTCTGTTTCTCTAGAGAAAGTGTGGTGGTTCTAGTGGTAGCTTGCTTGCTCGAGAGCAGACAAGGAGGCTCTGCGGTTGGCTAGTGGCTACTGTCTGGGAGCGTAAAGGAGAGAAATTTGGTGGCAATTTACTGCTTTGCAGCGTCGACAGGACTGCAATCGAAGGATTCCTTGGTGGATTTGGGGCTTTCTGATTTGGGGGAAAACAGAGGAGAATACAGTGAGGGAGGTGAAGAAGAAATTATTGTGGTTGAGAGCAGTGATTAAGCAATGGCAGAGAGTGGAAGGATTGAACGGATGTTTGAGAAGATGGTTGAAATCAAGCTGGCTCACTGACAAAGGTACATCTTGTGCAAACTAGATACTTGATTCAGGTACATCTAGACATGTCACAGGTGCATCTAGCAAGTTTGCATCATATAGTGCATATCCATCCACATATAGTGAGACTTTTCAAACAGCTGATGGGACATGCCAACCTATTAAAGGTGTTGGTTCAGTAAAATGCTCTCCATCAATTACACTATCATCAGTTTTGCATGTCCCCTCATTTCCAGTTAACCTACTATCATTAAGTGCTTTAGTTGACCAAATGGATTGTTAGTTTCTTTTGATCGGGGAAATTGTATCATTGAGGACAAGAAGACATGAAAAGAACTTGGGATTGGCATCAGGTATGGTGGGCTATGGTTCTTAGACCGAAAGAAAAATGACAAGTTCTTGGACGCTGCAATGACAACAAGTATGAATGAAGATGAAGTTAAAGTGATGCTTCAACATTGTCGATTAGGCCATTTGTCATTTGATACTATGGCCAAAGCGTTTCCAGAAATAATGACCAAGACTGATAAGAGGAAACTAGTATGTGATGCATGTGAGTATGGGAAGCATACACGAGCAACGTATGTAAGTAGAGGACTTAGGAGTATAACTCCATTTAAGCTAGTTCATTCTAATGTGTGGACGAGCCCAGTCACCTCAGTTAGTGGAATGAAGTATTTTGTCACCTTTATTGACTGTTATTCACGTGTGACTTGGATCTATCTCATGAAACACAAGAGTGAAGTACTCAAATGCTTTCAAGATTTTTGCTCACTTATTGGAAATCAGTATGATGCTCGAGTTAAAGTGTTGAGGACAGATAATGGAACGGAGTATGTGAACAATGAATTCTATAGTTTTCTATCGGCTCAAGGGATCTTACACCAAACTACATTTCCTGATACACCTCCACAAAATGGAGTTGCTGAGAGGAAAAATCGTCATATATCTTGGGGGTTGCACGCTCACTTATGTATGCTATGAATGTGCCAAAGTTCCTATGGAGTGAGGCAGTGATGACGGCAGTATATTTGATTAATCGTACACCCTCGAGATTGCTTGGATGGAAAACTCCTTATGAGATGTTACGAGGAGTGAATAAGTTTATTGTTCCACCTAAGGTATTTGGGTGCACTTGCTTTGTTAGGGATCACAAACCTTCTGTGGGCAAGTTGGATCCCCGAGCGGTTAAGTGCATATTTGTGGGTTATTCCTCAAGTCAAAAGGGCTACAAGTGTTGGTGTCCTACTGAACGACGTCTCTTTGTTAGTATGGATGTGACATTTCGGGAATCTGAACCTTATTATGGGGAGAAGACTGATTTGAGCTCCTTGTTTGATCTTGGAGAACTAGGTATGAGCGTGTATGAACAAGAGGGGATGGATGGCATAGATGTAGTACAAGATAATTAATGAAGGTTATCAATCAAGGGCAACAAAAGTTATCACGGGAATGATCCCATTGCATGGAGGTAATTCTAATGTGAATGAGAGACATGAAAACAGAAATGTTAACAGCATGAAACACAAAGCAAGGAAATAGAAATATCGTGCATGTTTATACTAGAAGAAATAAAACTGTTGAAGTGCTACCAGTGGATCAACAAGTTGAGCAACCACAACTCGTGGAGCAACAAGTTGAGCAACCACAACCAGTGGAGCAAAATGTTGAGCATTCACAACTATTGGAGCAACAACAATCTTCAACTAGTGGTATTGACATTGGTGATAGTGAGGTTGAGCAGTCCATAGAGACAGGGGGAGAAGTTGACTCTTCTATTGATTTGCCTATTGCTTTAAGAAAGGAGCCAAGGAGTACAGCTAGGAAACCTCCAGATAAGTATGGCTTTGAGCATGACATAAGTAATTATGTCTCATACAAATCATTATCTCCCGCGTATAAAGCATTTATTGCTTCATTACAATCTGCACATATTCCTAAAGATTGGAAAGAAGCAAAACATGATCCCAAGTGGCATGAGGCCATGTTGGAGGAGTTGAGAGCCCTTGAAAAAAATAAAACTTGGGAACCTGTGAAACTACCTCTAGGTAAGAAAGCTATTAGTTGCAAGTGGGTCTTCACTATGAAGCAAACAGCTGAAGGTAAGATCGAAAGATATAAAGCTCGACTTGTTGCAAGGGGGTACAGTCAGACATATGGCATTGATTATGATGAAACATTTGCACCCATGGCAAAGATGAGTACAGTGAGAACTTTGATTTCTTGTGCGGCGAATTTTGGATGGCCTTTGCATCAATTGGATGTCAAGAATGCTTTCTTGCATGGTGATCTCCAAGTGGAAGTGTACATGGAGATTCCACTCGATTTCTCTCACCCTGGGGCAATTGGGAAGGTATGCAGATTGAAAAAGTCTTTGTATGGTCTCAAACAATCTCCACGAGCTTGGTTTGATAGATTTAAGCGTGCACTGTGTGGCATGGGATACAAGCAGTGCAATGGAGATCATACTGTCTTCTATAGACATTCAGGGCGCAAGATTTCGGTGTTGGCTGTGTATGTGGATGATATTATCATTACTGGTGATGATGAAAGAGAGATCATACGACTCAAGGAGAATCTAAGTAAGGAATTTGAGGCCTATGCAGTAAGTGTTGTGAGCCGATATATGCATGACCCAAGGAGTGGACATTTGGATGTTGTATACCGGATCTTCAGATACTTAAAGAGTAGCCCAGGAAAGGGCTTGATATTTAAGAGTAATGGGCACTTGAAAGTGGAAGGCTATTGTGATGCTAATTGGGCTAGTTGTCTTGATGACAGGAGATCAACTTCAGGTTATTGTGTCTTTGTTGGATGAAACTTAGTGTCATGGAGAAGCAAGAAGCAGCCTGTTGTATCCCGTTCAACAGCCGAAGCAGAATATAGAGCGATGTCCCTTGGACTCTGTGAAATGTTATGGGTAAGAAATCTTTTGGAAGAGCTGAATATTCTAAGAAAAGGCTCCATGAGACTTTGGTGCGATAATAAGTCTGCAATCAGTATTGCAAATAATCCAGTTCAGCATGATAGAACCAAGCATGTGGAGATAGATCGCTTTTTCATCAAGGAGAAATTGGATGATGGGATATTGGAGTTAAGTCATGTAAACTCAGGTGGTCAAATAGCTGATTGTTTAACAAAAGGTTTAAGAGTAAAAGAATGTAATTTAGCATGTAGCAAAATGGGAATGATAGATATCTATCGCTCATCTTGAGGGGGAGTGTTGGGCTGTGTTGTTTAAATTAGGCCCAAGAGGCCCATATGTGTATTATATATGTACTCAGACTCAAGAGATAGAGAGAGAGCTTCTAGAGTTTTCCTAAATTCAACATAATATCGTAACCATAAAAAATAAATCTAGAAAAATAGATTCTTAGGAAATATTCCCACGCCTAACCAACTATGAGGTCCCCTTGGAGCACTCTTCCTGGACCATTTCCCTTGTGTATATGTATATATCACATGATTTCTGAAAAATAAAATATAGGATATTCCCGGCCATAAAAAACAAATCTGGAAAAATAGATTCTTGGGAAATATTCCCACACCTTTACCAATTGTGAGACCTATCCTGTTCACGGCGGGAGCTTTTCAGTAATGTACTTTTATTGTAGAAATATTTTGTGAACAGTTCCATGGGTCAAATTATTTCAAAAACGGACAACTGAAGTTTAAGAAAAAAAAGGGTCAACTAAGAATAAAGGTAAAGACTAATTTTCATCATTCGTGTTTTAATCTAACTGCACGCATGCCGCTCCGCCCACGAGAAATTTTGATATCTAACCCGGTATTCGCATGCCTCGTGAAATATGACCCGGAATTTGTCAGCCTTTGGAAATATGACCCAAGTCATGCAAATTGTTTGGAAATCTAGTCTTTCTGGATCTACTCCGTTTTAGTTTTTCCAGGGGGCTGTTTGCAATGTTTGAAACACGGAAAAAGACATATGTGCCCCTCCCAGGTCGTGTGGAGCTGCCAAGCCCACGCGTGCCCATCTTGTTGGCCTTCTCCTCCCGCCACGTCCGCCATCAGGTTCATCGCCCAGTCCAGCAGCGCCGCCCTGACCGCCGGCAGCCTGGCGCCGCAGAGCCGCGCGCAGTGGTCCTCCGTCTAGCACCGCCTCACCTCCTCCGCCGGCAGCGCGTCCAGCAGACCGCCGGGGAGCTCCCGGAACGACTCCTGCATATATGCACGTCGTAGTGCGCGTGCAGGGACAAGGAGTGCACTGCAGCTGCCGTCCGATGTGGCAGTCCCACTCGCCGAACGCCACGATCATGTGATCATGTCCCGGTGCAGCGACTCGAACGCCCCCTGCTGCTTGACCCCCAGAAGTTGGCCACGGGGGGGACATGAGCGCGGCGCCGGCGAGCCTGTGCGGTCCCGCAGAGGCTCGCCGGCGCCGCGCTCGTGTCCCCGCGTGGCCAACTTCTGGTGTCAGCGATCTCCGATTAACAAGGACATCAGATCAGACGAGACAGGAATTAAACACACACATACGAAGCTGCTGCTTTAATTTGCTGCTTTAAACACACACACTACTCCTACACTAATTTTCAAAACGAGAACTTGCATTGCTACTGAATCCGGCGATCGATCGACATCATCATGACTAGTGTGCATCTCTTGGACCGGATCATCCATGGATAGATGGCCATCGTCACTGACCGATCATTTGGTGACAGGCCGAGGAGCAGCCTTGACGTGGACAGCAGAGGAGGAAGGAGAAAACGACGAGGACGGCTGCTGCTGCTGGTGGTGCTTGAGAGCATGTTGAGGAAGTTCATGAGCTGCACGGCGTGTCCGTTGGGCGCGAACACCATGGCCACGTTGCGCGTGCCTGGACGAGGCAGCTCCACACGACTTGGGAGGGGCACAGATGTCTTTTCCCGTGTTTCAAACATGGCAAACAGCTCCCTGGAAAAAGTAAAACGGAGTAGATCCAGAAAAGACTAGATTTCCAAACAATTCGCATGACTTGGGTCATATTTCTAAAGGCTGACGAATTCTGAGGTCATATTTCAGGGGGCATACGAATACCGGGTTAGATATCAAAATTTCTCTCCGCCCACCCTCGCCGGCCGCCCACTTGCCTTGTCTGTACAGCCCCCTCCACTAACCGCACACCTCATCTTCCACCTCTCTCTCCAGTTTCCCTCCCTCGATCGACCGCAGCACCCGGTGAGCTCCTTCCCGCCGCGCCCTCTCCCCGACGGCGACCTTCTCCGGCGAGCCCGCTGCCCCCACCGCCTCCCAGTCCCGCTCCCCACCGCCTCTCTGTCTCCCCGTGCCAGCTCCCTTCCCCTCTTCGTGCCAGCTCCCCACCACCTCCCCGCGCTGGCCATGGCGGATTCGGTGGATCCAACCCCGACCACGCCGGATCCAGCATCTCCAACCCCGGCCATGGCGGATCAGGCCCTAGCCATGGCGGATTCGCCGGATCTAGCCCCGGCCATGGCACCTGCGACGACTTGCTGCTGACGCGCCTCCAGGTAGTCCGCCTCATCTCTTCGACCGCCTGGCTCTGCCTCTGCGTCTCCACGTCCTACTGTGTATCACAGGTTGAATTAGCTAGCAAGGTAGCAGCGGCATGTGCTAGGCAGAAGAAGCAAGGGACAGTCTCCTTTCCACTCCACCACGGATGATTTTATTTCGTAGGCTGCAGCTACCATCGATTCAATTCCCATGGGCCATTACTCATGATGCTCTGCTTGGTGAGATTTTTGTGCAGGACGGAGGATGTGTTAGTGACTCTACATGCCGATCTGCATGGTAGCCTGGGGATGCTAGATGCTCCCGCTTTTTCTAATAAATGAAATTTGTTTCCACATCTGTATTAGCTACTGTACAGGACTACCTATGAGCATCATTCGTTTCCTGCTATAGCCGTTTTGGTTGAAATTTGTGCGTGTTTTGCGCAGATTTGTTTTGAGTCATCCACCACTAGTTTAAAGTAGTGCCCTCTAGCAAGGACAGCTGCACTCCTCTGTTCCACTATTTGTGATTTTGAAGCATCATATGATTACTTGCTGCCTCTCATGGTCACGTACCAGATTCAGAGTATTTATATGCAATAGTTTGGTACATCTACAAATATGATTTTTCCGAGAACAAACAACAGCTTGTCGGGTGTGTGTGTGTATAAACTACTATATTACATGCATGTTGCTACCATCGACATTCATTGATAACAAGGTTCGTGCTAGTCTAGGCATCTAGCAACTAGGTAGACTAAGACAAACAAACACCAACCGAAAATGTGATGCGGCTCACAATATATAGATATATAAAATGTAGTTAAGAAAAATATAGTGTTGCCAAACATTTGAACTCATGAACAGGACAAAATTTAAGCACTCGAAGATCATGCTATTAAATTGCTTAACTAGTGACATTAAATTGCTTAAATGATGATATAAAATTGCTTAACTAGTGATATAAAATTGCGTAACTGATGATATTGAATGTGATGCGTTTTTTGTTGTTGCTCTTTGTTTTTTCAAGTTGATTTTTAGCACATTTCAGTTCTTAGCACATTTCTGGTTGTGTACTTTCAATTCATGCAGTCTTACTGTACACCTATAAGAACCTGTCACTCGTACTCTTAATGGCAAGCCTAAACAACTTTTTTTGAAAATACTAAATTGATTTTTCAAATATATTGAATTGGCTATCTGAAATTATTGAATTGCCTTTTTCATCTCTCTCTCTCTCTATCTATCTCTCTCTCTCTCTCAGGTGCTGCTTTTTTGTTAGGCAAATGGTTAGAGGTCAGGAACTGCGCCTACAGGGGTGTGTCATCTCTGTTTTTTTCTCCTGCTTAATTGCAATCTATTAGGCATAAGTAGTGAATCAGTTAGATCCTCTTGGCAGTTATTTGTATTGTTTGTTCATTGATTTCAACTTTGGATGAACTATGACATCTAACTGAATGTCTGAACTACTGCTACCAGGGTCAGAGGGTCAGAGGTTCATATATACCACTTGTTTGTCATGTGCAGTTTGAAAAGGAAAAAACAAAGGATGATGTTTTGCTTATGTTTCCATTGATTTTCTACTTTGCACCTCTGAGTTTTAGTTCATAAATCAGGCTTATGTAGGTTTAGCAAATTGCATCGTATCCATGTTGTCACTTTGTTTAGTAATGGGATATTGTTGTTGAGCTCGACGAGGGGCTAGTGCTTCTGCTTGTTTCTCCTCATAATCTTAGTAGGTAGTTGCATCAGCTTTCAACTTTCAGCATTTGTGTTATTGTTGATTTGCTGAAATGGTTGCGTTTTGCTGATTCCTGGTAACATGTTGGTTCCTTTATTCTACTAGTAGCCTACATGTAGAGGAAGAACATGTTATTATATCAAGTAGGTATTGCAATACTTTTGTTTGAACTAATTTGACTATACAAAACAACTGAATTACTAATGCAAAAAAACTAAATTGCTTATTAGTTATGTCAGATTTGCTAATGCAATTGGAATTGCAGTACTAGCTGATTTTAGGTGATGCAAAACAACTAGAATTGGTTTCTAGTAACAGAATGTAATGTTAGTACAGTTAAAATTTGAGGCTTGGTCCTTTTTTCCTCGGTTTTCTCACTATCATCTATGTGCTTATTTTGGTACTTCTATTTTATTGTAGGTGTGTGGCCATCAATCATCAAAATGAATATCTTATGATATCAAAATCGGAGTAACCATGGGCAACTACATTGAGCAATTTAAGAAATAGAAACATGTATGATTAAATCTGAGCAAGGAGTAGGAACTCTAGTACTACTTTTTTAGTTGATTTGCTTAAGCAAAACAACTAAATTGCTTATGCAAAAGATCTGAATTACTTTTATGAATTTGTGATGGAAAACAAACTGCTTCTAGGAATAGATCTGTTTTTGTTTTTTTCCGATCATTTGTGTAATTCTAGTGCCTAAGAAGAAGCTAATTAGTTGTATGTATATGTTGTATTTGTAACGTGGGAACACACCTCGGTTTTGTGTGGAAAAGCAAAAAAGGTGGGAGAGGTGGTGAAGCATCTGATGGGCCTTGCCCAGGAAGCGCACCTGCTGAAGCTCACACTGTCCCACGTGCTAAAACGGAAAGTGTGGGTTTGTGTGGTTTTTTCTATTTCTGGGTGTGCGTGCTTGAAGGCTAAATCACGCCGTGCGGGCGTTAGCCACGTCCAAGAATAAAAGTGTGTAAATGCTAGATATCAAATGGCGAACATACAATATATCGCCTCTTGTTGGTTTTGCCAATAGTTGGCTTCCAAAACATATCATTTGAACCTTCATAGCAAAGATAGTTAAAACAATGGAAACACAGAGCTTAATGAGCAACTATCGTTGCCTACCAAATACACATACCTAGCACATCCATCCGGAAGAAAAATTGGCGGCACGCCCTACCAGGCGGCACATTGATTTGAAAATTGAGTGCAGAACCAAAAAAAAAAAAAGACAAAACTTAAACGGAAAACATCAACTCTAGCTGTGTTCCAAAGTTTGCTAGAACAAGTGTACGACGATAGAAACAAGAGCCGGCTCATACAATCACTCTGAAACTGTTACACAGAAGATACTCATAAACATCCAAAACTGTGTTACAAAGTTTGCTAGAGCAAGTTTACAACGATAGCAACAAATATTGCCGGCTCATACAATCACTCCTGAAACAGTTACCCAGAAGATACTCACACATAAGGCTAGGTACAACGCCGGCGGGGCCAGGCGCTTAGTAGCGGCATCGATGCTTAAATAAGCAGCCGGCGCTTGGTGATTTATAGTTCAAAAATTGACGGTTTTAAATAGGGATAAGACGTTAGCATGTGAGTTTAGCTTTTTCCATTGTAGGTTAAGGCTCTTACACAATTGTTTAATTATTCTCTTTCTTTAAGAGCCCTTGTAAGCATTCACGGATTGTACATGGCCTAAGAGCAACTTCAATGATTTTGCAAATGGGCTTGGCATTCTTTTTTTTTTAAAAAAATAGTTAAAAATCTTCTATCCAACGGTTTGGCAAATAGGCCGACATTTTTGTTAACTTCGCAAACACCGGGTGATATTTGGCATATATGCCAAATTGTGGTTCGTTTGGCAATCGCCCTCGCGCGCATAATTTTAGTTTTACCAAGTGAATAATGGCAAAACCGTTGGAGATTGACTCTTTTTACGCCATATTCATTTGGGACTTAGCAAATTCCTAATTTTATCAAAAAAAAAATGTAAAACCATTGGAGTTGCTCTAAGCACCTAAAAATTCTTGTTTGGAGTTGCGCATTCAGTGCTCCGGCCTGTGCCTATATATATACAGAAACCGTTTCCAATGCGTTAATCACATCCAACAATATGGTCCTTTTACTCGTCAATAAGATGAGGATGGATGCTTCCCTCACGCACCTTATCCTCTTGCTTCTCGTCTCTGTGGCTGTGTTACGCGCTAATGCGTCGCACTCGCAGCAAGCACAACTTGAGAAATTCATCTTGTCCCGAAGAGGTAGAACTAGTGGGAGTAGTAAGGCTAGTGTACACGAGTCCGGTGTTAGAGCCAAGACCAGCCTGCTCCAGGCACAGGCAGGTTACTTGGGCTCTGACCAGAGCACTCTGAGGGCAGCAGACAAGATCACGGCGCTGCCGGGGCAGCCACACGTCGACTTCGACCAGTACAGTGGGTACGTGACCGTCGACGAGAACCACGGCCGCGCGCTCTTCTACTACTTCGTGGAAGCACAGCAGGCATCGACCAAGCCACTCCTCCTGTGGCTTAACGGAGGTTCGCAAGAAATTCGCATGCCACATATATATTTTTTTTACAAGAAAAGGCTGTGGGGGAGTTCCCCATAGTACTGTTTTTTTCGAAAATAGGCACCCAAATTCGCTCTCGACGGGATTTGAATCTGGGTGGCTAGGTGTAGTATCACATTGAGTCACCTAGCCAAGTGAGCCAGACTCACTTCCCCGGATGCCACATATATTGCCACGATTCTCTGACCTTACTTGTTTCCTGAATTTTGACATGCATATGGAATTATGGATATGGTGCGCGCAGGGCCTGGATGTTCGTCTCTTATCGGAGCAACGCTAGAGCTGGGCCCGTTCCGCGTAAACTTTGACAATGTAACACTTAGAGTAAACGAGTATGCCTGGAACAAAGGTAACAATAGCTTAAGCATCCTCCCATTGAAAGTTTTACACTGTATACAAAAATAAACTCAACTCCCATTGAAAATTACAGAGGCTAACGTGATCTTTCTGGAGTCGCCCGCCGGTGTCGGATTTTCTTATTCCAACACATCATCTGACTACAAAGAGAGTGGGGACTCAAGAACCGCCGAGGATGCCTACATCTTCCTTGTCAATTGGCTTGAGAGGTTCCCTGAGTACAAGACGCGTGCCTTCTATATTTCTGGTGAGAGCTATGCTGGTCACTATGTTCCACAGCTAGCTGCCACCATCCTAAGTCACAACTTGTACCATAACAAAACAATCGTAAACCTTCAAGGCATCTTGGTATGCATCAATTATTCTCTGTCTTGACTCTTATCCTAGCATATATGCAAAGAAGGAAAGCTAATCTTTGTTATGAGTAATTTGTTTCTTCTTCCTTTCATTCAGGTTGGCAATCCATATCTGGATGACCATAAAAACACGAAGGGACGATTTGAGTACCTATGGAATCATGGGGTGTTATCCGATGAGGACTGGGCCAACATTACCAGCCACTGCAGTTTTAACTCTTCAGATAATGGTAATGAACTATGCTCAGAGTTCTATGAGTGGTACGATTTTGGTCCCATTGATCAATACGGCATATACGCTCCCGTTTGCATCGATGAGCCCGACGGATCCTATCACACCAGCAGCTATGTAAGAGAGAAATTTATAATCTCAACTTCTCACTAGCTATTTGTATGTACCGATAATTTTCAAAAGGAGTCAAATTAATCACCGTACCTATATATATGCAGCTACCAGGGTACAATCCATGTGACGGCTATCCTACCATAACCTACCTCAATGATCCTGTGGTCCAAGAGGCTTTTCATGCTAGAAAGACGCAATGGGGTGGCTGCGCGTAAGACTGCTTATACTATAACGAGCTATAATACGGTTCATTCATATTCTTTCAGATTTTGACTATTTTCTGATGCGACTTCGTTTGTGTGAGCAGAGACCTGGATTGGAAAGATGCGCCAGAAACTATGGTGCCGACCCTCCAGTGGCTAATCAAGCATGGGCTGCCTGTATGGTTGTTTAGGTAAATCCTTTTCACGCCTCCAAATTATCAAGATTTAACCAGGTACCGGTTGTTGACATAAGAATTGTTGCATCAACAAATTTTTAGTGGTGATTTCGATTCCATATGCCCGCTCACTGCCACAAGATACTCGATCCAAGATCTGAACCTCTCCGTCACAACACCGTGGCGTCCATGGACAGCAAAAGAGGAGGTAATAAGTGAACTATGCTTATTCGTGACATCTTGCGATAAGGTTTCCACTTCTTCGGTAAATAACTTCACTGGTATGGCTACAGGTGGGAGGCTATGTTCAACAGTATGCAGGAGGCTTCACATTTATTACTGTGAGGGCCGCTGGGCACATGGTTCCATCTATGCAACCTGAGAGAGGACTCATATTTCTCAAGTATTTCCTCAAAGGGATGCTTCCTCCTTATATACAAGAACAGTGATGTACTGTTTGTACCCAAGTCCATACTAAGTCCATACTAAGAATAAATTTGGCCATCAATCAACAATGAAGCTGGATAGGATGAGCATGGTGTGGTGGAACTGCTATTAAAAGTCAATTCTGGTTATATATACTTTGAATACTTAAACAAATGCTTTTATATGTGATCAGTTACATTTCATCAGTTTCTTAACATGAGACACAAGTCTTTGTATGTGATGATTTATAGTAAACATGACTTAATAAAAGTGTGTTCTCCCTATGGCAATTATTATCCTCAAATATTTATACCCTTTTTGCCATATCATATAAAGCGGTTCAGATCCACCAAATAAAAATGTATAATTGAATTATGAAGCAAGAAGGACTTGCATATTTTACCAAACTATTTTTTTTGACAACTTATCACGTGAAATTTCTTCCTCGCTCCGTCCGCATCACCCCACTTGGGTGACCCGGGCGGAACCCTAGCCGCCGCCTCTCCTCAGCCCTCTCCCCTCACATCTCTGGCCACGCTGCTGCCACAGTAGGCTTAAAATTTAGAACGGATGAAGTAGCAATTAAATTGAATCACTGCCAACTCCAATCCAATACACCCAACAGTGATAGACCGATCCAATACACCCAACAGTGATAGACCGATAGAGATTGTACATGTAGAGCTAGCTCCAATACACCCAACGGTGGTAGACCAACAGGGATTGTATTCTTCAGTGGTGTCAATCACCTCTAATCATCTTATCTACTTTTGAACAAGTTTCTTGTTCAAGTGTCGGCTTATTTTAGCTTATTCTCTCTCACATAATACTATTAAATTAGCAAAATCAGTTGGCTTATGAACCATATGAACAGACCCAAAGATACATCTGAAACAGTGATAGACCGACAGGGATGTTGTTATGAACGACGTTGGGGCTGTATGGTTGAGAGGAATCCGGCCGCGGGGCATTCGCCCATGGCCGGGCAAGAGGGAAGAGATTTCCTTCTAGTTCTCTTCCTTCTCTCTACTAGTGCTTATTACATAGATTAAATAGGCATTGTGGGTGGTGGAGAGGCGCCTGGATCTGGCCCTGGTCACCATGCATGGCTGAGAAGTGCCTGGACTTGGCCTTATCATGCAGCCGTTGAGAGGCTGCCTCGGACTTGGCCGTGTGCCTGACTTGGCCCTGCCATGCAGCCATTTTCTAATGTCCACATCTCATGCTAACCACCTCTAACACTACACCCCATCTGGACATGCAGCTCGTCCTCGAGCTGCAATCTAGCCAACTTATAACGATGAGTCAACTCAACACAACCCTAACACCTAAAAACAAGCCTTTTACATCTCTGCTTATTTTGTTATTCTCAACCTGAAATGAACTGAAAATCAACCTGAAATGAACTGAAAATCTTTATTTATTTATTTTTGGCTGAGATGCTTGTGTATAGCCACCTGGATCCCATGGTATAGTCTGGAACAAAAGTGTTGCACGGGTATAGCCACCTGGAATTAGTCGCGATAGCGACCAGCGGAGACGTCCTCGCGGCAACCGGTGGCGAACAGTGGTGGCGCTAGGCAGTGCGTCATCGCCGGTGACAAGGAAGGGAGTGGCTCCCCTACCGCCGCTGCCGCAGAGTTGGAGGTCGCTGCCCACGCAGAAAACAGCATGCTCGCCGCTCGTGGGTGCAACCGCGAGCCCAATATTCCCAACGCAGTGGACGAGCTGGGGTCCTTTGCGCAGCGAAGCGCAACTTGGAGGAGCTGCAGCTGCAGATCACGCATCTCCCGCACCCGCCGACGCGCAAGGAGGCCACGTGCAGCAGCCTACAACCGCACCGCAGCCGACATCCGAAGCTGCTGGACGCTGATACCCCTATAGAAGATCCCATCGGTGAATGGGTGCTGGAGGCTCGGCCCACCGGGAAGGACAACAGCGTCGGTGGTGGGGTGCTGCAGCGACCATCGCCGTGCTCGGCGCCGCCAGATGGCCAGATAGGACTGCATGGCAGCCAATGATCTGGTCATGTCCTGGGTGACATAGGCTGCTGCGCAGGCAGTGGCGCCACGGTGGCCGTGGCGGTGGTGAACACCGGCGGCGCTGCGGAGATGTGGACATTAGAAGATGGCTGCATGGCAGGGCCAAGTCAGGCACACGGCCAAGTCCAGACAGCCTCTCAACGGCTGCATGATAAGGCCAAGTCCAGGCACTGTGGGCGCGGTTGGATTCCTCTCAACCATACAGCCCCAACGTCGTTCATAACAGATGTATTCTGAAACTCGTCCAGCCTCATGTGGCTATGTGCCTCCGGCAACCAAACCCACCCATAGTCCATACTGCATTAGTTACTCTTCGTATACTAATATAAACCGTCGCATGATCACTGCAAACTCAAGCCAAATCGAATAGCAGAGGCAAAGGATTCCATTAGCTTATTGTTCTGCTTCAAGGTAGCATGCAGCTCCAGGTCATCAAAAATTCTTTTTGTCGTTGAATTCGACATACCGTGGTGGCCAGTCAATAGGCGTCTCGGACACTCGGGACTCTCGGCGGCGCTAGACGCTAGCACGTGTAACAAAACGCACTATACTAGTCACGGTATCTAGCTCACCTAAGAAATCGCCGCCACCGTTGTCGTCTACCTTCTTCATCTTGTTCTACCAAGAGCTAATACACCTAAGCGCCTAATGCCTCCAGGCTCCAGCTTCGAGCGAGGCGTCGCAGTCGCAGTAGTCTCCAGGTCAGCTCACTTGCTGCTGGTTGCCATAGAACGGGTAGGCACCGTACGCTGGAGCAGCGTACATGCCTGGATCAGGGAACGGGGCCGCTGGGTAACCGTAGCCGTTGTAGAACGGGGACGCAGCATAGAACATCCCCCCGTTGTTCCACTGGTTGCCGTTGTCGCCTCTAAACTGTAATACACCCGAAAAAAACAGTGAAGTTTTTGCTGCAGAACAAGACCAGTGGAACAGTGTTTGCTCGTACAGTAACTCAGAACAAGACCAGTTAATAGTAGTACCTGCTTGTTTGCTGGGTTGCGACCCCATGAAAGGCGCACGGTCTGCTTGCCAATAGTACTGCCATTTAATCCTTGCAATGCGTCCTCCGCATTCTTTCTGGAAAAAGGGAGAAGAACAATTTATCAGATGTTATGACAGTAACAGAGTCCACTGCACCTAACAGGATGGATTAAAGGAGCTGAAATGTGGGAAGTATGGACTATGGAGGCTCATACCTCTGAGCAAACTGCACAAAACCACATTGTTTCCCAACTGGAATCTTTACCGAAGAAATTTCTCCATACTGGGAGAAGGTTTGCCTAAGGTCCTCTTCACTAACATTTGGGTCGAGACCACCCACAAATACCTATGCATATTCAAAGAACTTTGATTAAAAGTGAAAATTTGATGGACAAAACATGAGTTGCATGGACTTCATCTTTACTCACGGTTGTGTTTGTCAAATCTCCTCCATCTGACCGAACAGAAGAACCATTTGATCCAGAAGTACCTAAAATCAACATGAAGTTTAGAGAACTAGAAATAAATTGTTACCATCATCCGAAAGGTGTTTATGATTATGAAAGCAAACTTTATCTGGTACAATGTTAGCAGCAATTCACAAGGCATTGTTCCACTGTTATTTTTTCACGTACAAATAAATCACTGATCTCCTGTAGTATATCATCTTGTCTCAGTATCTTTCAAAGCAGTTCATTTAAAGTTAAATATAAATCCTTCTTACATGATGTTATAGTCTTTCAAGTATGTGTTGGATTAATCAATAAAAATCAACCATATCTATTTGGATTTACAGAACTAAACTGCCACAAGAATATGATGTTCATTCTGATCCCAAACAGAACAGAAAGAACAAATAAGTTCTTGTTAGAATTGTCCCTAATTATCATCCTCACTGAAAAAAGCATGAAAAAAAACGTAAATTTAATATGAACGATAAAAAAACAAAAGAGTAAAGTAGATAAACAAGGATGATAATGCCAAATTTTGTAAAGTTTCTAATAAAGTGGTTTTTCTCTTCCTTTTTTTAGTGGCAAATGATGTTTTTAAAGTATAGTAAGAAGACCATATTATACCTAATAAGAAGGAAAACAGACATGTACATTGTAAGCAATATGAAACATGAAAGACTAGTCATTGATCAAACAAAATGAAAACAAGTCAAAATATAAGAGAGCTTTGAAATATAAAAGGCTAAAACGATACTAAAGGGCAGACTAATGTCAAAAGGTAATTCCCACTTCCCATGAATGCCCAAGTCACTAGAATCTAGCACAATAATATAGTGCACGAGCCACATTCAGATACTGCCCAATACCAATAAATTTCCATAAATATGATCCCTAATCACTAATAGAACATCAGCATTTAAAATGAAGTGAGAAAATCAAGGAACATCCATTCAATTTTTTTTTAACAGTTAAATGCAACTTTCAGCATATGAAAAGTGACAGAGGATCACAATGCTCTCAAATGACCACTAAAAAATCAATAAATAATTAAATCACTTAGCTCTGTTTAGCTTTAACTTACAATGGATTGTATATAAAAAAGAAACCTAACAACATAAACCTGGATACTACAAAGACAAGGATTTGTGATGGAACACCACCATGAAGAAAGAAGTATGAAAGTTAGTAGATATAATAAATGGATAGTTTGATCTGAACCTGATGATTTTCTTGGAGTTGCTGGGCCAATTCTCATGGGCCTAGAAGAGCAATACACACCATTCATCTCAGTCATGGCGTGTGTCTTCTCACTGTCATCTCCAAATCTCACGAATCCATATCCCTTTGATCTACCAGTGTTAGCATCAATAACGACTTTGGCACCTTTGACAGAGGAGTACCTGCTGGAGAAAGCCTCCAGTAGTGTGGCATCATTGACATCAGAAGCAAGATCGCCTACAAATATGGAATGATCTGATGCAACATCTGAGCGCCTATCTCCCATGCTAAATGATGCCCAATTTAACCTAAAAGGCTGGTCGGTATTTGGCATAATATGACCAGAAAAAGCTTCAAGAACTTTTTCAGCTGCAGCATGACTGTAGAACTCCACAAATCCATATCCTTCAGACTGTCCGGTCTGCTTATTGCGAATAACTTTAATTGCCACAACCTACAATCAATGTGAGCTATTAGTGCAAGTTTGGACTTTATTAGGTATCCAAATGAAAAAGAAAAGAATGTAGAACTGCTCAACTGCATCACAAGATATGTCTCACTTAAACACAGCAAACATCTGTCGAAATGGCAGAGTAACCAAGGGCTTAAGGTGTAGTCACTAGTCAGGACCAGCAGCAGCAAAGACTAAAAATGCTTAGTTTGAACTTCAATTATAGGCTTTATTTTCTTCATTGTTACACCAAAAGTTACCGTGCTTCATCAAATATTTCTCCAAAACTCTCATGTTTCTATCCATATATATTTCCTTCCAAAATGTTAACATTAGTCTCCTTTTTATTCATTCATTCAGTCTACTAAAAGATAGCGTTGATTCTGACATTCTGTAGCCATTATTGTTCAGTATCCATACCGTTTAAGCCCATATCGTTTAAACATGTTTACTTCACGAAAAGAACAAACTACCCTAAGAAGCATGGTGTTATAGGAACCCAAATGGCTAAAAGGAAATCTGGCAATCAGGCCTGCAACAGGTGTGACAATGGCACATCTCCGGGGGTACCGGACTGCCGGTACATCAGGCGGAATATTTCCGCAGACCAGTACAAGAAGGCCTGAGGCACTGAGCACGGTGAGGTCTGAGGCACTGGGCACTGCAAGTTTCCAGTTGCAGCTCCAGCTCGCAGATCCGTTTACCCAACGGTTGCCGAACCCGTTTCCTTTTTCAGCACAGTGACGGGAGTCGCCCAGTCCCACATCTGCAACTGCAACCACTGGCACCAACGGGTACTCGATCTCTCTCTGCTGCTCGCGCAGCCCGAGAAACGCGCGGGGCACATTTTGGAAACGAAGGAACGCATCCAAATTGCCATTTTTAGTTGGCTGGCTGAGTTGAGGCTGAGCATGAGCTGAGGGAGAAAACAACACGCGTTTGTCACGTCAACAAAAGAAACAAAGATTCATGGGCGGGCGGGTGCAAAAGAAACATCTTTTTTGGTTTCTTTTTTCGTGGAGCGCGGCCGTGGGCAAGATCTGGGCTTGCGAAGGCGCGCGCCGCGCGCAAGCATCCGTGCTCACCTCGCCGGTGTAGCCGAAGCAGCTGTGGAGGTAGTTCTCGTCCATCCAGTAATGGAGGTCGCCGACCCAGACGGTCTTGTTCTCCTCGTGGCCGGCTTGCTGCAGATGCGGCGCGGGGGAGCCCAGCGCGACCGCCGGCACGGGCGGTGCCGCCCTCGGCGGCGGCGGCGGCGGCGCCGCGACGGCGTGGAACGGCACGAAGTGGGCCGCCGCCGCGAACTGGTGCGGCGCCGGCGCTGGCGCCATCTGGTGGTGCGGCTGCATCACCACCCCGGGAGGCGGCGCGAACGGCATGGCGACCCAATGGGGCGGCACCACGGCGTGCGGAGGCGGCGCCCCCACCACCACCGGCTGCGGCTGGTGCTGGGGCTTCTGCACGTCGCCCGCGCCATTCACCGCCGCCGCCGCCTGCATGGTCGTAGGTCACTCTAGCACTGCTGCACCCGCCGGAGGGAGACTGGGAGAGGTGGTGAGAAGAGAAGAGAGAGGAGGAGGAGGCGACAGACAGGGAGAGAGAGAGAGTTTGGAGGCGAGTGGAGGGAAGAAGAGGAGCAGGAGCACAAAGCTCGCGGGAGAAGCCTAGGCTAAATAAAGCAGGCGGCGGAGGATATCGGTGAGCGGCGGCAGGTGGCCGTCCGATGGAGCGCGTGGACGGCTGGCAGGCCGCCGGATGGGGATTTTGACCGGATCCACGCCGATGTCGGCCTGCCTGAGTCGCCTGACGACCCGGCCCCCGCGGGCTACACGTAGAGGTAGAGTCGTTTCTGACTTTGGATTAGGGTGCAGATGGGCATGGAGGCATGGAGCGGCTGAGATGATAACGATAAAAAAACAAATATATATTTCTAATATAACTTCTAGCTAGTTTCATTCATGCCGTTGCCAGGAAAGAAAATAAACACAACTTGGAATCAGAAAAATTAACATGCAGAGAAATAGAGTAAAAGCCTTGGTCTTGGTCTTGGTCTTGGTCTTGGTCTTGGCTACGCAGATGAGTTTCTTTTGGATGATGAGCATGCAATATCTATTATTAGATACATCAAGTGTTGATCAACATGCACAATTTCGTCCTGACGTTTTTTCACCTGTTTATTTATATCAATATTACCAGCTTTGTTATTGCAAAAAGGCATGCAATAAAGATGCGAAGAAACAAAATGGACGGAAAAAAGAAAATCCCATGTTCTTTTACTGAATCTGAATCTATCGCATGATGAACAGGGCCTGCTGCTGCCGCTTGCCGGATGGTGGATCGGATATGCATCGCCGTCGCAGGCAGGCAGAGAAAAACAAACACGGGTGACTGCAAGTTGCACCCACAGATTCAGACTCTAGCACTTGTCCACTCTGCCGCGCCCAGCCCAGCGCCACGGACAACTATGGGACGCCCCTATCATCATCATCATCATCGCATAAAGAAAACGGCCGGGGGGCACAGCACGCGACTGGGACTCAGAGGGCAGGCGGCCGAGGATAAAACCACACATGTCAGGGCGTTCCACGTCCCTGCGCTCTGCGAGTGATAAGCGGCCAAAGGCTGCTCGGCTGGGTGCACCTGCAGGCCGCCGCAGGCCTTCCTGCCTGCCTGGGGACGCCGCCCTCTCTCCTTGAGTGCTGCGTGGCCATAGAATCTGAGAATCTGGGGTGTTTATTGTTGTTGGTGCCTAGCATTAGCACGCTAGCAGGCAGGCAAGCAAACAAACACGGCGCATGTGGAGTGTGCGCTAATCGCAGGCGCTGCTTTTGCAAGTTGCAAATGGTCGCCTGGCCTGTCGCTTCACCCTTCCCTTCAGCTGGGGTTCAAATGATTTAGGGGAGAGGACAGGCATTGGCCACCACTGCTGGTGTTGTGTGATGTCTGGAGCTTTGATTTGAGGTGGGAGGATTCTTCAGGGTAAATGGTACTTGTACTCCGGTAAGTACTGTAATGAAGTGGAAGGATTCCTCAGGGTAAATGGTAATGTAACTGTAATGGAGTAGCAATAGAAGGGGGTCTGTAAATTCTTTCGTCTATGTCTGGTCAGTGTGTAGTGATGTTGTCTCGTCCTTTGTCTGTCTCTGTCTGAGGTTCCCATCAATCAGAGAAAGCACGGGCCTAAATGAAGTGGGCCTGCCGCTGGCCCGATGTTGTAACCCATAGGTGGTCCAAAACTGAAGCACGAAATGTTAACAGCCTTTGTTTGGCACGTCAAAGCCCATAATCCTCCTCTTCGTCGCTCTCCTTTTTTTTTTTTTTTCCCCTTTACACATGTTTTCCTGGCTTCAGCTCGATGGTAAACAGAAAGATTGTTAGCTGTATGTTTCTCATGTTTGATCCATGACTAAGATTTAACAACTAGTAGAGGAACGGTAGTAACATTTTTTAAAAGAGGCTATTGTCTAATCTATAAGTTGTGAACTAAGCAAAGATCAGCAAGTTATTATAGATCAATTATGGTAGAACATGTTCATATGGGTTAAGTCCCCGACTTACCACAAGTGCTTGTATTTTAATAGTAGATGTGATGTTCATTAAGACTAAATAATACACAACCAATCATATATATAGTTACTTTTACGATGAAAAAAAGAGGGTGGGGAGCAAAGGTTGCCATATATTATATTGGATTTTCGAGTCCTTTTCTCCACAGCTCGTGTGGTTCCCAAGGTGATGGAACAATTATGATCCTCTGCTTCGATGGTTGGCTCCGGGGGTGATGGAACTTCACTTTGGATTGCTACCTCTGCCTATGGTCTCCGCCCCTCTTTTTCAAACTGCTACTAAGTAATTCGCATCATCGGAAAGATCTATACATCTAGTTTTTTAACAAATTTATTTAAAGATATAAATATTACATATATTTTCTATAAATCGAGTCAAATTTGTGATATGAAAATCTAAAAATGACACCTATTTTAAAACGGAGGAAGTAGGTGGTTTTGACTCATACGAGACATACATTACGAGTACCTTGGACATGGTTGAGCCGTAGCTTTTTCGCCAATGCAAAATCTCCCTTGGGTCTTGGGAGATGCATGTTAGGCTATATACTACACGATGTGCTTGCATTTTTATGCCCAAAAAAGCCATGTGATCGACGGTACAGAGAGGGGCAGGGGCTGCCGGCGCGGCCGACGGCCAGCGGCCAGTGGAGATCTTCCTTTTGTTGGTACGGCTTGCCGGATTGGCCGTGCATTTATGCAATCATGACTGGTGAACGTTGCGACCGCCGACGGGCGGCGATGGCACAAAGAAGGGTCAAAGCTGGCCACGACAAGCTAGATGCTCGGTGTTCTCAATTTTTTGGGATATTATTCCTTTGAGATCCTGTCAACGGTACGGTATTGGTGGTAGCGAATTAGAATCCAAACGCAAATAGAAAAGTTTAATTAAAATCTACTGAAAAATTAACGTCAAAATGACTGATGTCAAATTTATTGTAACTGCTTTAAAGTCACAATTGATCCTTGATGATCCACTAGGAGTAATAATAACAAATAAAAGTAGTATGCCTACATGTTAATCTCAAGTAGTCTTGTCTAAGGCCATGTTTACAGGTTATGTCTAAGGGAACGTATTTGACTAGGTACTGGACCTTACTTTAGAAGGAGGAAGAACACCAGTTCATGAAGGCGGGTTGTAGGACTATCGAGACGGCCGCGATGTAGGTGTTCGTAAGACATGGCTGGAGTTTTCTCTAGTTTTTTCTATTTAAAAATGTTTTTGTCTTGAAGGCTCAAAACTTCATTTTTTAAGATTTCTTGGAATTGTTTTGCTTATTTGTAATCTTGTAATAATGAATAGCCATATGCATTAGTCGATACATAAGCTGGGATATTAATATATTCCCTTATCTAAAAAATGTTTGTTTCTTATTCTTGATTGTGCTCAGTGGCAGATTCACGGGAGGGGGGGGGGCTACAGCCCCCCCCCCCCCCATCGGTAGGATGTATTCATTTTTATTTGTAATTAGTATATAGTTAGTGTAATTTTTTTGTTTTTGTTTTATTAGTATATTATTAGTATAATTTCTATGCTTTTGCCTATTATTAGTTCATAATTAGTATATTTTTTCGCCTTGTAATATTGTTTAGCACCCCCTGATCGGTTTCTGGATCCGCCACTGATTGTGCTAGCTCAAAATTCCGAAGCAGCGGCAAGATGAATTAGAAATAATCAAAGAATTTGGTTTTGCTAGTTGAGATCAACAGTGATATGCTTGTGATGACTGTTTTTAAGATTATGGAGAATCTTTCAAAAAGAACCTCATAGGGGGTTGAATGTGTGCGCTTGCACTCATAGAGACGAATGTGCATGCAGGCATTTGAAATTTTATGTCTTTATTGTGTTACCGGAAATTTGTACCCTTCATTTTTCATTGAAGTTCTTTTGTTCCTCTTGATTGGTTGGCTTTGTGAGGTAGTGGGATTCTCTTGCTATAGATGGCTACATGTTCTTATCTTTTCCAAAACATCAAGAAAAATCATAGTATTCACTTATCTAGAAGCATATGAATTTGATGGTTCTTACACTATTAGTTGGAGTAGGCAACCATTGCGTTGTTGTATCATTTTTCTCGAAGGCTCAGTTCGTAGCTTCTATTTAGGTGTCGCGGGAAGTTGCTCATTCTTATTTTCTTTTTTTCTTGTTCATTCTTAGCTTCAATTCCTGGTCACTCACTACTAGTTTATAATCTATGCTATGATGGCTCTCTCGTAGCTGCGTCGTGTAATTCTCTCTTCTTTATGAAAAATGAGCTATATATTCCTAGGTCACAAAAAGACTTATAATTTAGAATAACGGGAGTAGTAATTAACTTTGAAAAACTAAAACTATTAAAAGATAATTTCAAGGAGTGGATTCATTTATGGGTTTATGGCATGGGCTATTCCACCTCAACCCTTAATAATTATCCTAAAAAAATCATAACTTTTGCATATGAAGTCGAGTGAAGACAAACTTTGCATCAAAATTATAGAGTTCAATGAGATCAACAAATTGTAGTTGCCAAGTTTTTTATTTAATATATTTGGAGTACAAAAAATATTTTTAAGTTCACTGATTTTGAAATTCAAGATTTAAAACATATAACGACGGGACAAGATCTATACAAAAGTTACAGTTATCAATGTGATCTATAACTTTATAGTTGATATTTTTTAGTTTAAAGTATAAGTAGTCCTAAATATGTATTTTAGTTTCTTTGATTTCAAATTTAAAAATTTGCAATTTTCAATTGACATTTGAAGTGGGCTATACCAAAGTTGTTTGAAAAAAGAACTAAATTTTGAATTTTAAAATCTGAGAAAATAAAGTAAATATTTAGAACTTTAAATGACTTCAAGTAAAAAAATTATCAACTGCAAAGTCATAGATCACATTGATGATAGTTGCATTTTTTTATAGATAATATCAACATCCAAGGTCATTCAAATTTCTAAATTTTGGATATGATTTTTGGTTACCTAAATAATTTTAAATAGAAACTTATCAATTATAAAGTTGTAGACCTCAGTTTTATTACAAAGTTCATCTTTATCTGAATTTGTATGCAAACGTTATAATTTTTAGTAACTATTGATGGTTGGGGCAATGCAGTTTCTTTTTACACTTAGGGGCATTTGCCCCATTGTAATTGGATTCGCACTAGGATGTGTAAACTATAAAGAGAGAGATAATAATACTGTATTGCACCCATCCCAATATGAACCCAACAACAATAAGGATGGAAGCATTTTAAGAATCCTTACTCAAGGAAGGCAGACACAGCTCGACTGTGCGCCCAAAAACGGGGCAGTGTTCTTGTCTAGCTTAAATAAAAGAGACTGGTCTCTCTTAGTTGTATTAGAGAGCGCAATTGAGTGTATAAAGTAGGAGAAAGATAATAATATCCTGCAGTACATCCATCTCAATACGAATGCAACAACATAATGGATGGGAGCATATGCCCTCAAGGGCATATTTAACTTTCCCATGGTTAGGGTGGAACTTGGGCATAATGCATGGTCCTTGTTTAACTTCTTTTTCGCCTACACTTCTATAAACTATAGTTTTAAATAACTGTTGGTTTTAACTTTTAAGGGTTAATTAACACAAGTATTGAGTATAATGCTAGCATAGAAAATATTCTACGGCAAATTTGTCCTAGGAGTAGTAAAGACCCAAAAGTTATTATCCTTTGTTCATCTAAAAATAAAGAGAACTCGTTATTTCAAAGAGAGAGAGAGAGGAGAAACACTCATTATTGAAAAAAAAAAATAAGAGACAGATAACTCAATTTTGTTCTTGGCACTCGCAGGTCTTTCTACTAGTATATATAGTATATATAGTATACCAATCATACATTACACCCAAATGAAGCTGAAAAAGGAGGCCTTTTGATTTCTTTTAGAAAACTTTTAGAGTATTAACGCTGCTAGTTAAGGAGAAATCGACCTAAACATCTGTGAGCCGTCGCTTTTTTGCCATGGCAATATCTCCTTGGAGGCTCGGTCACTACATGTTAGGCTGTACCTCACGATCGCCTGCATGACTGCCTGCCTCCCTCCCTCGAGTTCATTTTATTCTCCCAAATGCGCCACAAAGTCATGAGATCAACGGTTCAGGGCAAGATCTGCGATCCAGTGGAGCGGTCCTCCTTTTCGTACAGTTTGACCGTGCATGGATGCAGGTGCAGGCAAACAATCCTGACCGGTGAAAGTTGCCACAGAGCAGGAGTGTCAAAGACGGCCCATCACAAGAAGCGCGCTGCCGACCAAACCTCTCAACCTTTTAGGAATATCAGTTAAAAAAAAACCTTTTAGGAATATTCTTGATAATGACATTACCACTGAGTTCCCTCAAAAAAAAAAAATACCTGTGAGAATATATAGCATACGTATATACTACTACATTAAAAGTGTAGTAGTTCCTAATGGAGGATCTTTTGCATGTCCGCCTTTTTCATCGATCTACCATAACGTTGATACTGATACTCTACCGCTTGGCCAAAAAAAATACAGATCAGGCTTCGGAGATATTATCGCGAGATTCTTCATGCACCCAGCTATCTAGCTCGAGCTTATGCAAGAAAAAATATCATTTGATTGATTAGTGAACGTATTCATAATAAATTGTTGTTGCACGTACGCTGAGAGAATAATCATGCAGATAAAGGATCCTTTGGTGGACAGGGACGGCGGCAATTAATGCAGCCATGCACATAGATTAATCTATCGAGAGCTATCTAAATCTAAACCTAGGCATCTCTGCACATATATATTATGCCATTGGCTTTTCAATGGAAGTACTTGTTAGTTTTTTTTTTTAAGATTACACATAGATATCCACAATACGCACACACACTCACACTTATAAATACACGTATATAAACTTTACCTCTTCGTGCTCCGATCAGCCCACATCGTTGAATGTCAGCAGCAGAGAAAATCAGCCAGAAATGACCAAAGAAACAGGGCGAAAAACACTTCCGACCTCAGCAGCCTGCAGGTGATTGGTCGAAAGCGACTACAGTCCTATATAGTCTACACAAAGACACAGGGACCGTATGAAATATGATTAACTTTATTCACAAAAAAGGGAAATCACTACATGAAAAAAGCACTACGGGAGCGCTTCCCCTTTCACTGTAAGGGCGGCTCAATCACCAAATTACTTACAGTGGTCAGGGTCACTATAAGGGCAACTCAATCACCAGCCGCCCTTAGCCGCCCCTATAGTGGTCTATAGGTGTATAATTGGTTTTAAAAAATTTCAAATTTTGTAAACGATGTTGGATGGAAAACTTTCTATATAAAGTTTTACATCTCAAAAAGTTATGAAACTTTATAGTTGACAACTTTTTTATTTGACTTCATCTTGTCATGTGAAACCTACGTTTTAGTTTCTCAAATTTAAAATTCAAATTTTGTAAACGATGTCGAATGAAAAAACTTTCTATATGAAGTTTGTACATCTCAAAAAGTTATCAAACTTTGTAGTTGAAAACTTTTTTATTTGACTTCATCTTGTCATACGAAACCTACGTTTTAGTTTCTCAAATTTGAAATTCAAATTTTATAAATGGACCTCGGATGAAAAAACTTTCTAAACGAAAAGTGTATATCTTGAAAAAATATGAAAGTTTGTAGTTGACGATTTTTTGATTTGATATCGTTTAGTGCCTTAAATAAGCAAATTACTATTGATTTGGTACAATATGTGGGGAACCAAAACTATATATAGACACATGTGATGGTGTAGTGTAGTGGTAAAGGGTGGGGTCAGGTCGTGGGTTCGAATCTTGGTTGATGCAAAGTCCGAAAAATACTTGAAAAAATATGGGGTGTATAGAGTGGCATGGTGGTTGACTGATGGTGGGGTCCTTTCCCGGATATAAAAATTTTTTTTTGCTATTATTTTTGGCTTTTTTCGGATATTTTTTAAAAATGCACTGTAAGGGCGGCTCGTGTTGAGCCACGAGGCGCCTTTACATGGCACTGTAAAAGCGGGGGCGTACAGTGCCCAGGCAGCCGCCCCTATAGAAGGGCAGTGGCGTAGTGAATGAAAAGGAAATTTGCATTACATGTCCATGATGAACTATCTCATTTACAAGCACACAAGGAAATTAAAACAAAGGAACATGCATGTTCATCAAGCAAATAAAGGCTTCTCTCATCGGGCCAGCCGTTGCCCAGCGATCGTGTTGCCGATCCCTGGGCTGCATGTAACGAAGGAACGCGTGCAGACGCGATCGACAACGTGTCCGTTGGCACGTGCTTCATGAAAAGGGAATGATGACGACGATGACGACGACGATCGATCGACCGATCCCGTTGAAATGCATGCATGTATATTCAACGGGTGTTGCCAGCGATCTTGTTGCCAATCCCAGGGCTGTGTCCGGGAGCCGTGGGCCGGCCGTCGGTGGTCGCCATCATGGTGGTGGTCGTCGCCATCGCCGTCGCCGTGAGACCTTGCACCGGGGGACGGCAACCACCGGCGCATGCTCCCTCGACCACTTGTTTCTCCGCCACCAGCAACCTCCTCGCCTCACCGGACGCCGCATGTTTCTCTGCCACCAGCAGCTTCCTCGCCTCACCGGACAACGCTTGTTTCTCCGCTACCAGCAGCCTCCTCGCCTCACTGGACGCCACTTGTTTCTCCGCCACCAGCAGCCTCCTCGCCTCACCGGATGCCGCTTGTTTCTCCGCTACCAGTAGCCTCCTCGCCTCACCGGTCGCCGCACCGCTCGACAACGTGAGGATTAAGACGATGATCGCAATGCACGCCCACGACGGCTTGACAAGACCGGCCATCTTAGCACGCGAGTGTGTGTGGAGGTGTACGCACTGGAATAGCTGTGTGCTGTGGTAGTCTGGTGGTAGCACTAGAAGTGTCCTTGAGCTTGGGTTGGAGTTTGATTCGAGAGAGGCGATCTCAGCGACAATTTATAGTGAGCTTGAGCTCCTTGAAGTGTTCCTGTTTGCACCATTGTGAGTTTGTGACCAACGCCCAAAAGGCCAAAACAATAGGGCTATCAGTACGAGGGGGCGGCAGAGGATGAAAGACAGATACTCCATCAAATAAAGAAATGCAAGTATCTTCAACGGTTCAATCCATGTTAGTCCACCGTCGTGCCATGGCATGGCACCAACCATTCATGGCGCATGTCACTTTCACCCTCCGAGGTTATTGTCACATGGTAATAAGGCTGCAGTCAAAAACTCTGTTCTGTTCTGAGAAAATTGCACGCACACGTCGCTTGGAAAAGAGCAAAAGGCTTCTAAAGCGAGATGATTCGGATCAGAAGGTGCCGCCACACTCACGTAAACTGTTGAAAGCAACCTGAAATGTCAGACCACTGCAGAAAGTGTTGTTACAATGTTATGTTTACTGACATGTCTCCATCATAAGACATTTCAGAATCAGGGTGGCGCCACCACCTGAATCTTCTGCATGAACACTCTGGGAATCTTCCCGTCTCTGACCAGCTGTGACCACGACAGACAGTAGCTAGGCGCCCATGGCATTGGCCATTGGCATCAGTGTTCCGCTTGCATTGTGCTCCATCGAACACAGCCACACAGGGCCATCTTTTGACCGGCCACGCACATTCGCCGGCGGCAGAGCTCCCGGGACCAAGGAACTCACCTTTTCATCATTAAACCTTTCAGCCTATGGCCGCCCCGGCGACGGCCTGACGGCCGACGGCGTTGCAAAGTCGCCTGCTCAAGGATCCAACCAACGGCTTAGGAGACCCAACCGGCGAAGGCCACTAACATGCTCCAAGAAAAAGCTCACGCCTGTCCTATCAGGAGCAGGGCGACGGTGATCATTCTATATTGCAGGAAATACTTGTCAAATGGGGCCTTTTTCAGAAACGATGGTCCATGGGGTGCAAACATGGTGACCAAATGCCGCCATGGCTGACTGGCTGGAGCTCTGAGCTCTAGTTAATTGCAGCATATTTAGGCGCCATCCAGGGAAAGGGGAGGGCACTCTGATTCCAAATGCCAACTGTCTCTGCTCTTTCTACCCAGTGCCACTCATCTGAACGTAGCTAATATTAACAAAGGACTAGCTAGAGATGTGCTTGTCGACAATTTGTATTCCTAAAGTTGCATGATAGTATCACCTACTTCCTAAGATTGACGAGATCTTTCGGTGCTCCCAAATCGATTGGTGATGGATGTTCCAAGTCCTTTTCTTCAAAAGTTGCAGCCTTGCAGGGGCTAATGAGTGTTCTGTAGAGCACCACATGGCCGGCTACCTCGTTTTGGAAGGCTATAGACGGTCCAGTCCCAGCACCCTTGCCCCTTGGATGCTGCAAAGGTCCGCGATATGATCACATACACACATCAGTGTTCAAAGTTTTTATTTGGCGGCAATGTAATGAGGTGAAACTTTCATCAGAAGCTGACAGATTCTCACAGATGATCCTCTCGCATTGACCATCTATAAAGTAGGCCATAAAATATGGCCAGCTTTGCCTTTGATCCAGTGAACCCCTTGCTACACATTTGTCTAGACTATGCACGCTCCAAATCGAATGGAATTGATGTTATTCCGCCCATGCCCAACGGCAGAAGCCTAGGCAAGTACCAAAGGAACAGCGATCTTTCTAAAAAAAACCTCATTTTGCCTGTTATTCAAAGCAAAGATCGATTAACAACCTATTTCTCTGACGAAAGAGAGGCACAATCATACCAGGTACTTGTTCCATGCAGCACTGCTGGGTATCTATCTGGTCCAAATGTTTAAGTGCATGGCCGCCTGGAATCTTTTCTTCCCTTGTCGGCTGAACTAAACAATCAATACTAACAAAACAATGATATACCATACTACAAGTAATCCAATGCGGATATATTTATTAAAAGAATATTAGTATGTTACATTTTCGTACACGCTACAAAAGCCAGCCGGCAGAAGCTAACATCACCAATTTATAGGGTCAGCATGATCGCCTACAAATTGTTTTATTGCTACAATTCATATCAACAAATAATCAACCATAATTCTTAATTGAAATAATGCAGAGTTCTCTTAGTGTGTTGAAACAAGCATAAGGGCTTTCTTCATTTTGGTGATCTTGCCTTGCGAATTCGCCTTTCATCAGATAGCAGCTTCGCAAATCTGCAAATAATAAACATCTAAGTACATCCTAATTAGGCGTTCTAATACAATCATCATTATGATAGGAGGTGACGTCAAACTAACCTCTTTAGAGCTTCTTCATTGGTCATCTCTGTCCTATGACAGGCAGGCTCCATATGGCCAGTTTCCAAGTTCGCCTGTGAGACAGGTTTCTTCAGTAGCATATCTCCAACTCTGGCAAGTTTCTCCATATTTTCCTTGGTTGCAACATCAACCGAGGACAGTGTCCCTTGTAGAGTATCATCCTGTTATTTTGAAATAGTAATCTCTGAGATAAAGCAAATCTATTAGCTCTGCAAACTAAATGTATCCACTGTGCTCACCTGAATCCTCAGATAGTTTTGCTCAGAATGCAAGGCTTTGAAAACAGCAGAGATATGGATATCCACCATATCTGCACTTGCCTGAGTGAAAATATCTACCAAGGGAGTGGATCCACTGCCAAGCAACCAACCCAAGACTCCCCATGATTTAGCCGTTTGTGCATTGTAGTTTGCTTGAAACTTTCCTGAGCCTGTGCCTAGTGAAATGACCAAAAACCGGCCATAATCCATAGGTTTTATTGGGAAGAAATCTGGGTTTTCCTTGAATATCTGCTTGGTTACTTCTCCAATGGCAACTAAAGCCTAAACAAAAGAAAGATAAATTAGGTTTCCTTAAGAAGTTCAAAGTTACTTTAATTTCTGAATCAAATACTATGTTGATAACTGCAAATAATTTATTAACCTTGCATCATGATTGAATTGCAAACTTCTGATACTAACGCATAATTACTGATAAATATCGCACCGGATTATTGGCAGCTACTCCTCCATCAATAAGATGGAACTCCTTGGTGTTCCCATGGCAATCTTCTGTCTTGAAGTAGTGTGCAGGAAGATAAGTTGGAGCAGCAGATGTGCTGATACAAATATCTGATAGTAAAGCATCCATTGTGCTGTACTTCTCATTCTTAACCTATGATATAAAAGAAAATGCCCGTTGGCATGTAAATTTTAAGTACGGAGGATGAATGGAAGTCCCTGTTATTCACTCCTAGATCCCCTTTGATCTATTCGAACACCAGTTGAGGTGTTTTCATTTGAGTAGCAAACATTTCATACACCTCTGAAGTTATTTGGTTCTAACTCATTGTCATAAACATGCAGAGAACTGTAGTGTATTTATAAGTCATACAATATGTTACGGTATGAATCACCGCTCTTCACAGGATAGAGAGGGATGGATGGGTAAGGGTGAGAGAGAGAGAGACACACCTCATAGGATGAGAAAATAATAGGTTGTAGCCGCTTGATGTCGAAAGTAGGTATTACCACATCTGTTAAAGTCTCATGCAGCCTGGTGATTCCTAACTTCTTTCTGATAACTTCATGAAGGTACTTACCATCATAGGAAGGTCCAGACAGTGATTGGAATATCCTCATTATCCTACCGAATGGACCCCTAAATAAAGACCAAAAAAATGTTGACTGGAAAAGTTTGCAATCGAATTAATAACAAGAACAAGATATGTATTCACCTCTGCTGTGGGAAAATCTTGGGAGCATGGTTCATATAAAATGCTTGAATATCCTTGGCTGCAAAGAGTGGTCTGTTTGTATTGTTTGGTGCAACCAGCATTGAGGTCACAAGCCCCCCTGTGCTGGTCCCAGCAATGACATCGAAGTAATCTGCTAACCTGGCTTCCTCTCCATCAAGTTTCTTTATGAATTAAGAAGAACAGTTTTACAATAGAATCAATCAAAAGAACATTTAGCATATTAAAAATAGGATGGCACTCCTAATTCTGACTGCAATGCAAATTGCGACAGGCTTTCAAGATTTACTCAGGTTTTATGAAAGTCATAATCTATTAAGGTTTAAGTTATCAATGCTTCTCCAGAATTATCACCCACAATGGAATATAGTTGTGAATTGGGTTTAATTCTAAATGGTTTGTACTTTGAACTAGCATATCAAGAACTGTTGGACTCTACAAATGCACTTATCACCCTCATGCGAGCAACATATGCAATAGGGGAGTTCTAAACTATCATATCTCTCACCTAGTGTTGCCTAGCCAATCATATGATACATGAAACCACATTGCACAGTTCTGCTTCTACAGATTTACCTGCAACTCTGATTCCAGAAATGTGAGAACAATAGCCGGAATGATTCCTCGAATGCCTCCACCATCAATAGAAAGAATTGTTACAAGGTTCCCATAAGTTGGTGGCTGGAGGTGTTTTCCTTTCTCCATATTCCAAGTCTCTCTAAGGGCTGGTTTAACACAATTGAACCTTCACCAAGGACAATCAGGATGCCAAGGATGTAGTTCGAGAAAAAGGATGCCAAGGATGCTGAAATATATGCACATGACAAGTATTTATAGGCTTGAAGATGAGAAATTTCAAGGTACTGGCAGGCAAAGGAACTGGCGAAACATAAAGAGACGAGATGTTTCCAAGAGGATCTATACATTCAGTCGTTAGCCATTATGCGCAACTTAAACGTGGGATAATATCGTGCCCAATATGGAAACATGTCAAATACTCCATTCTAAGTGCAAGCGTACAAGTCAAATGTTTGAAACATTGTTAAGGGTGGTTAGGTTAGGGTGTTTTAAATTAAAGGAACATAATTAGTCACCTAAGTAAAATTTTAATGCTTATTATATGTCTAGGAATGGAAAATGTGGTTCTCTTTATTGTAAAGACAATTATCATTTTGGGGGAACAAAACATCCCTTTCTGAGTTGCCCTTGAGCTAAGGGATCTACTAATGCCCTCAAGGCACTGCTAGAAAAAGGAAATTGTCACAATTCAATGCTTTAGTTATGACGGAAAACTAGTACTCACTTATTCAGAACCAAAAGAAAGCAAGCCTCTGTGCACTATTTCAAGTTTTCAACCTCAGCTTGATCTGATGCATGCAACTCTGTCAAAGGTGACAAATTCCATGTGCACATTGCTGAGGTATGTCCATTCCTTTTATATGCAAATGATTATTTTCTGTTCTCAACATCACATGAACTAACAGAAAGGTTATCAATTTTTTCCTTGGCTCAATAAAGGGACAAGCTGTAGACTTCCAGGTTTCCATAGGCTCAAAGTGTATTGAAATTTCATATATTATTCAAGGTCACATGCTAAGACTAGATATTATCTCATGATTAAGGATTCAAGACTCTTTAGGCAAAGAGAAATCTAAAGGATAGATGTTTGATTTCCAGAAGGTGTAAAGAACAAAAGAATGAAGATGACTGTGCAGGGAGTATTGTAGATCCAATAGTTAACATTACAGCATAAAATTAGTGCAACTGACAATACAAACTTAGGTGAACCTATATGGGCATGGAAAAATGAAATTTGCTACATAGTTTAAGTACAAAAAAAGGAAGGTACATGACATCAACACTGTGTATTATGAGAAATTATCATGTCAGTAGTAAGAGGTTAGACACCTTTATAAGTGGATGACGCAGCAATTTTCATTAATGTGAGCAATCCTGACTTAGATGTGGTCAAAGGAATTCTGCAGGCCTTTGGTAATATCACCGGCCTAGTCACCAATTTTGAGAAGAGCTCCATCCATCCAACTAGATGTGAGAATATCGACCTCAGGAAATACTCCAACACTTTCCTGGTACCTGTAGCTCTTTCCCATGCAAGTATCTAGGGCTGCAACTTCACACACACTCCTTGCAAAAAATCCACGTTCAATCGCTAATTGGAAAAATTGGCCAGCGACTACCGGCCTGGAAAGGTTGACTTCTAAACAGAGCTGGGCGCCTAACGCTGGTCACATAGTTCCTCTCAGCAATTCCGACTTACCATCTGACCGTCTTTCCTCTCGCAAAGTGGGCAAGAAAGCAAATTGACAAGATCCACCATGCATTCCTATGGAAAGGAGAAGAAAAGGCAAATGTTGGACACTGCTTGGTAAATTGGCCAACAGTCTGCATGCAAAAGAATCACTGTGGTCTTGGCATGGTAGATTTGGAAAAAATTGGAAGAGCGTTGCGCCTTCGATGGCTGTGGCAAGAATGGAAAGAATTAGACGAGCCTCGGGTTGGCTCAGAGCTTCCATGCAAGACTGAAGACCACTTGCTGTTCAACGCATCCACAACCATAACCATTGGAAATGATTCGAGGGCAAAGTTCTGGCACCACAACTGGATTGATGGGATCGCCCGAAAATACTTGGCACCTCACCTCTTCGTCCTGATTAGGAGAAAAATACCAAATGGTGCAACAAGAGCTAAATAGCAACATCTGGTGCAGACAACTTCAAGAAATGAACACAACGGCTGTTGGGGTGGAGGAATTTATCTCACTTTAGATTAGGCTACAGGGGGTACATTTGGATCCATCAACTGAGGATACCATCGTTTGGAAATGGACGGCAGATGGCATCTGCACCACCTATTCAGCTTACCATGCACAGTTCTTTTGGGGTGGTCAACCGGGATCACATAAAACTCATTTGATGGGCTCACACTGAAAATAGATGCAAGTTGTTCACCTGGATCCTAATTCAAAAGAAACAGCTAACAGCAGATAACCTAACCATCAGGGGTTGGCTGCACCCGACCAGCTGTCCATTATGCAACAGACATCCAGAAACAGGCCATCATCTTTGCCTCCTTTGCCCCTTTGCGCAGATGAACCTGGGAGAATTTGGTGATCTCACAGCAAGTGCTACCTACAGATTTCGACAATATCAAAGACTGGTGGGAAGCTGCAGCACATTCATTTCATCAAAGCCAAAGGCGCAAATTTCATGTGAAACCGAAGAGTATTTCAAAACGAGTATTGCACTGTGTTGCAGGTCGTGGAGTTGGCAAAGGAGTGCTTAGCTCAATACAGAAGAGCGCTAGACCTTGAGGAGTAAACTTTTGTGGCTTTATGGTTTGTGGGGAGGGGGGCCAAGGGGGAGAGCCCTTACAGAGAGCTGCCCCAAGCTTGAGCCTTTAATTCATTCCTTTTAAACATAAAATTTTTCTTTCACTCTTAATTGAAAGGCACAGCCCCTGCCAATTTCTTTCAAAAAAGTAGTATGAGGTTAGAATTTAAGTGAAGCAAGCAGTGACTTCCAAGGAAATCCATCATATCTGTTTGAAATTTTGAAGAATATCTTATACCTTTACAAAATAAATAAGATTGCATATAGATCACAAATGCAAGAAATTTGATATGATAGCTACTAGTAATGATGGTGACTCGTCTTCTGGTCAATTTGCTGTCAAATTTGGCTCCTGGCACCACTGGAGTCGACTTCTTGTGCAGTTCTTTTTCGAAAACATTTCTTGCCTCATGAGTCAATATAGATGAATGAACATATGCACGATGTCAACCCTAACTCAATGGTTGATACTGCAACAGATCAAATCAATACGGCATCTCTGTAAATTCTACCAAGATCCTATGGTTCATGCATATCACAAAATTTACGTGTATAACTTATATCTTGCTCAAACAGCATGCCTTTTGCAAGATGATAAAGGCAAGTGTGTTTGGTCAATGAAAGCAAAAGGACAAGTCAAGGAAGCAGTATTTCTCAAAGCCCCATGATGCAGCAACTGAATAAAAAGATTGACCAAGACATCATGCATGCCTTGTACGACAAACAAAACACACGTAGGTACCTCACGGTGGATATCAACGCAAGAGATATCATCAAATAAGTTGGTCCAAGAGAAATACTCCCCATATTGATTTGTTTTACAACTGTTGGGTTATGAACTTATGATTGATCGTAGGTGGCTGTTCCTGGACTGTTGCATGTGAGACTACCAGCCATTTCTTCCATTTGTGCAGGAACACTGCTCTAATATGAGAAGCCTCATGACTCATGTATACCAAATGACTGCTCATGTTATGCAACTGCAACAAGATCATCAGGGTTGTACTAAAGAGAATATTAGCAATGCTAGGATTTTGTCATAAACTTTAGTCAGGCAAAGCAAATACAGACTGCATAGGTATACTCAATCTGGGTCTTGCACCAATAGACATTAATTCAAAGGTAAGTCTAATACGGCTCAGTTAATTTTGTCCTGATTCAGTAACCCCTTCTGATGAAAATTGAGAATCTGGAACCTATACCCAGGCCTTCGTTAAGCTTATGAAATATCTAGTAGATAAAATCTAGGACTAACTGTAACTCAGCAACAGGATAAGGAGTATAGACTAGACATATCTATGAAAAAAATCAAAACATGCATGCCCTTAATCAAAACTCGAAACAAAAATGTAACCAAACATCAGATTTGAGAACAATGCACCATGGCCGCGTGAAGGAGTGGATAAACGGAGAGGTCATCCATAGCTCAGAAACTCGGCGATCACCCGGACTTGCGCCTCCGCCTCAGCGCTCATGGGACACGAGAGATGGAAACCGTGTCCCTGGCCGTCCGCCTCCCAGTCCTCCACCTCCCCGCGCCACCCACTTGCCTTGAGCTTCTCACAATACAGCCTTCCTCTGCCCCTCATCGGGTCCTTGCCCCCGACGCACACCAGCACGCGCCGGCACCCCAAGCCAGCGAGATCGGGGGCGCCCTCCGCCATCGGATTGATCAACGGGTCGCCGTCGCACCCGCTCGTGCCCGGGCACACCACCGGCCACAGCCGGACGAGCTCGCGGAGCAACGCCGCGCCCATCTCGTCCGTCTCGGAGCTCTCGCCCCCCAGGAAGTAGGGATGGATCAGCACGAGCGAGCCGAGCTTCACGCCGTGGCCCAGCTCCTCGCCGCCAGCGCGCATCGCGGCGTGGTGCGCGATGTTGGCGCCCGCGCTCTCCCCGCCGACGTGGACGCGCCCGAGGTCCGCGTGGGCGGCCAGCCAGGGCTCCTGCTGCCCCCGGCCCCGGCCCGCGGCGTGCGCGGCCACCCACTGGAGCGCCGCCCACGCGTCCCCGTAGAGCGCGGGGACCGGGTGCTCCGGCGCGAGGCGGTACTCCACCGACACGACGATTGCGCCCGCCGCCGCGGCGAGACGGGTGGCGTGGGCGTGCACCGCCGCGTCGGACGCCGAGCCGAGGCAGAACCCGCCGCCGTGGAAGAACACCAGGACGGGGAGCTTGCCCGGGGAGGGGAGCGCCGGGAGGTAAATGCGAGCCGATAGGGAGGTGTCTGGGAGGATGGCGACGTCCTTTGAGGAGACGCCGGTGGCGGCGTCAGTGGAGGGCGGGGCGAAGTCGACCGGCAGGAAGCGCTCGACGCGGCCGCTCTTGTACACGCGTATGAAGCCGGGGGCGTCGAGGACGACCGCGTCGCCGGCGCCAGCGTCGGCGTTGGACATGGCGTTGGGGAGATTGTAATCCACAGAAGGGATCGCAGAAATCGAACCCAAGAGCTGGAAAGGTTTATTTGGTGTTGAATGTGATGTGCGGCGGAGAGCCGGAGACCCAGCGGCGCCGAGCTGTCCGCCGCCGACGCCGTTGTGGCCAGTACTCCAGTGAGGCAGTGAGCACGTCTGGGATCAGATCTGAGATTTCGAACCACTCCAAATCCAGCTACTCGCTGACGTGGGCCGGATGGGCCATTTCCAGTTGAGCCCATCCAAACCGGGCCGCTGAGTCGCTGATCTGTCAACGCCTCCCGCATTCAACACACGCCAACCGGTTGCTGGCGCTTAAACGTGAAGACGTGGAACGTGAAAATTTGACCATTTCTGTTTTTTCTCCTTTTCTGTAAATTTAGAATTGTTTTGTATTGTTTAGGACATGCAAAAGGACTAAATTGCCCCTCACTCATTTTCTTTTGTTCCGTGCCTGGAGATGTCACGAGCGTGACTCTCGTTCGGCCGCCGCCGGCATCTCGCGCATCCCCCGCAGCTCCTCTTCGCGCCTCCAACGCCTACTCCTCCCGGCCCGAGCGCCTTCTTCTCCATTGCTTGACCTCTTGTTCGCTATCTAGGGTTGGGAAGGCGGCGGCGTTCAGCAGAATTCGAACCCTTGGCGCCTCCAGTGAAGGGGCCGTCGTGACCCTTCCACGTCCTCCATGGCTGCTCCGGGTAAGAGCCCCAATCTCCTCATCTATTTTGCACGTTTAGGGTTCCTGTTAATTTGGGGGCACAATCTAAATTGTGTCTCTTTTATTTTTTGTTGGTACCGGTAGAATCGATCCGGATCCGGATGAACCTTTGCCCTTGTTTGTTGATGTGGTGGATAAACCTGCGAAATGTTTTCCAACTCGAGCTTATCGCGGCGACCGCCATATATATACATGGCTGTTTTGTCACTTAGCCTTTGCTGCTAGAAGCAAGTGGAAGAGATGAAGCACAAGTCTCAGAGATCATCACTTCTTCACACAAGATCATAAGGCATGTGGTGAATATTAGGGACCATGTATGCACCTGCAGGAGTGGCAATCTGGGGTACAAATCATTCACTGTGTGTGATAAAAGTGTGTGATCTTAACTCATGGCCATTTACGATATGTAGTGAAACTGGAGAAGGGCCAAGTAATACAATGACCACTCCAAGGAAGAGTGGAAGAGGCTAGGTCTCAAGAGCATGGATGCTTGAATAATCTTCCTTATGGCCCGTTTAAATTCCCAGCCATCTTTTGTCTATGTGAACTTAGTCCTAAATTGGCTGGATGACCGTCTCTTTTGTATGGATGATGGATGGATGATTGTCTCTTTTGTACGGCTATTTTTATGTGAACTATGCGAACCTGCTGTACTGTTATCAGATTGGCTAGATGGCTAAGTTGTTGATGTGAACCTATTTATTAAATATGTGTGAGTATGTACTCTTATTAAATCTATGGTGTGATTGCACGCTTATTTTGATTATTTATGCTGAAGTTGTATGGCTGTTTTTATTATTTATGACACCTTGTTTATATCTATTTTGGCCATATATAATTTTTTCACAAAATATTAATGTTACGTGCAATATATTATTGCCTGTTAGGCAACCGACGGGTCTAGGAGGCATCCAGGGCGTACAGGAGGCTTCCAGGCTATTTGGAATGAGGAGGGGTAGTAATGTCCTTTCCCATGCCTCAAACAGTGAACACAGCGACCCCGTCGGCTCACCACGACGGCACGACCCACCCATGGCCGGCTCCGGCGCTAGCGACGATGAGGTCATCTTCACTCGCCTTCCCTTCGGCTTTCCCAGGCGACACCACGCACCCATGGCCGGCTCCGGCGCCGCCTCGCGCCCGAGCACCCGCTCCCGGCCGCGTACGACGACTCGTGGCGGGCGCTCGTCTGGGTCGCCTCCCACGCCGTCGTCGCCACAGCAGGATCCGGCGAGGAACCCCCTGGCTCACCGACCACGGCGACTTCTCCCGCCTGTGCGTCGGCGGCGACAGCGCGGGCGCCAACATCGCGCACCACCTGGCGGTGCGCGCCGGCGCCGAGCCCCTCCCGCACGGCGCCCGCGTCAGCGGCGTCGCGCTCGTGCACCCCTACTTCCTCGGGGCCGACCGGGTGGCCTCCGAGGAGACGGACCCGGCCATGGCCGAGAACGTGGTCACCATGTGGCGCTTGGTGTGCCCGGCCACCTCGGGCGTCGACGACCCCTGGATCAACCCGCTCGCGGCCGGCGCGCCGGCGCTGGAGGGCCTCGCGTGCGCGCGCGTCCTCGTGTGCCTCGCGGAGAAGGACGTGTGCCGCGACCGGGGCCGCGCGTACGCCGAGGAGCTCAGGGCCAGCGGATGGGCCGGGGAGGTGGAGGTGCTCGAGGTGAGCGGGCAGGGCCACTGCTTCCACCTCGTCGACTTCGCGTGCGCCGACGCTGTCGCGCAGGACGACGCCATTGCCAGATTTGTTAACCTGTAGGATCCTTGCGATCTCGTGGGCGTCGAACATTTGTATTTTGCACACAATTCTAGCGTATGGTCTCATGGTCTGCGGCTGATGATATGTCTGAAAACCTGCCAGCGGATTAATTTTGTTGTTCTTTGTTTTTACTCTACATTTTTGCGTCCGAAACGTATTGTTCCTGATACATTCTGATGGAAATGAATGAGACCTTAACAGTTTCATTTTCCGTTCTCACGTTTATCTCTTTCAGACTTTCACTTTCTCATCTCTCCGACACCCACCAAATCTAACGTGCTCCCCCACCACGCTCACCCATCAACGCCTCGCCCCCTGCGCCGCTATCTTTGCCCTAACAGTCTGGTCTTGCCTTGGCCATCGTCTACCCATTGAAGATACACTTGTGTAGGATAATAAGTGTTTCGAGCTAAGTAACCAAAATTCATTCCCCTCGTAACCATCATTGTCCCTTCAATTTCATAATCTGTTTCGGTACAAGCATTCCGGTAACTACAAGAACCTGAACTCTTCTTCATGATGTTGAAACAACTTGACTCTTGAGCATATATAAACTCTCACCACAACTTGAAACTCTCATAACGAAACAACATTAGCCGACATATTATCAACCACAAAAACCATCGGCCAAACAGGTTGATTATCTCACAAGTTTGTGTTACGAGCACTAAGCATACAAAACAAGACATGGTCATGAACGTGGAAGTGTGGGTCTAACTTTCTCACATGAGTGGAGTCTATAAGTGAGGCTGCAGGACGGAGTGTGGCCAATGGAGGATTCAGGCCTTAGTCCTTAGTAGGTCTTAAGGGCATGTTACACATCACTGAAAAAAGCATTAAATTTTAAAAAAAAATTCAGAAAATACGAGCATCCATGCCTTTATAAATAGCGGTATAAGTGATGATGAGGTTGAGGGGGCTAAGAGCTAGATAAATATTTGTCACAAATATGTTATAATTAGGACGAACAAACGATAAAGGAACAACAATCAAACCACAGGGGAACACAAGATTTAACGTGGAAAACCCCTCCAATGCGAAGGGGAAAAACCATGGGCGCCAGCCAGCAAACACTCCTCACTATAATCAAGAGTAGCAGTACAACGTTGTGCGACGGCTTACAAGATGATAACTCCAGTGAAACCCTAACAAGGGTATATGTATCGTGATGGTGCGCACCGTGATGGTTAAGCAACCGGGTCGCCGAGGAGCGCAGCACCAAGAACCCGCAGCAGGGTTTCATTGAGTGAGTGCATCTCAATCCATGTTGGGTGCTGCCACTACACTCCTCTCTTTCTCACTTTGGATCATTGTGCATGGCATCTCCCTTTCTTGGATGGAGTGGTGAAGGGATAGAAAGCAAGGGAGAGGGGGCAAAACAAGACAAGTGGTGGTTGGCTTCATCCTCATGATGCTTCACATGACATGAAATGCTTCACATGTCTACTAGAGAACCTAGATGAAGCTAGCTTGGCAACTTGCTGACTTTAAGCAAAGAAATTTCATTGCACATTGTTGTGTTGCTTTGATTGAGTGTCACCAGAGCTTGGGGGAGGACAACCCAGGTCGACCGACCTGGTGGTTGGTCCCACCTCCCTCCAACTTCTGACATTTGTGACCTTATAGCTCTAGGATGAGTGTGCAAGGAAGAAAGACAGATGGCTGTCGACTTGCATTCTAGGAGCTAGTGTCTCTCTCATACCTTCTTGCCCAATAAATTAAAACCGGGAGTGCGACCATGAGTGAACCCATGGACAAGAGAATTTCCTTGATGACAAAACTTCATCTCTTCCCTAACTTCACTTATGCTCTAATCCACCATTCACTTTGGTTAAGAAAGCTTAATTAGCTCCCTAAGCTAATCACAAATGAGAGAGGAGAATTCTCCCGTGAAGCATCATGAGGATGAAGCCAACCACCACTTGTCTTGTCTTGCCCCCTCTCCCTTGCTTTCTATCCCTTCACCACTCCATCCAAGAAAGGGAGATGCCATGCACAATGATCCAAAGTGAGAAAGAGAGGAGTGTAGTGGCAGCACCCAACATGGATTGACATGCACTCACTCAACACTTTGGCACAAAGCAAGGAGGAGGGCAATCATGGGTCGACCGACCCATGAAATGGACGACAGGCACATGTTTTGCCATCTCTCTACCTATGTCATGCTGCTGGTGTGATCACTTTTCGAAATTGGGCTGATGATCAGGTCGGCCGACCAAGGCTATGGCCACCCAGCACCTCCACTTCATCACATTGCCATCCACCATGCTCCTGCTAAACCCACACTGGAAAATCCCCAAAGGGGAAGGTTGACCGACCCATGTATTGGAGCACCAGCACCTCTACTCACTCCCCTTCTCATTCCTAAGGTCTCACACACACTTGCACACTCAAGAACCCAAGCAACAAGTCAACACCCTTCTCCATCCTCAACCACCCTTTCTTCAACATAAAAATCCAAAAATATTTTCCTTTTATCCTTGCCATCCAAGAGTTCTTCACATCAACAAGCAAGAGAGGTGATCAAGGTAACAAGGTCAATCTTTTGAGCACTAACCCCTCTTGCTCTAGTTGTGTCCTTCATGTTTCTCTTGTGAGCATGAAGAAATTCAAGGGTTGGACGAAGACGATGCTTCGGGGCAGCTCATCCCGAATAAGACTGGGCGTTCGGGTTACCCGAAAACTTCGGGTCGGGTAGTTCGGGTTTTGAGAAATTCGGGTAATGAGAATTGTTACCCGATTGGAGCCCCGAAAAACACTACCCGCAACTTCGGGTACCCGCAATTCGGGTTCGGGTTCGGGTAATACCCGATTTACCGAAATATTTAAAATGACAGAGAACACTCAAAGAGCATAGATTATTACATAGAACTAGAACTTGACAAAATATTTAATAATTTATAAAAGTTTTCATCGTAGGTGGCAAACTACCAACACAATAATACTAAATAATCTTGTGTAAATGTAACATGCAAGCAAGTGCAAACCACAACAAGGACACAATCACGAAGACAATAATAGGTTCACACATTTAGGACTTGAGGTACTTCGGGTAGTTCGGGTACCGGAGGATGTTACCCGAATTACCGAAATAAATTCGGTAATAGCATTCACTACCCGATTTTGACTTCGAATGCTGGGGTTCGGGTTTTTCGGGTTCGGGTTCGGATTTTTCGGGTTCGGGGTTCGGGTATCGGGTTTTGTGCCCAGCCTTAATCCCGAAGCCATGTCTCCATTAGCTCCGGGGACACCTCCATGCATGAGGCAAGGAGTCATGCATCAAGAGGAGCCATGCCATCTCCACCACCTCAAGTAAATGAAGAAGCCTTCGCCGAGAAAATTCAAGATCAAGAGACCGGCATATGGCTCACTTCCGTTGAGATGCAGAGACTTGAAGAACTCAGAGACCGCGAATTCGTACACACCAAGGTAATATCTCCTGTACTCCTCCAAGACACAGGTATGGATGAGGAGTTTACAGAGGTTTTTGAGGCCATGGGGTGGGATGACTTTTGGAATCTCTCAGAGGTTAAGGGAAGTAGAATCCTCACTCTAGAATTTTTTGAGCACACTAAGAATAACAAATGATAAAATCTATTTTAGATTGCTTAATAATGAGTATGATCTACCATGGGATGCTTTTTCTTCTTGTCTTGGTTTTGAACAGGCAAACACCAACATTGCTCATGCTACTAGAAATTGTGAAAAGAGAGAATTTTGGCATGAAATCACCGAAGAAGATTATGCAACTTGGCAACCACGCACTAGTCATATATGCAATCCTACTTTACTTTTCTTACATCAATGGATTAGACTAACCTTGTTCCCCGGGATGACATAAGAATTATTAGAGAAATTGACACTAGAATTCTTTATGCCATGGTTCACAAAATTCAAATCTCACCTGTGGTAGAAATGGCTAAACATTGGTTATGGGCAGTTTCCCCACAAAGGAGCTGGCCCATTGAATTTACCTCTGTGATCACAAAATTCTGCATGCGCCCTAATCTGCTCTATCATTTTGATAACTACATATTAACCCCTAGAACTGTCTTGAGTAAAAGATTTTATATCCAAGGGGGATATCTTGTGGGAGGAATGGATGACACACACTTCTTTAAATTTCATAACACCACTGAAACACCCTTGTTGCCATGCGAAGAATTAAAAATATATAGTGGCAACCCATCGCTGCCTATGTGCAAGAGACGCAGAAGTTTTGCAGGGCCGCACACACGTGCAAGGGCACGAGCTGCAGGTGGTGATGATGATGACAGTGATTATGAGGGATGTCTTAGTGCTATGCAGATGTCTCACTCTGGACGCAGGTCTCGCTTCCATAGTGGCCGCATGTCTTGCTCTTCTTCGCAGGATACACGGTCCCATGCTCAACGCCTTGACACGGACTTGCTGTCTGAGCAAATTGGTTTGCTGCACGTCGGCCATGAGGCTATGCATAGCAACGCAGTCCAAACTCAGCAATCCCTCCAAAATCTCCAGACACACCACAACATGAACTGGAACAGAATGTACACGCACCATCAGAGACCACTGCCACCAAACATCCCATTTATTCCAGTACCACTGCAGCAACAAGCCCCACATCCACAGCAATATCAATATGGCTTTCCACCACCTCCACAGCAGCCTCCATATTGGGTGAGTGCATGTCAATCCATGTTGGGTGCTGCCACTACACTCCTCTTTTTCTCACTTTGGATCATTGTGCATGGCATCTCCCTTTCTTGGATGGAGTGGTGAAGGGATAGAAAGCAAGGGCCGTGCCCTACACTAGGCCGTGCCCTACACTAGGCCCTGGTATCCCCTTTTATAGGCGAAGGGGAGGCTCAAGGGTACAATTGTGGCAATGGTCGCCAAAGTAAAAATCTGATCACCATGACATGAAATGCTTCACATGCCTATTAGAGAACCGAGATGAAGCTAGCTTGGCAACTTGCTAACTTTAAGCAAAGAAATTTCATTGCACATTGTTGTGTTGCTTTGATTGAGTGTCACCAGAGCTTGGGGGAGGACATCCCCAGGTCGACCGACCTGGTGGTTGGTCCCACCTCCCTCCAACTTGTGGCATTTGTGACCTTATAGCTCTAGGATGAGTGTGCAAGGAAGAAAGACAGATGGCTGTCGACTTGCATTCTAGGAGCTAGTGTCTCTCTCATACCTTCTTGCTCAACAAATTAAAACTGGGAGTGCGACCATGAGTGAACCCAGGGACAAGAGAATTTTCTTGATGACAATACTTCATCTCTTCCCTAACTTCACTTATGCTCTAATCCACCATTCACTTTGGTTAAGCAAGCTTAATTAGCTCCCTAAGCTAATCACAAATGAGAGAGGAGAATTCTCCCGTGAAGCATCATGAGGATGAAGCCAACCACCACTTGTCTTGTCTTTTCCCCTCTCCCTTGCTTCTATCCCTTCACCACTCCATCTAAGAAAGGGAGATGCCATGCATAATGATCCAAAGTGAGAAAAAGAGGAGTGTAGTGGCAGCACCCAACATGGATTGACATGCAGTCACCCAATATGGAGGCTGCTGTGGAGGTGGTGGAAAGCCATATTGATGTTGCTGTGGATGTGGGGGCTTGTCAACGGTGAATACTTGGAATAAATGGGATGTTTAGTGGCAGTGGTCTCTGATGGTGCGTGTACATTCTGTTTTAGTTCATGTTGTGGTGTGTCTGGAGATTTTGGAGGGATTGCTGAGTTTGGACTGCGTTGCTATGCATAGCCTCATGGCCGACGCGCAGCAAACCAATTTGCTCAGACATCAAGTCTATGTCAAGGCGTTGAGCACGGGACCGTGTATCCTACGAAGAAGAGCAAGACATGCGGCCACTATGGAAGCGAGACCTGCATCCAGAGTGAGACATCTGCATAGCACTAAAACATCCCTCATAATCACTATCATCATCATCACCACCTGCAGCTCGTGCCCTTGCACGTGTGCGCGGCCCTGCAAAACTTCTGCGTCTCTTGCACATAGGTGTGGCAGAACCTCCTAAGTAATGTGGGTTTTCGAACGCTAGGAGCATTCGGCTGGCGTGGATAAGAAAGAGCTGCAACGGGACGGACAAGTGCCTGCTGCGGGACTTGATACTGGACTGGATGATAAGGAGTATGAAAATGATTTACAGGATGACGGATTATCTTCAGGCGCTTAGGCTTACTGCCTGAGGATTCAGTATTCAGAGCCTTCTTCTTCTTGGCCTTCTGGTGCTTACGATTAACAGCTTCGCAAGTGATAGCAATATCAACTGTCTCGTAAAATGTAGTATTAAGAGTAGCACTAGAAATCATCATACAGATCTTACTATCCAGACCCCTCAAGAAGTAACCCTTCTTTTTATCATCTGTATCAACATACTCGGTGCATCTTGGGATAAGTGATTAAACTCGCTCACATCTTGTACAACGGACATATCACCTTGTTGTAAAGATAAAAATTCTTCCTTCTTAACTTTCATAACACCTTGTGAAACATAATGAGTGCGGAAAGCTTCACGAAACTCTGTCCATGTGATACGATGACCGGTGGGTTGTATGGCAACAAGATTTTCCCACCAAGCCACCGCATGACACCTCTCACCGGTGTTGAGAAATACAAAATAGTGGCTTCGAACTTACGTACAAGGAATGAGATCAAACTTTTCTTTGCATGGTGCGGAGCCAATAATCGGCTTCAAGAGGTTCATCTTGCTTTGGTGAAAACCGGTGGATGAGTGGATGCAAAATCAAAATACGTGGTCTCATCTCGACATTTCGACCACGATTACCGTAAGTTGTATTCGATTCGAGCTAGAATAGTTGTAGCATTGACCGAGCGGCAAGGGTATCGGTCAAAACCGGGTTGAACGGGTGGAGGATTGGAATCATCACCCCCATTTTGAGAAATCCCGCGGCATCGGATGCTCGGGTATGAGCAGGCATCTTTGTTGAATAACAAGCCAAACTTTAAACTCGAGCTTTCGGAAAAGATAGGATCAAGATTAAAGAATAGATAGGTGGGATCTGAAGGCTAGCGAGGAATAGGATTGATACTACCTAACCCAATTCACATTAAGAGGAGAGGTATTTATTAACGGGTTAATTAAGCATGATGCATGAACGGACCTACGTTCTAAGTTTAAAAGACTTTAATGTAACACATACTTAAAAGTAAACTTTTTATAAATAGGGCAATATAACATGATATTCCACCACAAGCTTTTAAACATGACTAAAGAGCTATAGGAGTGAGTATAGATAAGGAATAAGCAATTTGGACCAAAATAGTCAAGTTAAATTTTTATTCGATCCAAAACCTTTTGAAGTTTTCGCAAAGAATACTACAATAGCTCTAGAATAACGATCCGACTCGATACCCATTTGTGGCGGGAACCTCCTAAGTAATGTGGGTTTTCGAACGCTAGGAGCATTGGGCGTGGATAAGAAAGAGCACCCAACGGACGGACAAGTGCCTGGCTAGCGGGACTTGATCTTTAATTTGGATGATAAGGAGTATGAAAATGATTTACGGGATGACGGATTATCTTGGTAGCTTAGGCTTCTTGCTGAGGATTCGGTATTGAGCCTTCTTCTTCTTGGCCTTCGGTGCTTACGATTAACGGCTTCGCAAGTGATAGCAATATCAACTGTCTCGTAAAATGTAGTATTAAGAGTAGCACTAGAAATCATCATACGGATCTTACTATCCGACCCTCAAGAAGTAACCCTTCTTTTTATCATCGTATCAACATACTCGGGTGCATCTTGGGATAAGTGATTAAACTTCGCTCACATCTTTGTACAACGGACATATCACCTTGTTGTAAAGATAAAAATTCTTCCTTCTTAACTTTCATAACACCTTGTGAAACATAATGAGTGCGGAAAGCTTCACGAAACTCTGTCCATGTGATACGATGACCGGTGGGTTGTATGGCAACAAGATTTTCCCACCAAGCCACCGGCACCTCTCGGTGTTGAGCGCAAATAGTGGCTTCGAACTACGTACAAGGAATGAGATCAAACTTTTGCTGCATGGTGCGGAGCCAATAATCGGCTTCAAGAGGTTCATCTTGCTTTGGTGAAAACCGGTGGATGAGTGGATGCAAAATCAAAATACGTGGTCTCATCTCGACATTTCGACCACGATTACCGTAAGTTGTATTCGATTGAGCTAGAATAGTTGTAGCATTGACCGGAGAGCGGCAAGGGTATCGGTCAAACTGGGTTGAACGGGTGGAGGATTGGAATCATCACCCCCCATTTTGAGAAATCCCGACATCGGATGCTCGGGTATGAACAGGCATCTGTTGAATAACAAGCCAAACTTTAAACTCGAGCTTTCAGCAAAAGATAGGATCAAGATTAAAGAATAGATAGGTGGGATCTGAAGGCTAGCAGGAATAGGATTGATACTACCTAACCCAATTCACATTAAGAGGAGAGGTATTTATTAACAGGTTAATTAAGCATGATGCATGAACGGACCTACGTTCTAAGTTTAAAAGACTTTAATGTAACACATACTTAAAAGTAAACTTTTTATAAATAGGGCAATATAACATGATATTCCACCACAAGCTTTTAAACATGACTAAAGAGCTATAGGAGTGAGTATAGATAAGGAATAAGCAATTTGGACCAAAATAGTCAAGTTAAATTTTTATTCGATCCAAAACCTTTTGAAGTTTTCGCAAAGAATACTACAATAGCTCTAGAATAACGATCCGGCTCTGATACCAGCTGTGGCAGAACCTCCTAAGTAATGTGGGTTTTCGAACGCTAGGAGCATTCGGCTGGCGTGGATAAGAAAGAGTCACCTTGGCTAACGGACGGACAAGTGCCTGGCTGCGGGACTTGATCTTTGGACTGGATGATAAGGAGTATGAAAATGATTTACGGGATGACGGATTATCTTCGGGCGCTTAGGCTTACTTCTTGCTGAGGATTCGGTATTGAGCCTTCTTCTTCTTGGCCTTCGGTGCTTACGATTAACGGCTTCGCAAGTGATAGCAATATCAACTGTCTCGTAAAATGTAGTATTAAGAGTAGCACTAGAAATCATCATACGGATCTTACTATCCGGACCCCTCAAGAAGTAACCCTTCTTTTTATCATCGTATCAACATACTCGGTGCATCTTGGGATAAGTGATTAAACTCGCTCACATACTTGTACAACGGACATATCACCTTGTTGTAAAGATAAAAATTCTTCCTTCTTAACTTTCATAACACCTTGTGAAACATAATGAGTGCGGAAAGCTTCACGAAACTCTGTCCATGTGATACGATGACCAAAGTGGGTTGTATGGCAACAAGATTTTCCCACCAAGCCACCGCAAAGACCTCTCACTTTGTTGAGCCAAATAGTGGCTTCTGAACTTCTGTACAAGGAATGAGATCAAACTTTTGCTGCATGGTGCGGAGCCAATAATCAGCTTCAAGAGGTTCATCTCCATTGTTGATCCCGGGTATGAGTGTAAAAGTGGTTCAATCGGTGTTCGTTAAGAACATCGACAGAGCTTGTTAAGTCGTGTGGAACACATGCATAGCCATCTAAGGTCTTTTAAGACAAGGATTAGTGCATGTGGGCCACATTACTTAGGAGGTTCTGTCACAATAGGCAGCGATGGGTTGCCACTATATATTTTTAATTCTTCGCATGGCAACAAGGGTGTTTCAGTGGTGTTATGAATTTTAAAGAAGTGTGTGTCATCCATTCCTCCCACAAGATATCCCCCTTGGATATAAAATCTTTTACTCAAGACAGTTCTAGGGGTTAATATGTAGTTATCAAAATGATAGAGCAGATTAGGGCGCATGCAGAGTTTTGTGATCACAGAGGTAAATTCAATGGGCCAGCTCCTTTGTGGGGAAGCTGCCCATAACCAATGTTTAGCCATTTCTACTACAGGTGAGATTCGAATTTTGTGAACCATGGCATAAAGAATTCTAGTGTCAATTTCTCTAATAATTCTTATGTCATCCCGGGGAACAAGGTTAGTCCAATCCATTGATGTAAGAAAAGTAAAGTAGGATTGCATATATGACTAGTGCGTGGTTGCCAAGTTGCATAATCTTCCCCGGTGATTTCATGCCAAAATTCTCTCTTTTCACAATTTCTAGTAGCATGAGCAATGTTGGTGTTTGCGTGTTCAAAACCAAGACAAGAAGAAAAAGCATCCCATGGTAGATCATACTCACTATTAAGCACTCTAAAATAGATTTTATCATTTGTTATTCTTAGCGTGCTCAAAAAGTCTAGAGTGAGGATTCTACTTCCCTTAACCTCTGAGAGATCCCAAAAGTCATCCCACCCCATGGCCTCAAAAACCTTTGTAAACTCCTCATCCATACCTGTGTCTTGGAGGAGTACAGGAGATATTACCTTGGTGTGTACGAATTTGCGGTCTCTGAGTTCTTCAAGTCTCTGCATCTCAACGGAAGTGAGCCATATGTCGGTCTCTTGATCTTGATTTTTCTCGGCGAAGGCTTCTTCATTTACTTGAGGTGGTGGAGATGGCATGGCTCCTCTCGATGCATGACTCCTTGCCTCATGCATGGAGGTGTCCCCGGAGCTAATGGAGACATGGCTTCGGGATGAGCTGCCCTGAAGCATCGTCTACGTTCAACCCTTGAATTTCTTCATGCTCACAAGAGAAGCACGAAGGATACAACTAGAGCAAGAGGGGTTAGTGCTCAAAAGATTGACCTTGTTACCTTGATCACCTCTCTTGCTTAAAGTTAGCAAGTTGCCAAGCTAGCTTCATCTAGGTTCTCTAGTAGGCATGTGAAGCATTTCATGTCATGGCATCAAAGCTTCACCATCCAGGCACCCAACGGGCCTCCACTTCACTCCGACAGAAGTTGGCCTTTACCTTGGAGAATGAATTTGGAACATACTCAGCAAAATATGAAGTACAAGACTGCCATATCATGGTGTGCAGATCGGAGGAAAACATAATGTTAGGAATTTCCTGGTGTTTTGTGAACATTTGGCGCAATTTGTTGATTGGATACGTACCACGTACAATTGTTGAGACATGATGACGTATTCATTCTTGCACCCGTTCCCCCAATCATGGCCTCGTCAGTCGTCACGTCACGACACCCGAAACTGAAGCCGTAGACGTGCGTGTAGCATCTTATCCTTGAGACACGGCGATTTGTGGATGGGGGAATGGTTCCTGTTATCATTGCGGTATGGCAATTGCTTCATCGCTTGACTCGAATCGATCCCCTTTTTCACACAGGCAATGCCACTTTCATCAAAAGGAAAAAAAGATAAAAATGGCAAAAGCTCCTTCATGGTGGGTGAAATGTCATCGTCCTGCGGGTACTTTCGCTCGACTGGATAGCTGCCCACTCTGTGTTTCCAGAAAGTCCATGTTCGACGCCTAATGTCCTGCTAGCGCGAGATGACAATGGCCTTGATCCGTGAAGGGAAGGCAAAGTACCTTGCAACTAGAGTCCGTAGCGTTACCGTCTTCCGCTACCGTAGGCACCGGGGAGCTACCAACCGTCGCATCCTTTACACAACTGCACTGCACCTGAAAATCGAACACAGTGAGATCGTGTTATCGTAATCCGAGCTAATACACAATCGCCTGATACTAAGATACCTTTTGAAACAAAAATCGTAATTTAAGAAGATGTCAATCATCAACAGGCTGAAAACAGAAAAGCCATGCAGTTCATTTTTGCGTCAGTGATTGCCGAACAACCGAAGTGCTAGATCCAGTACGAGGTTTTCTGGAACTCACCTTTCCTCACTAGTACTGTCAGAGGTGTGGTGAGCTACCATACCCTCTGCCAGATTGATCGTGCTGGCCATCAACCAAATCATCACCACATCTCGAGAACCCTATCAAGATACAAACACAAAAAACCAAAAAGAACATGCTACGGTCGGTACTAGCAATAATAATTAACCATAAGTAGCTATTAATCATGTACAGCAATCAGCAACCCTCAGTTCTTCACGATTACACCTAAACTGTACGCCCTCGCCATGATGATTTGGCTACCTACTCTGCTACTCCCGGGTGAGGAAGCCGGTGACGAAGTCCAGCTCCTTGACGGAATCGGGGTCCTTGGGCCTGTCCAAGAAGTAGACGTGCCGCTCGCCGGGGGTCTCGTACTGCTCGATCTCCCCGCCCCACCCGCTGCCGTTGAGCGCCGCCGCGTACGCCAGCGCGCGCGGCCGGAAGTCGTCCAGCCCCGACGACGTGACCGCCACGCGGGAGCTCGCCAGCTTCCGCCACCGCGACGCCGGCATCGATAGCGGGTCCACGAGCGGGTCGTCGATGCCGTACCGCCCGCCGCAGATGAAGGACCACGTGGCCTCGTACTGGCGCCGCCGCGCCGGGTCCGTCGTCTCCCCGGCCACGGGGTGCTTCCCCCAGAAGTAGGGGTCCAGGAGCAGGAGCCCCGTGATGGCCGCGCCGCCGTCGAGGAGCTCGGTGCCCGCGCGCATGGCCATGTTGTGCGCGATGTTGGCGCCGGCGCTGTCCCCGGCGACGAAGAGGCGGGACAGGTCGCCCCGGCCCCGCAGCCACGGCTCCGGCCCGTTCGCGGCGTTCCTGGCCACCCAGTTGAGCGCCGCCCACGAGTCGTCGTACGCCGCGGGAAGCCGGTGCTCCGGCGCCAGGCGGTACTCCACGGACACCGCCACCACGCGCGCCTTCGCCGCCACGCCGTTCAGGTACGCGTGGTACAGCGGCGTGAACGCCGACTCGATCACGAACGCGCCGCCGTGGTAGAACACCAGCACCGGGTGCCTGCCGCCGCTCCCACTGCCCTGCTTGCCTTTCGATTTCGCCGGGGGCAGGTACATCCGCGCCGCGAGCCCGGTGCCGCGGTCGAGCACCACGTCCTTGGAGGCGACCCCCGTGGCCTCGTCGAGGCCCGCCGAGCACCGCGCGGTGCCGTCCAGCCGGTGCACGCGCCCGCTCTTGTACATGATGAGGTACGGGGAGAAGTCGAACGCCACGATGCTGTCGTCCGGGTTCGACGCGTTCCCCGGCGGCGAGCCGGCTGGGGGCAGCGGCCTCCGGTGGTGGCGCGGGATCAGGAAGACACACAGCAAGATGATGGCGGCGAGGAGGAGGAGCAGTGCCAGGAGAAGCAAGGCGAGCCTGGCGAGCTGTCGCCTCGGCTTGGCAACCATGTTCTTGGCGAGCTGAAGATTAACTACTCTGACAGGGATTGGAAGAGCAAGCTCGGCTCAGCTGGCTGCGGGGTAGGAGAAAACAAGTGAGATTTGGGACCCTGGCAGACGACTGAACAAACGGACCGTATTGCGAGGTCGGCACTTGGCAGGTTGCGTCTGGGGATGATACTTTGCGGGGCTCGAAAGTCTGTGACTGTGGTGACGGGAGTAGGAATGTGACGAGACCTTTGTTCGGCACCGGTGGACGGTGGTCATGACTCATGGTGCTGCCGGTCCTAGTAGGTGAAGAGGACTTGAAAGAACACCCACCCGTGCTGGCTAAACTGTTTGTGCAGCTATCTTTGGACAATCATTGGAACAATTTTTCACTATGAGCCAATGATTTCCTTTCCCCGTCTTTCTCAACTTCTTCAGAATTGTAGTACTCCATAGAATTTTGTGGTGCCGCAATAATAGGCTCAGAAATTCAGAATCAACCGTCATTGTATTTTGGGGACGTACATGTCATCATGTAAAGATACCTGCCCTTGATTTTTTTTCAAAAAATAATAAAGGAGACGCTTCTGTTCAGTGACTGAGATTGAAGCAAATCCTAGACGAGCACACCATACAAATTCCACTCTCCCATCTCCACATCTCCATTTTGGTTATATCCACTACATAGTATTCTTGGTATCTCACTAGCAGACTAGTCAAATCCTCTCCTCCATATCCTATTGATCTACTCCCACAATTCAAATTAGAAGACGTTTTGCTTTTTCATAATACATAGCTTTTATATGTCTTATATCTATACTGTAATATCTATGTGTTGCGGTTTATTGTGGCTGCAGTCTATTGTGGTTATACTCTATTGTGGTTATACTCCTTCCGTCCCAAAATAAGTGTTATTTTTGCTTCCCGAGAAACAAATGCCGCCAATTATATATTAAAATATATAAGTATTTGTGCTTAAGTAATTAATGTCACTGGAATGATCAATATGGCTAGTTTTTTAACAAAATTATTTAAAGATATAAATATTGAGCATATTTTATACAAATTAAATCAAATTTGTGACAAAAAACTTAAAACGATATTTATTTTGGGACGGAAGAAGTATGTCTTATATCTATACCCTGACAGGGATTGGGAGAGCAAGATCGGCTCTGCTGGCTGCTGGTGCTGGGTAAAAGAAAACAAGTGAGATTTGGGACCCTGGCAGACGATTGAACAAACGACTACTACTGATCTCTCATCCTCTGCTGCTACGGACTGTAGAATACTCCAAAATCGCGAGGTTGGCACTAGGCAGGTTGCGTCTGGGGATGATACTTTGCGGGGCTCGAAAGTCTGTGACTGTGGTGACGGGAGTAGGAACGTGACGAGACCTTTGTTCGGCACCGGTGGTCTGCTGGTGGTCCATCCCCATGGATCACCCGCGTCAAGGTGAAGGGGACTTTGAAAGAAAGACCCACCCGTGCTAAACTGTTTGTGCAGCTGTCTTTGGACAATCATTGGAACGATTTTTCACTGTGTACTTCTTCAGAATTGTAGTGCTCCATAGAATTTTGTGGTGCCGCAAGGACAAGCTCAGAAATTCAGAATCAACCGTCCTTCAAGTGCGCTTTAGTATTTTGGGGACGGAAGGAGTATACGTCATTATGTAAGGATACTTGCCCTTGATTTTTTTTTTAAAAAAAGAAACGCTTCTGTTCAGTGACTGAAATTGAAGCAAATCCTAGACGAGCGCACCATACAAATTCCACTCTCGGTACCAAACAAAGGAATGTAAAATGGAGGAAAGGAAAAAAACACGAAAATAGGGTAGAGGTATTGTGAGAAAACAGAGAAATGTGGAAACACGAGAAAATGTAGATAGAGGTGTTTGAAACTTAGGAATTTGAAACGGTAGAATCACATAAATTATTTAAATAATAAACAAGTTTTAGACTTAATCAGTGCAAGAGTTGCAGAGAATGGACAACGACGTATACAGTCGATAGCTCAACGTCTTAGCAATGTGTTGTTGTCCCGTACTTCGTGAAGGAAGAGAAAACAATAGAAAAAGTAATATATTCAGAAAAAAATAAAACATTGACAATTTAAAATAGAGGAAGTATATTATTATTATTCATTAATGGGAGTATACTTTGTTTTGTCTTAACCTTTGTTGATAACATTATATTAGTACAGTTAGAACCGAAACTGAAATGCTCAGCACCTAGAATTTGTTTGGAAATTGAAACCGAACCGAAAACGGATGGCCAACCCTACCCACCACAGTACCACACCAGATCCTCGGATCGCTTATTATCCGGTGTCCAAGCATCCAGGATCCCTCGCTTTCTCGATACCAAAAACGATGACCAAACTGTCGTGTCGGGTGCTCTGTGCGGCTCTTCTCACCGCTTCGCTGGCCGCTCTGCTCGTCCGGTTCCCGACCCCCACAGGCTCCTCAATCCCCACGCCGCCATGGACCCCGACTCGGAGCTCGAGTTCGAGATGCCCGGCGTCGTGCGCGCGTACAAGACCGGCCGCGTCGAGCGCTTCGACGGCACCGAGACCGTCCCGCCGTGCCCCGACGGCGACCCCGCCACGGGCGTCGCCTCCAAGGACGTCGTCCTCGACCCCGGCATCTCCGCGCGCCTCTACCTCCCCGCCGCCGCCGGAGCGGGTGGTCCCGGGAAGGAGAAGAAGCGGCTCCCCGTCGTCGTGTTCTTCCACGGCGGCGCGTTCTTGGTCCACACCTCCGCGTCCCCGCTCTACCACATCTACTGCGCCTCCCTCGCCGCCGCGGCGCCCGCCGTCGTCGTCTCCGTTGACTACCGCCTGGCCCCCGAGCACCGCGTCCCCGCCGCCTACGACGACGCGTTCGCCGCCCTCAAGGCGGTCGTCGCCGCCTGTCTTGCGGATGGCGCCGAGGCGGAGGCTGAGCCCTGGCTCGCCGCGCACGGCGACTCCTCCCGCATCGTCCTTGCCGGGGACAGCGCCGGCGCGAACATGGCGCACAACGTGGCGATAAGGCTGCGCAAGGAAGGCGGCGTCGAGGGGTACGGCGACACGGTCAGCGGCGTCGTTCTCCTGCACCCGTACTTCTGGGGCAAGGAGCGGCTGGGCGCGGAGCCCACGGATCCCGGCTACCTCGCCATGTTCGACCCCACGTGGGAGTTCATCTGCGGCGGGAGGTTCGACCTGGACCACCCCTACATCAACCCGATGGCGTCGCCGGAGGAGTGGAGGCAGCTCGGGGCCCGCCGCGTGCTGGTGACCACGGCGGACCAGTGCTGGTTCGTGGAGAGGGCAAGGGCGTACGCGGAGGGGATCAAGAAGTGCGGCTGGGAGGGGGAGCTCGAGTTCTACGAGACCAAGGGCGAGGCGCACGTCTTCTTCTTGCCTAAACACGGCAGCGACAACGCCGTCAAGGAGCTTGCCGTCGTTGCCGACTTCGTCAGGCGCTGTTAAGGTACCTTTTGCTTTGTTGGCCCGGTCAGTAGTTCAGCGAAAAGATTCACACAATCAGTGATTCTGATTCATATTGCAAGAGAAGGACAAATGCTCAATCTCGAATCTTGCAGTACTTCTGAATCCTGATCTTGAATTTGTGTTGTGGATCGAGATTTATTCTGAACTTAGCACACTGTAATTTGTGAACTGCAGGCAAACGACTGGTAAATGTGTATACTTGAAAACTGTCCCTGTTTCCAAGAAACTAGTCGGACTACTCGATTGATAAGATTAGAAGTTGATTCATTTCATTTCAAGTTTTATTCAAACCACATGTTACTGATGTACCTCGAAATACTGAAAACACAACATTGCACTGTCACTATTTCTTTTCCCTCTTTGTTCAGAAGAAATTCAGTTGCGTTAGCCGTGAACAAGTTGTGCTTCTAGCCTTTGACTTAGAGCAACAGCTTCACTACAGCCGCAATACGATAAAAACTTTTGATAACATTTCCAGTAGACACAGTACTCTCGAACCACACTTTAATAATTTTTCTTTTGGTATGAATGAAATGACGTTTTATTAATAAATTGAGCCTATCCAGCAAGGCATGGCCCATGACCGAACACTGTACATTTTTTCAAATTTCAACCTTCAACTACAAAACTACAAAACGGGTAACTAACACCCTCCAACTACTGAAGTCAGATAAATTTGATACATTGACTGATTTAAGCTTGTTTGATCTTTTAAGTTCATAATTAAACTATTCTATAAATAAAAAATGAAATCAGTTATAGTTTTCTTCTAACAATGTAGTACCTATGTCTCTGAATAAATCAACTTCTAGATTGCTCCAAGTCAGTAAGTTTATCTTGATTATAAAAAAAATACTGCCAATATTTATGACACAAATTAGTATCATTAGATACATAATACAATATATTTTTGATAGGGTATTTATTTAGTGTCATAAATGTTAATATTTTTACTTACAACAATCATTAGGATAACTGTAGAAGCTGTTTTATTTAATGACAGATGGAGTATGTATTTGAATATTTAAAGTTATTTGGATCTTATTTGTTCAAAATAAATAGTGAGCACAACTAGATGTGTGTTTATAGCCCATAACACATGGATTCTTTACATATATCTCAGATATAGCTGGTTTATTTGCATCATCAGAGGAGACCTTCGAGATATTTTTATGAGGGTGTCAGCATGTGAATTTTTATTATATCTAAACTGTACATCAAGATTTAGGTTTTATTGAGCGTTTCTGGTTTTGATGGAAAGAAAACAAAATGTAGGAAATAAAAAGAAATAATATAAACCAATTCCAAGTAAATGGGCCGAAACTTCTATTATTGGGCCAGGTCCATGATTTTCTTCTCACGTACGGGCTCCAACCATCAGCGGTTTACCGATGTGCGCCGCCCAAAGGATTTCAGGCAGGCGTACATGACAAGAAAATACGGTATGACCTCAAGTTGAGCATATCACAGTCACGTGATTAACGTGCTCTAAAATAATCGTGGTGACGTGAAAGCAGTCGGCGATTGGACACTACCAAAGTACCAAAGACTAGATCTGATACTCCAGCGATACAGGCATACAAATACAGCTGCACTCTGCAGAGCAAGAGAGGATAGGGTAGCCCTCTGTTCTTCTAGTCAGCTGCATTCCGCCGCGCGCAGTTTGCTACGGTCCATCGAGTGCTTGCTGGACGCCGGCCGGGTAATGGACTCCGGCAGCGCGGACATCGTTGTGGACTGCCATTTCTTCCGGATATACAGCGACGGTCGCGTCGAGCGTTTCGCCGGCATGGACACCGTGCCCGCAGGCTACGACGCCGACACTGGCGTCACCTCCAAAGACGTGGTCGTCGACGCTGCCACCGGCGTCGCCACGCGGCTCTACCTGCCACCAGGCATCCATACTACGGCCCCGTCATCACCCGGCCAGTCGTCGGACGACAACGACGACAGCGCCACGCCGACGCCGGCGAAGCTTCCGATCGTCGTCATCTTCCACGGCGGCTTCTTCGTCATGGGCTCACCGGCTGAACCCGTTTTCCACCGCTACATGAACTCGCTGGTCGCCAGCGCCCGCGTCGTCGCTGTCTCCGTCGGCTACCGCCTCGCGCCGGAGCACCCGCTCCCCGCAGCGTACGAGGACGCCTGGACCGCGCTCAACTGGGCGGTTTCCGCCGCGGCAGACCCGTGGCTGTCCGCCCACGGCGACCCCGGCCGCGTCTTCGTGGCCGGTGGCAGCGCCGGCGCGAACATCGCCCACAACATGGCCATCGCCGCGGGCGTCGTGGGCGGCTTGTTCCGCGGCGCCGCGGACCAAGAACAACCACCGCCACGCGTCGAAGGCGTGCTCCTGCTCCACCCTTCGTTCGCCGGCGAGCAGAGGATGGAAGGCGAGGACGCACTACTGGAAACGGTGTCTTTGCCGACTGCCGAAGGCAGTCGGCTAAACGCCTAAAGTCGCCGCCGGGTAGTCCTTTGCCGCCGTTTCCACGTGCCGTCCGGCAAAGAGCGGCGGCAAAGGCTGGGCGGCAAAAGGCATTCTTGCCGACTATCCACGTGTCGGCAAAGCGGTAATGGCCTTTTGCCGACCGCCTACTTGGCAGGAAGGAAACGCGCCGACCGATCAACCGACGTCGAGCCTTTGCCGACCGAGCTATGGCGGCGCAAAGGCCTTTGCCGCCTGCCGACTAGTGGCAGTCGGCAAAGAAATATTTTTTTTTTTGCCATTTTGACAGGCCATATCCGGCATAAAGAAGCATATCGACAAAGGGCTTTTTGCCGCTGCCGCCTCTTGCCCGCGGCAAAAAATTTGCAGCATTTAAACCCAGCTTTTGCCAGGTGGGTAACTCCGCTTTTTTTTTGTGGTTTTTGCTTTGCATTGTCTCACGTATCGCACTCTCCAAAGCACATATATGAATATACAACAGAAATACACATAGATATCGCACAAATCCACATTTATATCACAGAAATGCACATATATTTCTCATAAATCCACACATAATCCATAACCACGTCGATCATCCATCTAGTCCTCAAACGAATCCACACAAAATAGCAAAGTGGCATCCATGCACCAACCGCCAACCTAACATGAAGTCACGGAGCCACTCACTCACTCGCCCCTACGCCCCCCGTCTCCACCCGAGCCGGTGGTGTGAGGAGCTCCCTGTCGGCCACGTAGCCCACCCGCTCGGTCCGGCTGTGTCGCGCCATACCCCACGCATCGAGCCGTGGTGAAACGCCGGACTCGGACTTGGGTGGTGTGGAGAATGTCCATCTGCCGGAGTCGGGTTGAACCCGCCGACGGTACCGCACGAGAAGCGATCTCATTAGTACCTAAGGGATGGCCGCACAAGAGAAATCAATGGAGAGGCCGCTAGAAACTCACCGGGGTCCGTACGGGTACGAGTGGAGGGAGTGCGGGGAGAACAACCGGCGGCGGTTGAGGGATGCTCACTTGCGGCGGTGGTCCAGAAGTTCGGATCTCCATGCTCGCAAGTAGGCGGAAACGACTTGGTGAACTCGGACCATTGTCTTCTGACCGGGCGCTACGCAAAGTTGCAATCACTTGCCGATGGGCCTCCCGGCTCCGCCATTCGCGCGATGGGCCGCCGCATGGCCGCCTCTCTCCTCCTCTGCGGCCACCCCGTCGGCCTCACGTTGCCTCTGTATCTCTTCCCACCGTGGCTGCAACAATCCACAAGCGATGCTTAGACAATGCATATAAGGCTTCGGCAACATATGTGAAATCAATGAACGACGAATAGTTACCCGAACCGACGCCATCATCTCGTGTGGAGCTTGCCGTCGAGGTTGTATGGGGACGGGAGGAGGAACTGCGGGGGTGGCCTTACGAACCTCACGAAGGGATGGGACGCCGGCCGGGTCGATGACGCCGTGGGCAATGAGGTAGCGGCCGTCTTTGCCGCCTCCTCCTCCCGTCCTCATGAGCGTGTCCGTATCCGGGGCGCGGTCGAAGGGTCGTAGGTGTCACCATGGCGCGCGCGAACCGCCCGGGTGTCTTGGACCAGGTTTTCGGCGATGTTCGAGTTGGTGATCGCCTCGGTCCCGCGCCGGGTCGTAGACGTTCTCCGGATCCGTCGCCCGCCCGTGAGCCGACCCGGAAGCCCGTGAACTCGTTGATGACCCGGCCATCATGCGACCGCCTGCGAGGAAAACACAAGGACGATTACACGTAATGAGAATGAATGACTCGGTAAATGAATAAACAAACAAATTAATGCGAATGGTACCCATGCGTCCATGAACCCTCCGAGGCCGCGACTCCGGTGGTGTGACGGCCCCGCCTTCGACTTGGCATATCCGGATTTCTTCCTGCGCTCTCGTACGTAGGCGTTCTCCACCCGCCACAATCGCCTCCTGCCCAGTCCACGTGCGATTTGCACCAATCGGGAGGAAACCGCATTACAACGTGCATTTAGGTAAGTAACAAGATGAATCAAAATGGAATCGAATTATTGTTTCCTACTTACGAGGTAGTGCTCATAGGGCATGTCGGTTTTCGGCGACGCATCATCTGTCTGGCGTCCTTCTTGTCAAGCTTCTCATGGCGGACTTCGGCATAGTAGTCGATCATGCACCGGATGTGCGCCTCGTAGAACATGTTCTTCAAGCACGGAGGCGCGAGACCTTGTCCCAGTGGGCCGACGCCTCCGCCTCGTGCCCCGGCTCGCACGTGAACCATTCCCGCAATAATCGATATCACGTATCGGTTCATTATTTGAAGGACATTTGTTGAATGCGTAGTATTGGCAAAGCGGAGGGATGAAGACTTACCCGAGAACTCCTCTTGATCTTCTCGGCCGGGGTGACAAGAACTCCTCCATCAAGCTCCGAACCACCTTGGAGTAGTCCGGCCAAGGCTTTGGGGCACCTTTTGCACACCGTCTACCCGATAAGGCCGGGAAGTTCTTCTTAATGATGAGGCCCCGCATGCTATTAGGATGACGACTTTGCAAGCCTTTATCCACATGCTTCCGTAAATGCACAAGCCAACAAGAAGAAATGTTAGTCCGAGTTCAATTTTCAACATGGAATATGAAAAAGAAACTGAAAACATGAATGGTTACTTACCTATCTCCCTCGGTCGAAGCACCGGACGGAAGGCTAACGTGGGCTTGTCGCGCGGGAGGCGCGTGATCCCGCTTGTAGCGCTTCCTCGGCTCGCCGCCCTCCCCGCCCGTCCTCCCCGCCTCTCTGTCCTCCCCGCCCGTGTCCCGGTCGCCAACCTCCTCGTCAAACAAACAGCGTCGGTAGCGGGAGGTCTACCCCGCCCGTGTCCGGCCCACCGTCACGTGCTCGTCGACCTCCTCGCTCGTCGACCTCCGGTCTCCTCGACCCGCATGCTGACTTGACGTTTCTCATCGGTCTCTTCGACCGGTTCCGCCCGCCTAGGCATTTTGTCCTACACCCGCAATGACAAACATTAAACCAATTAGCTCAAATAATCGATAAGTAATTGTGAAGAGATGCAAAATTAACGAAACATAAATGCAAAGTAATAATAATAAGAATAATATTGTATTACATGAACTAGAAACCGAAGTACTCATCGTCACTATCAGCATTGTCATCACCATTGTCTTCACCATTGTCTTCACCATTGTCGGCATCACCGTCGTCGTCATCACTATCAATATTGTCAAAACCGTCCTCGTCTCTCCCCTTGTCTCCTCACCACCTCCATCGTCCTCAACACCTTGTTCGCGAAGAGCCCTCCATCGCTCAAGCATCATTAGGTCTTTAGCATCTTGCACCACTTCTCCCTCGTCGTTGTCCTCATCGATGTCGTTGTCTTCGTCCATGGCCATCACGAAAGAATGTCTATCTCCAAACGCCCATCTAGCCCCTCGGGTTGATAGAACTCTCCGCCTTGCCCGCCTTTGGGTCGAAGTCGTAGTCATCATCGTTTGGGGCGGCGTTTGCCGCGTGGCGATACAAATTGTGCAATATACCAACCCGCAAGCCTCTTGTCTTTTTTGGCACGCCCATGGGAGATAATAAACTTGTGTTTTTGCCACCGAGCCACAATATAGACATCATCTCCTTTATAGACGGAATCTGTCGAATTTCGACTATTCCGATGTCATCGGCTCTTCGTCACATGAGGATCGAACCAAGTGGCATTTGAACAAAGACACGGGCTTGAGCTTTGGGGCCGGGAAGTCGAAATGGTATATTTCTTCGATCGTGCCATAGTACTCGAGCTTATCGTTGCCGGTCGTTCGGACTCTGTGCACGTGGTCTTCGGCCGGGCCCTTTCTCCTCGTAGCTTCTTGTGCGAAAGCGATACCCATTAACATCAAATACTGTGAATTCAGTGACCCTAGTACTGAAGCCACTAGCAACCTGTTTCAATTCAGCAGGCATTTCCCCATCCGTGCGTGCCTGCAAGGTGAGGCCACTTCCTAGTATCTAGTGTTTCAGATTGTAGGATATGACTATAGGAAGCTGGTGGCATGCAGTGAGGTATACCAGGCAATATAAATGACACACCGCCATTCCTAGTGTTTACTCTTGGGTAAGCATTTCACTGCCAATATCTTCTCACTACCTTGTGCACAACATGATGAAGGCGGTGAGAGGAACGGGACGTGGAGAATTGCCCGCGGAGGACGGGGCAAGCCGGGAGCCGAATCGCCGGCCGTGGAGAGCGCGGCCGAAGAGGAGGAAGGGCGCGCCGGTCACCACAGCCGGTGGAGCTGAGGCGGGGCTCGCCCGGTCCGGCGCCGGTGAGGGCAAGTCGTCGCCCTTCTTCCCGGCGTCCTTCCTGGGGCGAACGATGGAGGCGGGCGAGGAAGAACCGCCGCGGAGCACGGGCGGGTCGAGGAGGAAGAAACCGGCGGACGACGGGCTTGACGAGCAAAGGGCGCTTGATCGAGGCCGGCGTCGTCCCTGAGCCGGTGGAGTCCGGCCGCTCGGCGCCTCGCCCAGGCCCGGCTCCCACTCGCCCGGCACGAGGCGGCGCGAGCGAAGGCGGCGGGACCAGGCGCTGCGCCCGGACCGGCGGATCGGGGGGGATGGGCGCGCGCGGCGGACGAATGCGGACGAGCGGGGAAAGGGCGGCGGGATGACCGACGGAGCGGGGCGGGCGGAGAAACGGCGAAGTGCCGAGAGCGGCGGCCGCGCGGGGAGGTGGTGGCGGCGCGGCGCTCGGCGGCGGCGGGTGGCGGCGTCGGGGCTTCCTTGGCGCACAAGGAGGAGGAAGATAGGGTTGGGCGCGAATGGGCGGTGCGCGCCGCAAAAATGATGTGGACGCTTTGCCGACCGTCGTAGCGTCGGCAAAGGATCGACCTGTGTGGCCAACGTGGGCCGCCACATCGTATCCTCTTTGCCGATCGCCACGTCGGGCAGCCCGGCAAAGAAGGCCGCCGACCGCTGACCGCTTGTGGTGGCAAAAGTCCCTTTGCCGACGCGCCCGAGCGCGCTCGGCAAAAGAATTTTGTTAATTTTTAGTATTTTGGCTCCAAATTTTTTGTTTGGACTAAATAAGTAATTTTGAATCACATGTCACAATTTGGGGTTTTTTAATAATATTTTGCTATATTCCGTTGATTTATTTTGTTTCCTTGCATTTTCCGGGCATAATTCAAGTTTGAACTGCAGGTGCATGAAATATCGGATCGTAGCCATTCCAAAAATGATATTCATGTTTGAGAGTGTATTTTGAGGCCGTGTGCAGAAGGACACCCAAAAGTTTGAAGTCCTTGTCCACGGAACAGGACTTTCCCGACGTGTTAGACGTGTTTTTTAATTATATAAATACAAATGAAGTCGGAAAATCACGAAACTCATGGAGGTGTCGTGTTATCGCATGTGGACACTATGATAAAAATTTGAAAAAGTTTGGAGCAAGTTGCGACGTCGGATGTTCAAAACCCGAGACCTCTCCATGTGATCACATGTGATCACATGTGGAGGTCTCGGGTTTTCAACATCCGACGTTGCAACTTGCCCAAACTTTTCAAATTTTAATCATAGCCTGCACATACTATAACACGACACCTCGACAAGTTTCGTGATTTTTCGACTTCGTTTGGATTTTATATAATTAAAAAACACCTCTAACACGTCGGGAAAGTCCCGTCCAGGACAAGGACTTCAAACTTTTGGGTGAGCTCGCACACGGCCTCAAAATACACTCTTCAACATGAATATCATTTTTCGAATGGCTACGTTCGATATTTCATGCACTCAGCTCAAACTTGAATTATGGCGGAAAATGCAAGGAAACAAAAGAAATCAACGGAATATAGAAAAACTACTCAAAAAATCATGAAACTTCTCGAGGTATCACGTTATCACATGTGGAGGCTAGGAAAAAATTTTGATGAAGTTTGAAGCTAGTGGCCACGTAAAATGTACAACACTCAAACTTGTAACAAAAAAAAAAAATAAAAAATAAAAAAAAAAAAAGAAATCTTTGCCGCGCACTCACGGCGTGCAGTCGGCAAAGAAGATTTGGCGGCTGGCGTGGCGGCTAACCTAATCTGTTAGGTTTGCCGCCGCTTGTCTGCGATCGGCAAAGACCTCCTTGCCGATCGCGGATTTGCCGCCCGCTTGGAACAAGTGGCGGTCGGCAAAGGGTGCCCTTTGCCGACCGCCTTACTTTTCCGCCGTCGCTGCAATCCGAGACGGGGCCCAAGCAAGGGCACCCTTGCCGGCCCGCCTTTCGCCGCTGACCGCGGCGCGAGGAGGACGACGGGTTCTGGCGAGATAACAGGAGGAGGTGGGAGGCCATCTTCCCCGTCGACGCGAGAGACGGGCTGGACGACCCGAGGATCAACCCGATGGCCGCCGGCGCGCCGAGCCTGGCGAAGCTGGTGGGCGAGCGGCTGCTGGTGTGCACGGCGTCGGAGGACCCGAGGGCACCGAGGGGCCGCGCGTACTGCGACGCCGTGAGGGCCAGCGGGTGGCGGGGGAAGGTGGAGTGGTTCGAGTCACAGAACGAGGGGCACGCATTCTTCGTCTCCGACCACGGCGGCCCCGAGGCCGTTGCGCTCATGGATCGAGTGGTTGCTTTCTTTGATGGCCATTGATGGTTGACCACGTGCAAAATAAATGAAATTAAGTACGTATGTGCTGCGGCTGTCCACCTATGATTCTCATAATCTCCTTAATAATCCGAAATCGACCATTCAGGCTTCCTTTGACTTACCTGATTGTTTAGTAAATGCGTGTCTTCTTCGCTCACAGCTGATTTTGTAACATTGGATTCAGACTGCAAGATATAGGGTTACCAATAGATAATTAGATACTGTATAGGAGTATCAGATATTATTATAGAATAGGCAGGTTTCTTGATCCAGATGCAACCTGTTAGGCTGAGGCCCGTAGTGAAGAGCCAGAGATGCGGGTGCACGCAGATGTGTGCTGTCGTACGAGTTCTTAGGCTAGTCTCAATGCATAGTTTTATGACACAGTTATCAAGACTGTAAACTAGGTAACCGAGCCAAATGAGTTTTATGGGGATGAAACTTCTCTCTCATCTGATGAAACTCCCTCATTTAATGACCCTGCCAAGTCAGCAATTTGCTGATGTGGCACCCTATTTAATGTGCATGACACACCCATGAAACATGCATTGAGACTAGCCTTATCGATCCGTCGAGGACGTCAGCCATAGTTTGCGGATGCAAGATCTATCGGCAGCGCGGGCTCTGGATCATGTCCACCCGTGATGTGGATGTGGTAACATGGACACTGATGTATGTATATGTGTTCAGTTGTTCGTTGTGTAGCAAAATGTAACTGTCCATAGTGCCGTCTCGATCTCTTGAATATTAATTTTCAGCTTGCTCATTCAATCCTTTGGTGATTTTTTTTTTGGGTCTAGAGAAGTTGGATTTGAGAGTACGATTATCATTTCTATAGTAAGGAAATTTTAACCATTGGGAGGAGTATGCTTTAGTGGCTCACAAGTCACAACCTGACTCGAGCCAGTGAAGGAGCCGAGTTGAGACAGAACACTATCATCGATCAAGCTCCTAGCTTCACTGCTTCGCCTTCAACAAATACATCAACTGAATGAATAGACTTTTTGTCAACAACCTGGCAGGCCATGCTAAAAAAAAGAAGGGGGGGGGGACTGGCAGGCCAAGTGTCAGGAATACTAACTATGATCAAGCTGATAGTACAGGTGTTGCTAATGAAGCAGATGATGGGCCTCACTCTGGTGATGATGCAAGCACTAGCAAGCCACTTCAAGGTGATGGGCCGGGCAATGGGAGGCCCAAGCGAGTGTCGAAGCCCAACCGCGTGTCACAGACAACAACTGGGTGAAGCGGTGATCGGGGATTAAAAGGGAATCGCCTTATTCTTGCAGAACACGTTGGGTAGAACAGAGCGGTTTGCTCGGGCCGGGCCGTGTCCGGGTTGGCGAGGAGCCTTCGAGCTCGTCTGATTGTATCCAGATCTTTGATCCGATTCGTGTGTGTGTTAAACTCTGTTGAATTCGTAAGTGATATCGTAGTAGAACTACATCCCTGTGTGTTAATTGCTTACAATTGGTATCGGATTTCACTCGGTCCTTGGGAGATTTCGTCGCCGGCGCGTTCGCCCTTGCGGCGGCGGGCTTCGCCGATCTGGCTTCGAAGCCGGATTATCTTCTTCGATCCCAGTACCAGACACGGGAAGGCAAGCGCATCGCAGAGATGGAGACTCAACAACAAACTCTCGCCACGATCCTGGAGCGGCTGGAGAAGAAGATGGATGAGCAAAGTCGGTCGGTGGCGGCTACCCTTGAAGCTAACAACAAGGTGCTGGGTAACCTGACGGATTAGAAGCCAGTGGTGGAGAAGGACGTGGAGTCCCTGCGTCATGGCTTTCGGGATCTCAATTCCTAGTTGGATCGCCTTCTGCAGGCATCTGGCAAGCCATCCACCTCTGCACCCTAGGTGTTCAATGTTGATCCTCTGAGTATACCTCCAAAAGAGCCGGTTGCTGAATTGTTCAAGTCTGCAACAACATCCCCACGAGAAGATGATCCTACAGATGGTACTGATGGTCAGACTGTGGGAAACGAGTTGGTTTTCACCGTTGCTCCTACACTGATAGTGGGTGAGAACAACACTACTCCTGTTGCCACTAATACTGTCATAAATCCCTACTTTGCCAATCCCATGTTTGCCTCTACTGCTACCATGAATATGAATCTTGCTATGTATACAAATGCTATGCCTATGACTCATGCTGTCCCCTTGATGGAGTTTCCTGAATTTGATGGTAGTAGTCCTCGAGTTTGGGTCAGAAATGCTGAGAATTACTTTGATCTGTATTTTGCACCTGATCATCTCAAGTCCAGAGTAGCATCACTAAAATTTACTGGCAATGCTAAGTTTTGGACTCAGTCTTTAGCCTCACCAGTTCATTAGTACTCATGGCATGTTCTCAGTAAGATGGTGTGTGAGAGATTTGAAAAGGATCAACATAATATTCTTATGAGGCATTTCTTCAGACTTAAGCAGACTGAATCTGTTGCTGAATATATAGAAAGGTTTGACACCTTGATTCATCAGATTCTTGCCTATGATTCAAAGTTCAATGATGTAACTGTGATTAACAGATTCATTGATGGTCTGAAAGAAGAAATTAGAGCTGTGGTGTTAGTTCATGATCCTAGTACTTTAGACTCTGCTTGTGCACTTGCTCTCAGACAGGAAGAAACTACTAAAGATGCTCCCTACAATGTGAAGAAGGAGCATAAAAAGCAAGATTATCACCAGAATTCCACCTTCAAGTTTTCTGGTAAACCTCATAGCTCTTCTGTACCTGAGCCTGGACAACATTCTGGTAAGAGACAAGCAGAAAACAGCCCTCAGCATGAGAACAAGGCCAGTGCTTTGATGCAGTATAGAAAAGCTAAAGGTCTTTGCTATAAATGTGGTCATAAATATCACAAAGGTCATAAATGTGCTAATCAGGTTTCACTTCATGTTGTGGAAGAAACTTGGGATTTCTTGACTACTGAGGGACATATACAAGAACATTTTGTTACTTCTTCTGATGATGATTTTGATGTTGATGAGCTCTGCATAATGACAACAAAAGTTGCCCTGTCAGCTAATGCAGAATTTGGCACTGATGATCAGTCCAAAACTGTCAGAATGATTGGCAATGTGGGTGGTAAAGATGTGATTATCCTTATTGATTCTGGTAGTACACATACTTTCATCAGTGAGAATTTGGCATCTAGGTGGAGACAGTGGGATCCTCTAGACAACCCTATGAAGGTTCCAGTAGCTAATGGTCATGTCTTGCAGTGTACACATCATATTATAGCTTGTCCTGTATGGATCAGTGGCTATGCTTTTCAGTTACCTTTGAAGATTCTTCCACTACAATGTTATGACATCATCCTGGGCATGGATTGGTTAGAGGAACACAGTCCTATGAATGTGGATTGGAAAGCTAAGTGGATGTCTTTTGACTACCAAGATGGTGTTGCAATGCTGCAAGGAATTCTTCCTACTCCTACATCTTGTCAGTCCATTACAGCATCTGAAATACGTGCTTTAGATCATCAAGATCAAATTTGGTGTATGTTGGAGTTGAATGTAGTGGATGTCACTAAGAATATGTTCACAAAACCTCCTGCAGTTCAACAACTGATTGATGAATATGCTAGTCTGTTTTTACCACCATCTGGTTTGCCACCAAAAAGATCTTCAGTCCACTCTATACCATTGGTCTCTGGTGCACAACCATTTCGATTAAGACCTTATAGGTATAATGCTGCTCAAAAAGATGAGATAGAGAAACAAGTGCAGCAATTACTTGATAATGGCTGGATTCAGGAAAGTCAAAGTCCTTATGCATCTCCTATTTTGCTTGTCAAAAAGAAAACTGGAGATTGGAGATTATGTGTGGATTACAGAAAGCTGAATGCATTGACTGTTAAAAACAAGTTTCCTCTACCTGTGATTGATGAGTTATTAGATGAGTTAGTAGGAGCACAATGGTTTACCACTTTGGATCTATCTTCTGGATTCCATCAGATTTTGGTAGCAGAAGAAGATGTGCACAAAACTGCTTTTCAAACTCATCATGGTCATTATGAGTACAAGGTCATGCCATATGGAGTCACAGGTGGTCCCCCTACTTTTCAGCATGAAATGAATACTGTTCTAGCATCTGTGCTTAGAAAGTTTGCAGTAGTATTCATTGATGATGTCTTGATATATAGCAAAACTTGGTCTGAGCACTTGGACCATATCAGACAGGTCTTTGTCTTATTGTCTAACCATCAGTTCAAAGTTAAACTGTCTAAATGTTCATTTGCACAAAAGTCTTTGTCTTATCTGGGGCATGTAATCAGTGTTAAAGGAGTTGCAACAGACCCATCCAAGGTGGAAATTGTTAAGAACTGGCCTATTCCAACTACAGTGAAAGAGGTCAGGAGTTTTCTGGGCATTGCTAGTTATTATAGAAAATTTGTACCCAACTTTGGCACAATCAGTAGGCCATTGACAGGGTTACACAAGGAGGGAGCTGTATTTGTGTGGGCTACAGATCAGAAAGTTGGCTTTTAGACTTTGAAGCATGCTTTGGTGTCAGCACCATTCTTAGCCTTACCTGATTTGACCAAGCCATTCATAATTGAGACAGATGCATCTGACAAAGGTATTGGTGCTGTTTTGCAACAGGAGGGCCACCCTGTAGCTTATGTTAGCAAAGCCTTGGGTCCTCAGAATCAAGCTCTGTCTACTTATGAAAAAGAATATTTGGCAATCTTGTTGGCAGTTGAGCATTGGAGAGCCTACCTGCAGCATCAAGAGTTTACAATTCAAACTGATCAGAAAAGTTTGATTCATTTAAATGATCAAAGGCTGACAACACCATGGCAACAGAAAGATCTTACCAAACTCTTGGGTATGAAATACAAGATTACTTACAAGAAGGGCACAGATAATTCAGCTGCAGATGCGCTTTCTCGAGTCACTAACCACCCCAATCAGTCGGGTTTCGCAATTTCAACAATGCAACCTTTATGGTTTGAAGATCTGGTTGATGGTTACCAGTTAGATCCAAATACATCTAAGCTGTGGGCATCTTTGATTGTCAAAAGCCCTCAAGGAAACTTTTCTTTAGTTCAAGGTATTATCAGGTACAAGGATAAAATCTGGGTTGGTAACAATTTGCCTTTGCAGCAGAAAATTTTGCAAACATTACACTCTAGCCTAGTAGGAGGTCATTCTGGCTTTCCTGTGACTTACAAGAGGATTAAACACCTTTTTCAGTGGTGTCGGTGTTTCATACCCCGGGGGGTGTCACACCAACAAGTAAATTTCTATGCGTGCTCCCTAATCCGGATGGTGATGCAAGAAGGACACAATCGTTTTTAACCTGGTTCAGGCAAAGAGTGCCCTACGTCCAGCAGAGGGGGATGAACTTGTATTATCTTGCACCGAGGTGCTTGTACAGGGGCGAATACAAGCGAGTCCTGAGACTTAGCGTGTGAGAATGTGTGAGTGTTGTAACCCTTTTCTATGCTATGCCCTGGCGCCCCCTTTTATAGGCCAAGGGGAGGCTCAGAGTTACACTATGTTAGGGCGGTCGTAGGTGTGACGTCGAGGTACGGACGTCCTGTCGAGTCATCTAGACTGTGGATGCTTCCTTTGGTCCGGTTCGAGCCTGTGGATTCACGCTTCAACCCGGTTCGAGCCTGTAGCAGCGTGGGCGATGATGTTTTGCCCGTCCTTGCCTGACGCGGGCTGGCGTAATCGAGGCGTGGGCGATGATGGCATGCCCGGGAACTTCGTCGAGCGGCCGTCGAGGTGGGATGGACAGGTCACTGCGCGCCCCGTACACCAGTCATGTCCGCCATCATTCCTCGAGCGGCTGGAGACCGCCTCGAGGGGTCGAGGATCCGAGCGATGGGACTGAGCAGCGGGTTTAGTGGTACGGAGAGTTGATGATGGCGTTTTGAGGGGGTGCCGTATGCAGCACAGTGCGCGGCGTGGTGTCACAGTGGCGCCTGCCATCCTCGAATCCTGGGTATGGGCAGCGTAATGGTGGAAGCGACCGGCGTACTTTCCACTGTTACGAGCCCTGTAGCCATGGAGTTAGGCGGGGCAGGTGTACCGCTATACTGTTTCGAACCCTGTAGCCACGTGGGCATCTAGGAAAAGCAATCTTGGGTGGCGGGTTCGAGCGGTTGCTCGCTCGAGCCGTTCCCGTCGCCATCTCGAGCGGTCGTTCGCTCGAGCGGTTTCCGTCACTCTCTCGAGCGGGTGAGCGGGTGCGTATCGAGACGGCTGGCTTTGTGGTTTGGCTGTGGGCCTGGTCATGGGCCGGCCCAGTATGAGGCGTGGGGAAGAATAGGGATTTCCTTTAGTTGACTTTTGGGTTTAGGTGAGAGCAAAGCTGGGTTTGCTTATCTCTAAACCTCTAAGTTTAGGACCCCTAATCTAGGTACCTGACAGTAGCCCCCAAGCCCTTGCTTGATTGTAAAAACTTCATGCAAGGGATCATGAAGTGGAGTTAAAGTACCTAGACTTGGGGTTTTGTTGCCTCGTTTCGAGGGGTTGATCCTTTTTCCGTGGGGGGCGCGCGAGCGTCCCCCGCGGGGGTAGCCCCCGAGGCCCCAGAGGAATGGGCATTCCTCTGAGGGCTTTAAATGAGTTGTTTCGAGTGAGGTCATTGTTAACTGGAGTTGTAGCGCTCGTAGTGAGGGATTTTTCTTGATTTATCGAGCCCCCGAGTGCTACCTCCTCTTCCCTTGTCGAGGGGTGTCGTTTATGTGACTCGAGCCCCCGAGCATTGTAATGCTGGGCCGTAGTCACTTTCTAGTTTTCCCACTAGATTTCTTGGACCGGATCCAAGTGGTGGGAGTGCTGACACTGCCCACGGTCGGGCGCGCCAAGCATCCCTGTGAGCTGGTAACGGGAAGTCCAAGTGGGAGTCCGTCTCATTTCGAGGGGAGACGGCTTCGAGGCCCGGGGGCGCTCTCATTAGAGCCTAGTGCGTAGCTTCTAGAGGACTGGCCCCGTTCGTAGGGGGCCGGCGGCTCGAATGCCTCCCGTCGATGGGATCTCTGAAAAGCTTAACACCTGGCCTTGGATACGCCCTTGGGGTTCGAGGCTTCGTCCTCGAGCGGAACCTTTCGTGGGCCCCTTCCAAATGGTCGCCCCTGACTCGGGTGCTCGAGGGCGACTATTTGAACCCGTTCGTGGGTCAGTCTCCGCTCCCTCAAGACTTACATGTGGGACCAGAGTCCCGGGTTGTCTTACCGTGTAAGGAATCGCCTGTCGAGACGTCCCATCATTGCGCTTGTCGAGGGGAATCCGTCCGTTGGCGGCGCGCCTTTTTAGGCAGATACCGGCGCGTCATGATGATCGTGGCCTGGCGACGGTTTTGTTCCGCCTCGCGTCGCGCGCCCCTGTTGAGTGGAGGTAGGTGGCAGTTGGCAGGGGAATTTAATGCGGTTACCGTTTCTCGGCGAATCCGTCGGAGTCACGTGGCCGTTGGATGGCGAAATCTGGGCCGTTGGATGCGCAGGGCGTGGCTCGGCTCGGGCTCTATAAGTTTTGGGGAGAGGGCTTCCCGGTTCTTTCCTTCTGCATTCCCTGCCTTCTAGTTTCTCGCCGCCGCCGGTTGCGCTCTTGCCTCCAGCCCTAATCGCCGTCGCCGCCGCACTCGCTTGCAGCCGCCGCCACACTCGCCTACAGCCGCCGGAGAGATTTAGGAGAGGGTAACAGACCGTGCGGTTGTGTGCGCATCGTCGGTGCCGCCGTCTTCCGCGTCTCGCGTCGCCGCCATCTCTTCGGGTTCCGCCGCCGCCGACATCGCCATGGTGAAGAAGGCCACCAAGGGAGCCGGGCAGGCCGCCGGGGGCAGCAAGGCCGCCGGCAAGGGCGCCGCTGGCAAGGAAGTTGCCCAGGCCCCGCCGCCGCTGGAGATACTCCCAGCGCTCCCGTGGCTGCGGTTGACGGTGAGGGAGGCGGACCTTCAGCGCCTCGTCAACGAGGGACTGCTCCTTCCCAATCCGCCGGAGGGGCCGCCGGAGTGGCGGGTGCCGGAGGTTGACGACCACGAGCCCAATCCGCCGGAGGGTTATGTGCTAAGTTTCCTCAGGTTCCACCGGAGGGGGCTTGGGGCGCGTCCGAGCCGCTTCATGCGGGCGCTCCCCCACCATTTTGGGGTCGAGCTCCAGCATTTCAACCCAAACTCCATCTCCCACGCCGCGAGCTTCGTCGGCGTGTGCGAGGGGTACCTGGGAATGGCGCCGCAGTGGGATTTCTTCATCCATATCTTCAAGGCGCAGCTCTTCACCGTGGCGGTGAGGGGCGAAGATGGCAAGGAGTGTGGCCGCCGGTACGTTCGAGCGGGTTCCTGCACGCTCGCCGTGAAGAGAAGGAACAATTGGCTCCCCGGCACGCTGACAACGAACAACGCCGGGTGGGCCTCAGAGTGGTTCTACCTTCGTAACGAGGGGAACCACTTCCCCAAGTATACCGGCAAGGTGGTGACCGTGCCCGACCACAACTGGGGCTACGGCCACCCCACGAAGTACCACCACCGCCTCGACCCCCTAACGGACGCCATGGACGTGCTTCGCAGCAAGAGGGTCGGTGACATCTTCTTCAATGTCGCCCACGTCCTCGTGGGCTTCCACAATCGCCGGGTGCTCCCTCTCATCGAGCGCCCATTGCGGTTGGACCAGATGACCGCCGACGCAGATCCTCTGGCCCTCGAGGCCAGTCGGATGTTGAGCGCGGCCCTCTCGGCCGATGTAGTCGCCGCGTGAGTATGCGAGGCGATCGAGGGGAGGAGCTTCGATGAAGATCAAGTCAACCTCTTCCCCATGCGCCCAGACGCCGATCTTCTGGGCAGGGTTCGTCCCCTCGAGGCCCCTTACCCGTTCTATTTTACTTCCTTTCTGCTCTATGCTTGTCTTACCAAGATGTATCTTTGCAGGATATCCACGACCACGGGGAGTCGCCGTCCCCGGTGAAGGAGGACGCGGCCGACCACGAGGTGAGACACCTTTACTCTGAAAAGAAACACTCAGCAAATCTCTCGAAAAGAGAGATGAAGGCGCAGAAGGCGGCCGCGCTGGAAGTGAAGCAGAAGCGCGCGGCCAGGCGTCGCCGGGAGAGGGAGGTGCGCCTAAGGCTGGACCCAACCTACTGGGACCCCAGCCTGGCATCGAGCGAGGATGAGTCGGACCCTGACGAGGAGGACGACGAGGTGACCGACAGCGATGACGTCACCGCCACTCGAGCCCTGACGCCTCCTCGGTCTCGCATGCAGGAGGAGCCCCTGGTGCAGCCTCGTCTCGAGCTGCGCGGAGATCCATCGCCGGCTCGAGCGGGCCAGCAGGAGGAGTCGTCCCACCGCTCAGGCCACGACGCTCGAGCGCCGTCTCCGTCACGGTGGGGGTCTTCCTCCCATCAACAATCGTCAACACCGGGTGCGCGCACCCGGCAGCATAGGGCTGCAGATGCGCGCACATCATCACCAACTCAGGGCGGCGAGCGCTCTGCTCGTGCCGGGCTCCCGCCGGCGACCAGCAGCCCGGGCAGGTCCCAATGCGCTGGTCTCAGGAGCCTGCATGGGATCCGGCCAGGGACTTGGCCAAGGGGCCGGCCGAGGCCACGAAGCCCCCGAGCAACTCGAGCAAACCCGCTGAAGCTCGGCAGCCCCCGAGTGGCTCGAGCGAGGCCACTGCAGCTCGGAAGTCCCCGAGCGGCTCGAGTGGCTCGGGCGCGGGCATGGCCGCAACCACGGGGTAAGCTTCCTGTCGAGCCGCTCCTTGTTTCCTTTTCATCTTGTCTGGGGTCTTTTGTGTTTATTTTGCTCTCGTTTTCTAGGACCAAGCGCCTGATGTCACTTCCCCCAGTCCTGCCCTCGAAGAAGCTGAAGGTCAAGGGAGGACCGACCGTGACCTCCTCCAGCTCAGGTGGCGTGACTCTTCCTTCCACTACCCCGATTTGGCTGGCGCAAGCGCAAGAGGCAATCGAGCGCGGGAAGCTGATGGCGGCTGCGTCTCGTGCAGGTGCCGGGGCTATGACCACGGCAACGGGGGAGAAGGCCGTCACCACTACTACCGCCTCGACCACCACCCCGCTCGAGTTGGCGTCGTCCGCCGCGCAAGGCGAAGCAGCGGCCGGCCACAAGGAAGTGGCGACCGACACGGCGAGGGACGAGGCGGCCACCACCAACTTGCAGGCGGGGGCTGGGACTGAGCATCACCCGATCTCTCTCGGGGATGAGAGCTCGAGTCCTGGCTCCCGTGACCGGGGCCCCGGCAGCTCGTCCAAGGCGTGGCCCAAGGGCTTGCACCAGCTTGAGGAGGAGCAGAAGGAGAAGGGGGAGGAGGAGGTGAGCTCCATGGTCACTGAGCGGCCGGTGGTCGACGAGGAGATGCTGGAGACTAGCCAGGTGCCAGAGCAGGCGTCGAGCGCTCCTCAAGATATGGTGCTCGCCCCCTCGCCGGGCAACAAGCCGAGGTGCCGTCGGCGCAGCCCGTCGAGCAGGCGGTGGCCCGCGTTGTGGCTCAGGAGGAGTCGCAAGAGAAGCCGCCCACTCCCGCGTGGGAGGGGGCGCAGGAGGAGCAACCCGCCACCGCACGGGAGGAGGAGCAGCGGGTTGACGCGCAAGGGGAGACGGCGCCGCCCCAGGAACTCCCCTTGGTGGTGCATCAAGCACCGCCGCAGCCGCTGCAGCCGGGGGGGTGCTCGTGCCCCGTCTCGTGCCCGACTCAGCGACGGGCGAGGTGGAGCACGTCACCATGTCCCAGGCCGACCATTGGGAGGAGGCGCAGAGGAGGAGTGAGGCGGGTACGGTGATCGACCGCCACGTGCAAGCGCTCGGCTTTGGGCCCGTCATCAACGAGGCCACCGAGTCGGGCATCTTGGAGAGAAGGCGGATAGAGGCGCTGGCGCTCGCCCAGGGGGCGTCGACGTCCACAAGCCAATCCAGACACGCCCACGCTGGCTGATCGAGTGGCGGAGGCAGGCGTCGACCTGGCGGCGGTGCGAGGAGCGCACGACGCCATCGCCCAGGGCATGCGGGAGGTGTTCCCGGAGTGGGAGAAGCCACCATTGGCGCTCCGCGACCCGGTTGACCCGGAAGCTCCTGTGGTCGTGATGAACGATCAGAACGAGCTCTGGGTTAACATGGAGTCCGAGGAGAACCGACGATGGCTCGAGAACTCCCTGCGGCTCGCTCTGAGGATTGTCTCCGAGGACATGCCTCGGTTGTCCGCTGTAAGTGATCTCGAGCCCGGTCTATTTCCTGTGTTTCATGAATTGTTGCAATGGTTACTGTTCTGATTTTTCCCTCTCGTGGTTCAGTCGGCGCAGAGTCAATCTTATGCCAAGTCGGTTCATCTCCGCGCCATTCATGAGAGTGAGGAGGAGATCCGACGGCTCGTGCGCCTGGGCCACGACGCCGAGGCGGAGCAGCATCGAGCCGCCCGGCTCCTCCGAGAGGCCAACGCCGCGCTGACCGCCGCCAAGGATGGGCAGGCTCGAGCTGAGCGGGAGGCCGAGATGGCTCGAAAGGAAGTCGAGCGGCTGGGAGAGATTGCTGCAGAGCTTAAGGAGGCCGCGGCGACGGTGACCACGGGCCTCAACTCCAAGACCCGGCTCGCCGAGCAGCTTGAGAAGGAGAAGAACGCCGCCGCCGTCTACATTCAAGATCTGCAGGCGGCCGCCACCCGTGAGGCTGTTGTGAAGCAGTCTCTTGCAAGCGCGCTCGAGGCGGAGAAGAAGTGGGCGGGCGATTTTCAGACAGAGGCAATCAATCTCCGCCAGACGGTGACGGAGAAAGATCTTGCCATTCAATCTGCCGGCAAGGCCCTCGAGGAGGTGCGGGGGGAGAAAGTCGAGCTCGGCCGCGCGCTCAAAGGGAAGCAGACCGAGCTCTCGAGCGCACTGGAGCGCGAGCAGGGGTTGTCGACCCGCTGTACAGGTAAGTACTCGAGCCGCTCTTTTTGTTCTTGCCTTTCTTCTCTTGGAGTCTTCTTTGCTAATTTGGATTTTTCCCTCCAGTGCTTGAGGCCGATCTTTCCACAGCGCGCGCGACTCTCCAACTCACCCAGGCCGATCTATCCACAGCGCGCGCGGCTCTCCAGGTCACCCAAGAGACGTTGGACGCTGAGGTGGTTGCCAAGGCTCGGATCACCGGCGCCATCGACACCCTCAGTGAACGCTGGGGGTTCGAGCCCGTGGTGGACGTTGAGGGACCGGAGGCCGGCCGCGGTTATGCCGCTCGCGTCTTCGCCTTTGGCCTCTCCCTGCGGGACCGAGTCCGGGACGCCCTCATCATCGCCGCGCGCCGGAGCCTTGCCATATTCTACTCCGGCTTCGACCTCTCGAGGACGGACGCTCAGGCCAGGATGGAGGCTATCTCGGCGGCTTCACTTATGCTGAGGGTGAGCAGGAGGGGGCCGTGAATCCAAGGCTCGAGCAGCTCATCGTCGACGCCGAGGAACCTGGAGCATGGTTGGCCCAGAGCTTCGAGCCCTTCGTTCTTCCTCCTGGTATGCAGTAGAGATGATCGTGGCCGGCCTGCGAGCCGAGATTTGGGCGAGAGGGCCCTTGTAAGAAAATACTCAGTCGTGAAGTGGCCTGCGTGGCCTTAAAACACTATGTTTATGCAGCTTATTTTAGTTTTTCTCTGCGCTTTTAAACTTTCTTTTGTCTCTTGCCTGGATTCGCCTCTTTTTGACTAAGTGTAAGCATCGCGCTTCGACCGCCTTGAGAGGAGATGAGTTAGGGTTCCGTAGCTCGGAAGTGTAGGAGTCCTTGTGCTCGATTGTCCCGACTCTGGGAGCTCAAGGCGATGCTCGTCCTTAGTTTTTCGAGAGAACTCGAGGCGGGAGGGAAAAAAGAAGGTGTCGAGCGTTTTTGGAAAAACTAGACGTGTTTTTTCGAGGACTTCAGGGGGGTCCCCCCCTGGTCTAGCCCCCGAGGGGGGCTTGACTCTGTGGAGACAAAGTCGAGCCCACCTTGCATATGAACAAAAAGTAGGAAGCTAATTTTGTAGAGTCTTTATTCATTCATGCTAGCGGTACATTATACGGGAAAATGTACAAGGCATCGAGGCCTAAGGGAAAAAGCGACGTAAGCTGTTCAATGTTCCATGCCTTGGTGAGGATCGAGCCATCCTCCTCAGCTAACTTGTAGGTTCCTGGCTTCAGCACTTCGACCACGATGAATGGGCCTTCCCAAGGTGGAGTGATCTTGTGGCGCTCTTTGTTGTCTTGCCGTCGACGGAGCACGAGGTCGCCGACCTCGAAGTCTCTCTTCCACACATTCTTATCGTGGTATTGTCGCAACTTCTGCTGATAGCGTGCGGAGTGTAGGAGCACCATGTCTCGAGTCTCTTCGACCTGATCGACGGCGTTAGCTAGCCTCTCCTCGTTGGTCTACTCGTTGTAAGCCTTGAGTCGAGGGGATCCATATTCGAGGTTAGTGGGGAGGATGGCCTCCGACCCATAAACCAGGAAGAACGGGGTGAACCCAGTGGCTCGGCTCTCAGTCGTCCGCAGGCTCCATAGAACTGATGGTAGCTCGGCCGCCCACTTTTTGCCGTGCTTGTTGAGGCGGTCGAAAATCCTTGGCTTCAACCCTTGCAGAAGACACACTTCTCAGGGTTCAATTTAATGTTCTTGGTCCGGAGGCACCCGAACGTTAACTTGAGGTCCTCGACAAGGTTTTCTACTTTCTGCGTCTTGACGACGATGTCATCGACGTATGCCTCGACCGTTTCTCCTATGTGTTTGCCAAAAACATGAAGCATGCAACGCTGATATGTTGCCCCGGTGTTTCGAAGGCCGAAAGGCATCGTGACATAACAGTACATGCCTACAGGAGTGATGAATGAAGTCGCGAGCTGGTCGGACTCCTTCATTTTTATTTGGTGATAGCCGGAATAAGCATCGAGAAAAGAAAGTACTTCACAACCCCGGTGGAATCAACGATTTGATCTATCCGAGGCAAAGGAAACGGGACTTTGGGACATGCTTTATTTAAACTAGTGTAATCTACACACATCCTCATTTTCCCATTCTTTTTCTCTACAAGTACAGGATTAGCTAACCACTCGGGATGATGTACCTCCTTGATGAATCTGGCCTTCTCGAGCTTCTCGACCTCCTCACGGATGATCCTGCGCTTCTCCTCGTCGAAGCGGCACAGGCATTGCTTGACAGGTCTCGAACCGGGACGGATCTCCAAGGCGTGCTCGGCGACATCCCTCGGTATGCCGGGCATGTTCGAGGGACTCCACGCAAACATATCAGCGTTTGCGTGGAGAAAGTCGACGAGCACTGCTTCCTATGCGCTGTCAAGGGAGGCGCTGATGATCAACGTCTTCTCACCCGAGGAGCTCGGATCGAGCGGGATCTTCTTGGTGTCCTCAGCGGGCTCGAAGTTGCCGGCCCGTCGCTTGGGTGCCGGAGCGGCGGCCTCGGACGCAAGGCAATCGAGCGTCTTGGCGAGCTCCTTGGACGCGGTCAAGGACTCCCCGTACTCGATGCACTCCACGTCGCAGCAGTACGCGTGCTCATATGAGGAGTCGACGGTGATGACCCCCTTCGGCCCCGGCATCTTGAGCTTGAGATAGGCATAGTTGTGGATTGCCATGAACTGGGCGTAACACGGACGCCCTAGGATCACGTGATAGGTCCCCTCGAATCCGGGTACGTCGAAAGTGAAGACCTCCCTGCGGAAGTTCGAGCGTGTGCCAAAGTAGACAGGGAGGTCGATACGGCCGATGGTAAGCGCCTTCTTGCCGGGGACAACGCCGTGGAAGCCCCCGGCGCTCGGCTTGAGCTGTGCCCTCATGATGCCGAGCAGCGTGAGGGTCTCCATGTAGATGATGTTGAGGCTGCAGCCCCCGTCCATGAGGACCTTGGTGAAGCGGGTGTCGATGATGATCAGGTCGACGACGAGGGGGTACGCACCCGGGTTGGTGACGTGGTCCGGATGGTCATCACGGTCGAACGTGATGAGCGCATGAAAGTCCCTAGTTTGGTTTTGGCTAATTGATGAAACCTAGGACTAACCTTGTTTATCTAAGTGGTTGATTTAGAGAAAGGTTGTCCCCATGATGAGCATATTGAATATGAAGCATGACACGTGTCATGTGATCAAAGATGAAGATCAAGACGATGCTTTGCTCCATGGACCGGTGTTGAAGGTGAAGGGCTAGTCGAGGCTTGTGAGTGAAGGACCATGCGATGGTGAAGCTTGGGCAAGACTAGGCACCGATGGACCGATGCACGGTGAAGGGCAAGTGAAGTCAAGGTCGATGGATCGAGACGGTCACATGATGGTGTGAAGCGTTCATATCATCTGGAGAAACAAAATGGGCTCAAGACAAAGGTATAACCAATAGGGCCATTTTGTTTTGCACTCAAGACACCATAGAGGGTGTGAGTGGTTTAGGATCGATACCCGCACTATTAAGAGGGGAAGTTTTATCGGCTATTCGACGCACGGGTGCCACTAGGTGATTTCATGAAAGTGCATTGCATGTAGGGCCTAGTGAGCTAACCTAACCTTTGGGAAATGTTTGTGAAAAGCTAACACACAAGCACATAGAGATGTACACTTGGTGGTGTTGGCACATTTACAAAGGTGGCGTTTGGACGCGCTGTGGTTTGCAGGGTATAGATGGGTTTGGAATCATGCTATTGCGCCGGATGCAAAATTTGGTTGAAATCATGCTATCTCTGGTGATCGAGTTGGCATACTTGTTGGATAGCATGTCGGAGAAGTTGGCATCACGACGGGCTGAAAAACGGAGTTTTTACAGCGCCGGACGCGCTGGGCTTTGGCACCGGACGCGTCCGGCGCGTGTTGAATTGGCTCGGGTAGATGACATTGCGAAGCTGAGCGCCGGACACGGCCCGGACGCACGCGGCGGACGCGGGCCGTTCACTATGCAGAGTCCGGCGCGTCATGGGCTTCGGCGCAAGGCTGCTGGGCCGTCTGAGGGCGGCGGACGCGGGCTGGTCGCGTCCGGCGTGGGCTGGACGCGGACGAGAAAGTTTTTTGTCACGGCGATTTGACCGGACGCGGGCCGGCGGACGCGGACCGGACGCGGAGGTTTTGAATGATGGGCCGCCAATGGTCGGCTGTCGCAGGCGCGCGAGGAAGCGCCGGACGCGTCCGGCGCTTGGGCCGCGGACGCGTCCGGCGGGTTGAAATCGGCCGGCCCGAGGGGTAACGGTTGGATTTCGCCTTGGGCTTATAAATAGCCCCTTGGCCGGCCATGGGAGGCTCCCTTGGCTATTTCCATACTCTTGTGCATTCTTTGAGCTAAAGCATCTCCTCCCCACTCATCTCTCTTGCTTGATTGTGAATCCTAGTGAGATTGAGTGAATCACCTAGTGCATTGCATTGCTTGAGGGCATCTAGTGGCACTTGTGGGTGGTTTTGCCGGTGGATTTCTTGTTACACTTGGAGAGTACCGCTCCTAGCCGGCTTGGAGATTGTTGGAGGCGTTGGCAAGAGAAGGTGATTGTTCTTGGCCACCTCCGGTTGATTGTGAGAGGTTTGAGCTCACCTCGTGGGGATCACGAAGAGCATCCCAGTGGATTGCGCGTGTCGTTGAGTACCTCACTTGAGAGTGGTTTCTTGCGGTGCCTTGCGGGGCGAACCTTGAGGGGTTAGTGACTTGAGGGTCACACCGAAGAACCATCTAGGTGTTGGTCGACACAACTGGTGACTAGCTTGGCGGTGCCCAAGTGAACACCGGGTGAACAAAAATAATTGTGTTTATCTCTTGTTCCCGGTGATTGGTCTCCGATTGTGTGTTGCCGATTGATTGATTGTTCATCTCTTGGCGATTGGCAACCTCGACTCTACGCGTCGGTATAACAAGCTCCTACCCTCTCTTGCATTACTTTGATTACATTCTTGCAAAGTAGAATTACTTGTGTGGTCGGTTGGGAACCACTTCTTGTGTAGATTAAATCCCCTGGGTAGAACTCTTGATCACTAGTGGTAGCTATTGTGTGTACTAGTGATCACATACTAGAATTGTTGAATAGGAGGCTTGCAACACCTAGTAGGCTAAGCATAACTTGCTTTCCGCCGGTTGTGTATCTAAAGAAGTTTGCTTAGTGAGTTTGTAGAATTTTTATAGGCTATCCGCGACCAGTCGAGGAACTGAGGCGTGGCGGGCTTCACTGAGAAGACCTTCCTACGCTCTTGTTTCCGCTCTCGACGCGTCATCTGGGTCATAGGGCCGCCATAGATCATGAAGCAGTTGGCAATGGGCGGGAACCCATTGTCGTCGTTGTTGTTGGCTTGACCGTCACCGCCCTTATCCTTCTTGTCTTCATCCCTGCCAATACCGAGCCTCTTGAAATAGCCTCGAAGCATACGGTAGTTCTCGAGGGTATGCTTGGCCGGCTCTTTATGGTACGGGCATGGCTCCTTCAGCATCTTGTCGAAGACGGCCCCGTCTGGAGGGGGTCGAGGCTTCTTGCGCTCGGCCGCAGCGACCTCGTCTTCCACGACCACGCGCTTGCCTTGCTGGTTGCCCTTCTTCTTCTTGCCGTTCTTCTTCTGGCCCTTGCTCGAGCCCTCCCCGTTGCCAGGAGGTGGCTTAGGCTTGCTTCCGTCTCCGCCAAAGAACGCTCCCACGGCCTCGTCGCCGGCGGCGTAGTCAGCGACGACGTCCATGAGCTCGTCAACCGTCTTTGGGCGGTTGCGCCCGAGCTCTCACACGAGCTCTTTGCACGTGGTGCCGGACACAAACGCCAAGATGACGTCGTGGTCGGGGATGTGCGACAGCTCGGTGCGCAGCTTGGAAAAGCATCGAGCGAAGTCTCGAAGAGATTTCCCGGTCTGCTGCTTGCAGTTTCGGAGATCCCACGAGTTGCCTGGTCGAATGTAAGTGCCCTTGAAATTCCCCTCGAAAATCTGGACCAGATCGGTCCAGTCGTAGATCTGGTTGGGGGGAAGCTCCTCGAGCCACCGTCGAGCGGTGTCAGAGAGAAATAGGGGGAGTTGGCGTATGATTGCCTTATCCTCTCAAGCCCCTCCCAGCTGGCAGGCCAGCCGGAAGTCGGCAAGCCAGAGCTCTGGCTTGGTCTCCCCGTTATATTTGACCACGCTCGTGGGGGGTTGAAACGGGTTGGGCAACGGCGTGTTGCAGATAGCTCGGCTGAAGACTCGAGGGCCCGGCGGCTCGGGAGCCTGCCGGTCCTCGTCGCTGTCGTAGCGCCCTCCTCGATGGGCGTTGTAGCCGCGATCCTCAGCGCCCGCGGCCTTGCGCCGTCGGTTGTCGTTGATGTCGTGACGCGCATCTTGAGGCTCGCGGTTGTCGAGGATGCGATTGCGGACGGGGGCTCTCTCACCTCGAGGGGGTGCCTCTTGGTGGACTGAGCCCTCTCGCTCCTACCGTGGTGGGTTGGCCGGCTATTCCGAGGCCGCTTCGCGTCGCCTCGAGGCCGAGCTCTCGGCTTGCTGGGCAGCCGTGACTTGGAGGAGCCCTTGGACCTCATCCCGTATCCGCAAAGCTTGTGGATTCGAGGGTGCCGGCATGTCTCGCAGTAGCATGGCTGCCGCAAGAACATTCTGGCTTGCTCGAGGGAAGCGGGCTGGCTCGACCGGTGATTCTAGCCGCCCGTCATTGACGATGCGGTTGAAGACGCCCCGTGCCTTTCCTCGAGCGCCAGGAGCTCGGGGCGGAGGAAGTTGGTTCTGCTCAAGGGCGCGCTTGAGCAGTTCCAGGTTTGCGCGCTCCGCGTCCATCTTGGCCTCGATCTCCCGGAGCTGGGCCCACTGTGCGGCCCGGGCGTCCTCTTCTGGCCGTGGGTTGGCATGCCCTTGCGGCGGTTCCTCGCGAGGAGGAATCACCTGCAAGGCTCCTGCCGCCGGCGTCCCGGCCGGTTGGTTGACAGTAGGTGCTGCAGCGGCGTCATCTCTGGTCTCGGTGTCCATCGAGGCTTCACCCTCGAGGTGAAAGCACTCACGAGCCGGGTCATAGCACCCCGAGTCTGAGTTGTCAGAGTCCGGGTCGGCGCCGGACGGTGTCCAGGGCCTTCCCGTGCTCTGCTCCTCGACCCAGCGGCGCATGTTCCCGACCGGGGTGTTACGTCGTGGACCAGGCGCACTGTCAAATCCGCGGTCCACCGACGTTGGCCACACGATCTCCAAGTTCATGGCGGCACGTAAGAGGGGGCCAGGGCTCTCCTCTTGCGACCCCATGGTGGACTGGATCTTGTTGGCGTACGTGGTGGCGGCGTTGGTGGGCCCAAACGGGAGCCTGCGACGAGCTCGGTAGAGCCCGTGCGGCAAGTAGTTGGGCGATGTCGGCCGCGCGCGCGCTCGAGGTGCCGCGCCGGGCTCTCTCGGCGAGCGCATGGCAAACGTGAAGTCAGGGTCCGCATCGAGCGCCGTCTGCCTACGAACCGCGCCCTGTCTCGCGCTCGGTGCCCCGTGAGGGTGTACCGAGGCGTCCGACGGGAGCGGTGCGTGAGCGGCGCCCTGCGCGGGCAGGCATTGAAGCTGGTGCCGGTGGCGCCTGTGCCTTGGTGGCGAGCCGTGGTGGCTTGGCCGGCGCGCGGGGGTGAAACACGTCCCCCGCTCGGTTCTCCGACCGAGAGCAGAGCCATGTCGTAGCCTGTGCCTAGCGACACGAACTCCAGACTCCCGAACCAGATCACCGTGGCGAACGGAAGGGATGGGGTGGAAGATGCCATCTGGAATAATGGCGGGAATCAGGTGAAACACGCAGTACCCCTACCTGGCGCGCCAACTGTCGGTGTTTCGTACCCCGGGGGGTGTCACACCAACAAGTAAATTTCTATGCGTGCTCCCTAATCCGGATGGTGATGCAAGAAGGACACAATCGTTTTTAACCTGGTTCAGGCAAAGAGTGCCCTACGTCCAGCAGAGGGGGATGAACTTGTATTATCTTGCACCGAGGTGCTTGTACAGGGGCGAATACAAGCGAGTCCTGAGACTTAGCGTGTGAGAATGTGTGAGTGTTGTAACCCTTTTCTATGCTATGCCCTGGTGCCCCCTTTATAGGCCAAGGGGAGGCTCAGAGTTACACTGTGTTAGGGCGGTCATAGGCGTGACGTCGAGGTACGGACGTCCTGTCGAGTCATCTAGACTGTGGATGCTTCCTTTGGTCCGGTTCGAGCCTGTGGATTCACGCTTCAACCCGGTTCGAGCCTGTAGCAGCGTGGGCGATGATGTTTTGCCCGTCCTTGCCTGACGCGGGCTAGCGTAATCGAGGTGTGGGTGATGATGGCCTGCCCGAGAACTCCGTCGAGCGGCCGTCGAGGTGGGATGGACAGGTCACTGCGCGCCCCGTACACCAGTCATGTCCGCCATCATTCCTCGAGCGGCTGGAGACCGCCTCGAGGGGTCGAGGATCCGAGCGATGGGACTGAGCAGCGGGTTTAGTGGTACGGAGAGTTGACGATGGCGTTTTGAGGGGGTGCCGTACGCAGTACAGTGCGCGGTGTGGTGTCACAGTGGCGCCTGCCATCCTCGAATCCTGGGTATGGGCAGCGTAATGGTGGAAGCGACCGGCGTACTCTCCACTGTTACGAGCCCTGTAGCCATGGAGTTAGGCGGGGCAGTGTACCACTATACTGTTTCGAGCCCTGTAGCCACGTGGGCGTCCAGGAAAAGCAATCTTGGGTGGCGGGTTCGAGCGGTTGCTCGCTCGAGCAGTCCCTGTCGCCGTCTCGAGCGGTCGTACGCTCGAGCGGTTTCCATCACTCTCTCAAGCGGGTGAGCGGGTGCGTATCGAGACGGCTGGCTTTGTGGTTTGGCTGTGGACCTGGTCATGGGCCGGCCCAGTATGAGGCGTGGGGAAGAATAGGGATTTCCTTTAGTTGACTTTTGGGTTTAGGTGAGAGCAAAGCTGGGTTTGCTTATCTCTAAACCTCTAAGTTTAGGACCCCCTAATCTGGGTACCCGACAAGTAGCCTGGAATGAAAGTTATGATTAAAGAATTTGTCTCTCACAGCATTGTTTGTCAGCAGGCCAAACATGAGAGGGTCAAGTACCCAGGTTTGTTACAACCTCTACCAGTACCTGATTATGCTTGGCAAGTTGTCAGCTTAGATTTCATTGAAGGTCTGCCTAAGTCTCATCATTTTGATTCTATACTGGTGGTAGTTGACAAGCTATCAAAATATGCACATTTTATACCATTGAAACATCCATTTACTGCTTTGCAAGTGGCCACTGCTTTTATAGATAATGTATTCAAGTTACATGGTCTCACAGAAGCTATTATCTCTGATCGAGATAGGATCTTTACAAGTCATGTTTGGCAACAGCTATTTGACATGACTAAAACTGAATTGAGACTTAGCACAGCTAACCATCCTCAGACAGATGGCCAAACTGAAAGGGTCAATTAGTGCTTGGAAGCTTACCTCAGGTGCTTTGTTCATGCCTGTCCTCATCAGTGGAAGAAATATCTGTCCCTAGCAGAATTTTGGTATAATGCATGCTTTCATACTTCTTTGAATGCCACTCCTTTTGAAGTGCTTTATGGTCAGCATCCTAGGCATCTTGGCATTGATGTAGTTGAGTCTTGTTCTATACCTGATTTACAAGAGTGGATGAAGAACAGGCATATCATGGTGGGTTTGCTGCAGCAGCAGTTGAATAGAGCTCAACAAAGGCAGAAGTCCCAGGCAGACAAAAATAGAACTGAAAGATCATTTGAAGTGGGTGATTCAGTCTATCTTAAGTTGCAGCCTTATGTGCAAACTTCTATTGCTACAAGAGCCAGTCATAAGCTCTCTTTCAGGTATTTTGGCCCCTACAAGATTGTGCAAAAGATTGGGAAGGTGGCATACAAGCTGTTGTTGCCTGAACATTCTGCAGTTCATCCTGTATTCCATGTTTCACAACTTAAGAAAGCTCTACCAGGTAATGTACATGTCTCTGCTGAAGTACCTCATAGTACTGAGTTGGATGCATTCAGATATCCTGTTAAGATACTGCAGCAAAGACTCAAACCTCATGGTGACAGTATGGTTTTGAAAGTGTTGGTTCGGTGGTCATCATGGCCACCTTCTATGGCAACTTGGGAATTGGAACATGAACTCAAGGATCTGTTTCCATCAGCCCCGGCTTGGGGTCAAGCCGGTTTTCAACCGGTGGGGAATGTCAGGAATACTAACTATGATCAAGCTGATAGTACAGGTGTTGCTAATGAAGCAGATGATGGGCCTCACTCTGGTGATGATGCAAGCACTAGCAAGCCATTTCAAGGTGATGGGCCGGGCAATGGGAGGCCCAAGCGAGTGTCGAAGCCCAACCCGCGCGTCACAGGCAACAACTGGGTGAAGCGGTGATCGGGGATTAAAAGGGAATCGCCTTCTTCTTGCAGAACACGTTGGGTAGAACAGAGAGCAGTTTGCACAGACCGGCTGTGTCCGGGTTGGCAGGGAGCCTTCGAGCTCGCCTGATTGTATCCAGATCTTTGATCCAGATTCGTGTGTGTGTTAAACTCTGTTGAATTCGTAAGCGATATCGTAGTAGAACTACATCCCTGTGTGTTGATTGCTTACACCAAGCTACTTTGAACTCTGTGGACCGTGCGGTTCTCATCAATTCGGTACTGGACAATTAGTAAGTTTATACCATGTCCTCAATGCAAGTCCTGTTGGTGATACAGCAGATTAACAAGCCCCATGCTAAAATGTCTTTTGCTTGGCAAAATGTATATATGCGCCACCAAGAAGGCAATGACTTGGGTGGCTTGGATCCAGGAACTGAGAGAACTCAGGACATCTGCTTCCTTCGCTGGTGCTGTTGAATAATTGGTCATTTTACGACATTCCTTTAATTCAAAAATGAAACATCACATGCAGCATGATACAAACGGCATGAACAAACAATCCAGTTACTTAATAGCATATACTATCCATAGACGCACGCAACACATATAACGAAATGCGATAAAGAAGAGTTTACAATACCTTGGGTGGAACTTGAGCCAGAGGCAAGAGAAACACCATTACTACCTCATCGGACTTGAGTCATGATGACCTGCTCGATGTAGTCGATCTAGGCTTAACACGGGAAGATGTGCGCAATGTAGTCCCACGACCAGCCGTCAATATAGCCATACCTTCGAGGAAGGACACAGCCGCAGGGTCGAGATCACCGGAGTGAACGAAGACGAAGAGCAATTGCGCAGACGCATTCCTTAAAAAACTTGATCGCCCACCTACTAGATCATTTTTTTGGATTCAGCAATGAGCTGCATCTTCGTTTGCGCCATTCGTCTCACTAGAATGTGGTCGTGTGGTGACATCCATACATGAAGAATTTCAGTTCCCAGCAAAGAACGCGGCCAGTCTATCTATGAGCTCCACGGCCTCCGCACTGCCGGGGTTCTGGAGGAAGAACTGGTGCCCCTTGCCCTTGGACTCGAACCACTCGGCCGTGCCGCCCCACCCGCTCGCCGCGAGGGCCTCGTAGTACGCCCTGTTTCTCGGCCGCAGGAAGTCCAGCTCCCCCGCGCAGACGAGCACCCTCTCGCACGGCAGGTTCCGGAGGCTTGGCGCCGCGGTGGCCAAGGGATTCATCCTCGGGTCGTCCACGCCGTCCGTTGCCTCGGGACACACGATCCCCCACAGCTTCTCCGTGAGCGCCAGAGGCCCCGGCTTCTCACCGTCCATACGCTCCTTGCCAGCGAACCCGGGTTGCAGGAGGACCGCCCCCTCAATACTCACCTCCGATGCGGCGGCCATCATAGCGACGTTGTGGACAAAGTTCCCGCCGGCGCTGTCGCCGGCCAGGAAGACGCGGCCCAGGTCGCCGTGATGTGACAGCCAGGGGTCCCCGCTACCAGAGGCCGCCCACTTGAGCGCGCGGAAGGAGTCCTCGTAGCCTGCCGGCAGCGGGTGCTCTGGCGCGAGGCGGTAGTTCACGGAGACGATGAGCACGCCGGCCTTGGCAGCCAGGCCGTTGAGGAAGGGCTGATAGGGCGGCGACGCTGCCGAGTGGGAGACAAAGCCGCCGCCGTGGAAGTAGACTAGCACCGGGAGCTTCTTGGAATCGTCGTCAGACCCGGTGGCCGTGTCCGGGAGGTAGAGGCGAACATAGACGCCGGTGTTGCTGTCTATGACGACATCTTTGGAGGTGACGCCGGTTGTGGGATCAAGCCCGGGCGGCACGGTGTCGGTGCCGTCCAAGCGGTCGATGCGACGGTCGCTGTAGATGCGGAAGAACGGAGTGTCGAGTACGATATCTGAGCTCGGATCCATGGCGTTGGCGAGGGTGCGGCGCCGGGTGGGAGTTGTAGCAAGAAGGCAGCCAGCAGAGGATCTGAAGGTCGTCCATGATGTCTCCAGACACCTCTGATTTTGGCAGGCGAGACGACCACTAGTCAACGAAGCCGGTATTTTTGGGGATGTGGAGATCGCCGCGGAAGCGTAGAAGCTGGCCGTGTGGGAATTCATGGTGGATCGTGGGCGAGGCGAACGCGTGGTCGTGTTGTTTTGCGCTCTCACATGCCTGATGGCGACGAGGACGGAATTCATGGGAATGAAGCTTCCGGGAGGAAGGCGGAGCTGATGATGATGGATCGACCGTGACTTCGTGAGCTAGGTGAACGTGTGGTTCCTGCCACGCTCGTACTGGATAATCAGTTTCGACCCATTGGAACGGTGCGGAACTGCGGACTCTATACTGCGCGCGCAGACATTAACGGGCCTCTTATTTCGGCCTGCTTTTCACTCCGTACTCCTAATTCCATCCCTTCGTTGGCCCATGAACTATTCTGCCACAACATAAGGCTGATGGAAAACGTGAATTCCTTTTACTTCCCTAAACTATGTTATTTTTCTTCAAACTTCAAAACCAGAAATCTTAGCTTCTCAAGTCTCATGACTGTTAACATTAGATCTCAGCAGGTTACAACTGATTTTCAAGGCAGTTTAATCAAGATTTGTAGTAAAAAATAGAAATACTTGATAAGATTTTAAAACTGCAAAAAAAAAACTCTAGGATTTTTAAAAATTGAAACAAATCTTAGAGATATATTATGATACAATAATCTCAATCAAAGTACTTAAATATCATGAAAGTTTTCCAAAAGCTTCCAAAATAAGATTAAGCTCCGAAAAATTAGGAAAATATTTTAAAACTAAAAAAATCGAAACATTCTAACGATGTCTAAACATTCTTTTCACAATAAAAACATGGGATGTAGCAAGCATGAATCGATTCAACATCAAATGTATCTTTCATTCTTATTGTTTGCATCTCATATTTTTGTTTTGGATTTTTTTAAATGTACTTATCCATCATTTTATATATTTTTAGAATTTTTCTAGACATATTTTAGTACTTTCTCATTTTTCAAAAGCTAAATGAAAATTTAGGAGTTTGTAGACACAGTTTTATGGCCTCTAGATATTTTATTTGGGTTTATCTGTTCGTTCACAATGTATCCAATATTTTCTTGAATTTTAGTAAGTTTTGAAATACCTTTTTTTAAAAAATAAAGTGTTGTCCAAATTGTTCAGCTAATAAAATGATGAAAGCGTCGTTAGACCACTTCTAACCCGAGGGGGGGATAAGTTGTCCAATTTTACGGTTGGAGATAGAAAATCACAGGAAACGCCTACCTAATATCCGGTTAAGACGTGAATTGATCATAAATCGGTTTAGTTAGATCCCTTGTAGTAGAACCTACGTATCCTGGTTCAAGTTCTCGACTTGGCACGGATGCTAATATTTTTTTTGAATTTATTCTAAAAATTTTCAGCGTTAAGGTTTAAATGGTAAGCGACGTTACCGTCGACAATAAGACGTCAGTTATGACTTCAGGAATCTATAGATATGCCGGTTTAGTATTTCTAGAGGTGCTCATAGAAATAAATTTTATGTATGTGTGTTTATAAGGTGAGTGTAAGTACGCGTGGGTGTATGCATAAAACAGGTTAAGACGGTTGGATAAGTAAAATGAGACTATTTCCAAGTACAAACGAAACGATGGTCTCGTACTATCATAGTATGAACAAGAACGGTGGTGTTCTTTCATGGAAGGCGTGCTCCTGCTCCAGCCTTCGCATGCCAGAGCACCTGATGGGCGGTGGTGGCGCGAAGCACGGTGTGTCCAGGGCGTCGAGGCGCACACACAAGCATGATTCGAAGGCACCGCCAGGGAGAGCGGGCGTGCAGGGAGGCGTCGTTGTGGAGAATAGAGACTTCGGGAGAGAGAAGAAAGATCGGCGTGGCTGAGAAGAAAGGATTGGTCAAATTGAAAAGAAAGAAAGAAAAGGGCATATAGTCATTTTATTAGCTTTATTTATCCACCAAGAGAAATTGATTTACCAAATGGTTGGACAAAAGAGTTTTAGCTCTACAAGTAAAGCTGTTTTTAGTATATTATCTCTTTGAAAAAGAAAACAAGGGACTCTGACCATTGGAGTTGGAGGAGTAAAAGCGATAGCACACAATTATTTGATTCAGGTACGAGTTGCGTCTTCGTTTCCTCCATCCCTCTCACTGGATGCGGTCGTGGCCATGGCCACATCCACACATGACGAATTTCAGTTCCCAGCAAAGAAGGCGACCAGTCGATCAATGAGCTCCACGGCCTCGCCGCAGCCGGGGTCGGGGAGGAAGAAGACGTGCTCCTTGCCCTTGGACTCGAACCACTCCACGGTGCCGCCCCACCCGCTCGCCTTGAGGGCCTCGTAGTACGCCCTGTTCCTCGGCCGCAGGAAGTCCAACTCTGCCGCGCAGACGAGCACCCTCTGGCACGGCAGCTTCCGCAGGCTCGGCGCCGCGGCGGCCGCCAAGGGATTTATCCGCGGGTCGTCCAAGCCGTCCGTCGCGTCGAGGCACACGATCCCCCACAGCTTCTCCATCAGCGGCACAACCTCCGGCGTCTCTCCGTCGACGCGCTCGCTGCCGCCAAACCCGGCGTGCAGGAGGACTGCACCCTCGATTCGCACCTCCGGCTCCGACGCGCCGGCAATCATAGCGACGTTGTGCACAAAGTTCCCGCCGGAGCTGTCGCCGGCCAGGAAGATGCGGCCCATGTCGCCGTGGTGTGACAGCCAGGGGTCCCCGCTACCAGAGGCCGCCCACTTGAGCGCGCGGAAGGAGTCCTCGTAGCCTGCCGGCAGCGGGTGCTCTGGCGCGAGGCGGTAGTTCACGGAGACGATGAGCAGGCCGGCCTTCGCGGCCAGGGTGTTGAGGAAGGGCTGATACGGCGGGAACGCTGCCGAGTTGGTGACAAAGCCGCCGCCGTGGAAGTAGAGTAGCACCGGGAGCTTCTTGGAGCCGTCAGCAGTGCCCGGGAGGTAGAGGCGAACGTAGAGGCCGGACTCGTTGTCGATGACGACATCTTTGGAGGTGACGCCGGTGGTGGGATCAAAGCCGGCCGGCGCGGTGTCGGTGCCGCGCAAGCGGTCGATGCGCCGGTCGCTGTAGATGCGGAAGTAGGGAGGGTAATCGAGTATGACATCTGAGCTCGGATCCATGGCGCGGGTGCGATCGGTGGAAGGCAGCTAGCAGGATATCTGAAGGTCCAAGTCTGCAGGCCAAGTGACCACGAGCCAACCAAGCCAGCTGCAGCCGGATATAAGAGGGGCTGTAGTGGAGTGGACAGTGGAGAGGTCCATATCGCCGGGAAGCGACAGCGTAGGTGAGAAGGAAAATGCTGCCATGGGCAATGTGGAAGTCAAGTCTGGCCTTGTGGAAAATGTGATGATAAAAAAAAAATTCCGGGAGGAAGGTGATGGTGGTTCGTGCCGTGGACCGTGGGCGAGGTGAACGTGTGGTCGTGTGAATCCTGTCGGCGGACCATAGCAGCCGGGTACGGGAACGTGGCCGTCGTTCCCGTTCCGGGAACCGGATGTGGCGGTACATTGTCCCAATGGAAGATGGACGAGTCGAAACCACTGGATGCTGCGTTTGGGCGGCGGCGGCCTGCTGCGTTTTTTCTTGGGTGGCGCTGGCACTAGGACGTAGGACGTTTCCGGCCCGGCCCACCAACAGTAGAAAGAGGAAAACCGCGAGCACACACAAACACGCCACTCCCCTGTCCTCGTCCCGTCCCTATCGCACGGGCCCGCTCCACACCTACCCCCAACCGACGCACGGTCCAACATTTCCTCCATGGCAGATTCCGGCGAGAAAGATACATCGTCGCCGTGCCCATCACATCACCAGAAACATAGGGGAAAGCGCAAAAAAAAAACTACTGAAACACGAACTGGACGTCGCGAAACATCTTGAACCTTCGCTTGAAAAAAAAAAGAAACACAAAAAGAACAAAATGTTAGGGAAAAAGAAACACTGGAACATAAAATGAAAATGCAACATGGATGGCCCTGACTTTGAAACAATACAGAACCTCAGTTGCAACCAAAAAGGAATCAAATTTTGAAACACAAAATGCAAACAAAAAAGAGAAAGAAGGAATCTGTGACAAAACATTCAAAAACAAGAAACAATTAATGAAACAAAGTAAAGGAAATAAAGAAACAACATGAACATGAATTTTGAAACAAAGAACAAAAGCCCCCTGCATCCCCTAACCTATTGCAAACCCGTGAAACAAATTAAAGGGTAAAATAGAAACAAGATGAACATTAATTTTGAAACAAGAAACTAAAGCATCTGCAACCCCAAAAGCCTATTGCAACATAGTCAAAATTCGAAGAATCTATTTGAAACAAAACAGAAAAAACTATTGAACCAACATGGGATTTGCTGCTGCACCAAACCAAAATAATCTGGTGAAACACAAAAAAACAGGAGGGAGAGGGAGGGAGGAGCGCCACTGCACCGCCATCCTTCACCCACGGGCCCAACGGTGAGCCGACGGTGAGCGCCCCAAATCCCCGCCTTGCCCTGTCCTCGGCGAAGCTGTCGCCTGCTCTGCACCGCACAGCCGCCATGGCTAAGGCCACCGCGCGTCGCCGTGTGAAGGGGCGCGGGGCCGCGCCGCGCCACGCCGCCGTGGGACGGGGACGGAGCCACGCCGCTCCGCCGCGGGACGGGGGCGCCGCTCCCCTGCGAGGCCACGACGATGATGGCCGGGGAGGGGCGAGGCAGCGCTGCCGCGGGACATGGAGAGGGCGCGCCCTGCCGTCGCTGATCTGGGGACTTGGCTCCCCCATCCCCAAGCGCCACCGTGAGCTCCAGGTCGCCGCCGTCCCCTCACGCGTGGCCGTGGAGGTGCTCGCTGCCTCGCCATTGCTGCAACGGAGAGAGAAAGCAGAGGGATGGAGGAGGGGACGAGGTGGTGGAGTCACGGAAAGGAAGGAATCACGGGCGGAGGGGACGAGAAGGTGCGAGTCACGGGCGGTCCTGTACGTCAAAAGGATAGACGACTCGCCTGATGGGCTTCACCGCGGCCCAAAGTTACTCTTCTACAATCAGACGTTCTAGCAGGAGCATTACCGTTTTTTCTTTTTTTTTTCTTTTTGTTTTGAGGGGGATGCTGCGTCGGATGCGTGGGCATTGGGTGCGTGGGCTTGATGTGGCCAGTTTCCCAGTAACTGATGGCCGATTAGCCCAATATAAAAAAAATGAAATGAAAGGACAAAAAGACAACAACTAGGGGAATTGAACTAGTCACACAGACGCGGGAATGACTTTAACCTGCATAGACTAATCGCCACATCCCGTGTGTTCTTTTTCAAGAGCATCTCCAAGGGTTATGCATTTGGACTTGGCATTTACTAATTTGCATAAAACTCCTAAAAGACCCTCTCCAATGGTTATGCATTTAGCCTTTGCATTTTCATTAACTTGGCATTTGGAGGGGGAGACTTGGCATATATGCCAAGCCCCTCGCGCTTGGCATTTGTCGCATGCGCCTCCGACATCCCCGCGCGCGACTCTCGCACCACATCCCTCCACCCACGCTGCCTATTTTAGGTAATTGCCAAGTCAAAATTGCAAAACGGTTGGAGATGTTCTCTTTTATTCCTTTGCATTTTGTTTTAAGAGTTGACAAATGACTACAAATGCCAAAGCAAAAATGCAAAACCCTTGGAGATGCTCTAAGTATATGTGTTCAGCTAGTTAAAGGAATAAGTTGAAGCTATATTATAAACATAAATAAATCTATAACTAAGTTATACTTCATCTAATGAGTATGAATTTTTTACTACAGAGTATACAATAATTAGCCCACTATAAAAATTTCACCACAATTGGACCACGAAAACTGCATATTTGAATTATTCTAATTAATTATAAAAACCATAGCTTTAAAGCTAAAATAAAAACTTTGTACTAAAGTATATCATATTATATGTTCACAATGTTGATCTACTTATCAAGAACCCAATAAATTAGAATTTTTATTTTACAATTTTTCTATGATTTATTGTGATTTTTCAAATATTCATCCAAAATAATTGAATAAGAACACGACAAAACCACCGTGAAAAGTAACCAGGTCAAGGACGTAATCTACATTGTTTCAATAGTTAAAAGATGTGTTTTATCTGATTTTAAAGTTCAGAGATGAAAATTAGACTTTTATGAAAATTGAGGGGCCGAAACTAAATTTTTTCCTAGTTTACGAGAGTGTTGTACATGGGCAATATGGTACACTCCCAAACCCGTAGTAGTAGGTAAGCACTTTTGACCTATTTAGGCCCTTGCGGCCATCAATTCTGCGAAGACATTGACGAATGTTTGGGCCCCATAGTTCCATCCCTTAGTTGGCCCATAATTCTCAAAAACAAGGTTGGCCCATGAGCTATTCTACCACAAAAGGCTGATTGGGGGGAAATCCCATTTATACCTTCCTAAATTCTACTAAAAAAATTATACCTTCCTAAACTATGTCATGATATTATTTTCAAAGTTCAAAACCAGAAATCTTACCCTCTCAAGTCTCAAAACTGTTTAAATTTGCCCTTAGACATGTTAGGAGTGATTTTCAAGGTGGTTTCATCAGTTTTATAGTAAAATAAATAAATACTTGATAAGGTTGTTAAAAATGTTTCTATGATTTTAAAATCTGAAACAAATCTTAGATATACATTACTTTTTCGAGCATTCAACACGCGAACCATACTTCATGTGATCGAACTTTTGTCAGTATAGTTCGAACACAGGACTGGAGGTGCCGAGGGCGAAGGACATGGTTCTAGAGACGATGTGAATGTGTGACAGGCCACCACGACGGCCGCGGAACAGAAACGACTCCATATCCGCGGTAATTGTGGAGCGCCAATACTGTGGCCTTGGTCTACCTAACGGCTAACGCCCGCAATGATAGCCCGCCGCCCTAAACGTAAGCACGCACGCACCGACGCGCCTCAGGAATCATGATGATGTGCACCGCGCACGGTGTGTGCCGGAGCAACCGTCCATCAACCGTCCGGTATCTTGCGGGAACGCGGGCGAGGAGCCGGCGACGCTGCTCTCCGCTCCTCCTCCCTACGAAACGAACATGGATGCACTAACGGGAACCAAGACCCGCGCTGGGATCAGATGCCGAGGCCGTCGAGGTTGGACACCGCTGGTCCGCTGCAGCCAGCGGGCCGTGTGGGCGCGCACAGCCGTAAGCCCGTACCTCCGGCGTCCCCGCGCCCACGGGGATGCTTGCTGCCGGCGCCGGGGAATTATGCGGCTCACATGCGTGAGCGGGAGGAGGCCGGCCGACCGATGCAGGCTGCGGACTGCTGGTGGGGATCCGAACTGGTGGCCGGCGCGTATTCCCGCGATATCACGCCATCACGGCCAATCTAGCGTCCTCATTTAGGCAATGATTAATTGGATCGGCTTTCCGACGGTCGCACGGCCAGGATAGTAGGACACGCCGCCAGCGCAGGCGGCCGTGGCGAGGAGCCCAGGCCACCGCAGGTGCGTGGGGGAACGGAGGGAGAACGGTGATGGAGCACGGAGCGTGGCCTGTGAAGGACGACTGAACACGCAGAACTTTCGTAGTATCATCGACCTAGTACGCCGATCATTGTTCATGGGACGCTTTCAATAGTGTCCAGGACGTTTTGTCAGATCTGATCTACCTCCGGCGTCTCAGGGACACAAGATCATATTGGCAGGCATTGGTGCTGACCTTACGGGGTCACCGCCTACTCGCAGGTGAATGTCGAGAGGACTCCTGTACACTTGTACTGGCTACTGTGCTACCGGCAGGTGACTGTCGAGACACCTGGGCTCATTCACGCGTCAGATCGAGCAGACAACAAGGAAGCTGAACGAGGTCGATCAGAGTGCAGAGTACTCCTACAGTGCTGGGAATCGATTCATCATCATTCATGCACGATTACCACCGGTACACACATTCATTTCCGAAGCGGTGTCCGTGGATGCGACTATCCCACATTCATTTCCAAAGCGGTGTCCAGCTGCTGATTCTCCAAATTCATTCATTCACGAAGCTGTCCAGCTACTGATATTACAAAAGGTTTTCATGCCAGCTTGTGTCAACTTCACTTTAATCCGGGCCCTCGTGCGGTGCACTGAAGCAGAGTAGTATAATCAGTACAGCTGGGCTTTCGGTGACAGACTGACTGGCGAATTCGATGCAGGATAGAAGCATGAACAGTACAAGCACTGACACATCCGGTTTGTTACAGCCAAGGATGCATTACAGTAGGAGTACTCCTAGTCAGCATTCGATGCTCTGCGCAGAACCAGCAGTTACAAATTTTTTTTCTAAAGTTTTTCGGAAAAAAAATACAAACTTTCTTCTAAAAGAAAGAACATGAACAATTACACGTTCAAACTAACGCCGGAATAATCGCAAGCGGCCGGCTCATGTGCTCGATGGCCCTCGGTCATTTTCAGTGGTCCCTGTCGTCGGCTTTAAGGACCGGAGCACGCTCAGTTGCTCACTCACTGACCGGCTGTCGTGGAGCCCGGGCACGCGCCTTGCGTTTTCGTACACACAAGGCATGGGCACGGCATGTGCGCCGCACGGAGCTCCATTCATGGCGCAGTCCCCGAACACCCCGAAATCGGCGAAGGCGATCGGTCCGGCCACTGCCGGGCCCAGGTGTGTGGTTGAGGTCGGTGAAGTGAAGGCTCCATGTCGCAAAGCCATCTCAACACGGGCAGGCGTCGCAATGCTACATGGTCCCGTTACGCTCCGAGGATGTTCGGTGTTGGAGAGGAGGCCGGGGTCGCGATTATGGTGGAAATCGTGCGGGCTGATCCGGGACACCGGCTCCACGGGGTGCGCGGAGCTGTGAACGAGCAACGCCGTCGTGGCCGCATGTCCACGGGTGCGCGCGGCAGCTTTTCGGAAAGGGCACGGGAATGGTATTTCCGGCTGCCGTTTCGGCAGCTGCAGCTCCCAACTTCCCAACCCTAAGCTCCGAATGGCGTGATGGCGCCGGTCGCCGTCGAGATCATTGTGGCTGTCTTTAAGCACGGGCGCAACTAGGCAGTTCAGAGGTTTAATTAGTACGGCACGATCAACTGCTTGATGGTGGTAGCCAGAATGTTAAACGGAAATAAAGCAAACGGTGTTCTCAAAGAAGTTGTAGCAAGTTAGCAAGAGTAAAGCTCACACCTTGGGACGGAGCCTTGGTCCACACTATCATCGAAACAGATCAGACGCGTCGATGCAGCACGTTGATTCGCCCGTGCTCGGTCCCGGTATCATGCCATGCCTAGCAGCAATCGATCAGCGTGTCCACAAAATCAGAGGTACAATGTTGTCCAACTCCAACCGTACAACGTATGATAGCCTCCTACTCTTTTTCTTTACCGGAGGATACACACCTGCATCTCCATCATGTCGTTGTTACTCTACTACTCATGTCGTTGTTACTCTACTACTCATGTCGTATCAGGGCCGGTTACAGTTCTGGAAATTGGAATTATTGAGTTAGGTGACGGGGGGCAACGCCGTATTCGAACACCGGAATCAGGGAGTCCAATTGATGAAACCCATTGAGTATTTGACATTCATTCATGGCACTGAGCGCGCTAGCACGACACTGAATTCTGCTGCCCGGCGGCAACACGTGTTGATCCGACGAAGATTACACGTGCCGCGATACAGATTTACAACCACCACAGGCACGATTCTGTTCACACAGGGCATCTACTAGTCTTGTTCGATGAGTATCGCCAGATATAAGGACCACCCACGGTAACTACGGATCAGATAACAAGCGAAATTTCTGCGGCGACACTGACACGTCTTGCAAGCGTCCGACAGATAGATCAACAGCGGCAGCGCTCCCGTGATTCCGTGGTGGAATATTTTTATGGCGCGGCTCCACGAAAGCTGTGACTTTGCGAGAGTCCAGGGTGTGCAGGCTCCCGGCATCACCGCGGTGTGCCAGTTCAGTTTTACGCCTTGCCTTCGCGACAAAGCGAGCGGCAGCTCGGCCGTGCCGCCATGCTGAATCGTTTCAGGCCACTAACTGATTGATTGCCGAGTGCCGGCCCACTCGCCGAGTGACAGATCGGTATGGGAGACAGATTAGGGGACGACCGCCTAGCAAGCCGAGGCAACACTGTGTGGAGGAGGAACGGTACACACGGCCATGCTCAGTATACGCATGGACGGCATTGAATGCTTAGTAGTGACCATTGCACTCCAGCTTCCGAAACAACTATGCCTGGTACGAAGTACTACGGAGTACCATGGCGGTGGAAAGGTGATGCTTCAGTACTGAGTTCATGCTTTTGATTAGTTTAAAACCCATGCTGTGATTCACACAAACATGGAAGGATTCAGCCTTCAGGAAACGCTTGCAGCTTTGTTTCACAGAGCTCAAACGTCTAGTAGACTAAAGATGTATGAACCGTCAGTTTTTTAATAACCTGAAACTTTACGATCAAAAGCAGTGGGGGGCTGGAAAACCCTTTCCCGGCGCGTCAAAAAGCGCGAGTCCGTCGCCCCCCCCTTCGCAAATCAAGAGCAGAAATCGCGCCATTAGCACAGCAGTCAGTCTTAAAACTTTTTTGGCGGGTGCCGGGTGACTGAGAGGTGTGAATCGCGCGGGACGGGCACATGCCCTGCACGGTACGGTCCAGCGCGGGACAGAGAGAGGGGGAGGAATTAAAGGCCGGGCGGGCGGGCCGGGCGGCGCTAAAGCGGTCGTCGAAAGCCCACCACCACGATCCGCGCCACAAAATAGTGCGGTGCGCCCAGCCCCTGTCGGCTCTGCGTCCGCCTCGGCTCCGAGCATATAACCGGACCCCAGCCAGTCCCGTGACCGCCTCAGTTCAGTCCCCGAGGACGCACAGCTCCAGCAGCAGCTAGGTGTGGACAGGCAGCAGCAAGCAGCAGCTCACACCTCACAGTCTCACACTCTGCTGCCACTCTCCCTGTCTGAGCTCTGTTCTGCCTCTAGCCATGGCATTCCCACGGATCTTGCTCCAGCCGCTGCTGCTCTTCCTCCTGCTAGCGGGCTCGCATTGCTCTACCGGTGCGCCGGCGAGGCGGCAGCTGCGAGGCGGGGACCCCAACTCGTCGCAGGTGAAGTTCGACTTCTCCCCGTTCCTCATCGAGTACAAGAACGGGCGCGTGAAGCGGCTGATGGGCACGGACGTGGTGGCGGCGTCCTCGGACGCGCTCACGGGGGTCACCTCCCGCGACGTGACCATCGACCCCTCCACGGGCGTGGCCGCGCGGCTCTACCTCCCGAGCTTCCGCGCCAGCAGCCGGGCGCCCGTGCTGGTCTACTTCCACGGCGGCGCGTTCGTGGTGGAGTCGGCGTTCACGCCCATCTACCACGCCTACCTCAACACGCTGGCCGCCAGGGCGGGCGTCGTGGCCGTGTCGGTGAACTACCGCCTGGCGCCCGAGCACCCGCTCCCGGCGGCCTACGACGACTCCTGGGCGGCGCTCAAGTGGGTGCTCGCCAACGCCGCCGGCTCGGACCCGTGGCTGTCGCAGTACGGCGACCTGTCCCGCCTGTTCCTGGCCGGCGACAGCGCGGGCGGCAACATCGCGCACAACCTGGCATTGCGCGCGGGCGAGGAAGGCCTGGACGGCGGCGCGCGGATCAAGGGCGTGGCGCTGCTGGACCCCTACTTCCAGGGCCGGAGCCCCGTGGGCGCCGACTCCACGGACCCGGCGTACCTGCAGTCCGCGGCGCGCACCTGGAACTTCATCTGCGCGGGGCGGTACCCGATCAACCACCCGTACGCGGACCCGCTGCTGCTGCCGGCGGCCTCGTGGCAGCACCTCGGCGCCTCCCGCGTGCTGGTCACCGTGTCCGGGCAGGACCGCCTCAGCCCCTGGCAGCGCGCCTACTACGCCGCGCTCCGGGCCAGCGCCTGGCCCGGCGAGGCCGAGCTGTACGAGACCCCCGGCGAGGGCCACGTCTACTTCCTCACCAAGCTCGGCTCGCCCCAGGCGCTCGCCGAGATGGCCAAGCTCGTCGCCTTCATTAACCGCGACGACTAGCCACCGGAGTACCTGCCGCCGGCCGGCCGCGGCAAACAGTAACTGCAGTCTGCGGTACCGCCTCGACAACATCATCAGTATACCCACCTATACTAAGTAGCTGCTAGCGAGAGTGAGAGGTGATTGGTAGTGGTAATTACTTTTTTTGTCCTTGATGATTACTGTTCGTTGGAAGGCAAGAACGGTTCCTCCCCAGCAACCAACCCGTCCGGATGGAGAGGAGAGGGGGACCGGTGTGTTCCGTTGCGTGTCATTGACTGCAGTCTACTACAGGGCTACAGGCTAGCGTGCCGTGCACTGTGCTGACGCAGCTGAATCTACCCGCAACGTGTACTAGCGGTTACTGCCAGTTACGGTAGTCCCAGTCCCAGAGTATAATATTACTCCTAGTCCTAGTATAGAAGCGTCACTCTACTACCTACTGCATCGTGTAATTTTTGTGTTCGTGCTATATGGTGGTGATTTCCTCGCAGTGGTCAATTTTTTCCCCCTGTGGCAATCACATGCGCGCCGCGCCGGAGGCCACCGCGGTCCGCGGCGGGGAATGTGTGTCTCGCATCATTTTTTTTCTTTAATCCCTTGAGCTGTGCGATTGTGTCAGTGTGTTTCCCGCATTCGGTGGCTCGGTCTCGACGCCGACCCCGACCCCGGCCGTCCGGCGCCGGTGGTGGTGATGCCGATGGGGCTTGGCATTTGCGTGCTGCGCCGGTGCCGGTGCCGGTGCGCGAGCGCCTGCCTAATTAAGGTTGCGCACAGGCACTGCCGCGGGGCATAGTTCCGGGACCACGGAACGCGCGTGGTCGGCACCGCTCGCTCCTGCGTTTGGGTCTTTGGGAGCTGGCTAGCTCGTAGTACAGCAACGGCAAAATTCGAGGACAGGGAGGATGCGGTGCAGGGCACTACGGCATCCTGTTCCGGTGCAAGACAGCTTTGGGATCGATCGGCGGCAGCCAAGTTTGCGGAGGGAGAAGACTGCTTGCTCACTCACATGGGGTGTTTATTGGTTCGCGGCACGCACGCTCCCAGTCCCAGTACTTTTGAGCTTGCGTTGCACTTGCACGAATCTCCCATGTACAGCGGGTAATGCGGTATTAGTAGTAGCTTTCCTGGGTCGAAAAAGGGATTTCCGGCACGCGAGTCTCTGGACACAGATTTCCGTGGGAAATTGCCGGTAATCGGCCTAATTTCCAGCACCTCCTTTCCAGTAACTCGATCCTCCGATGGTGCATGAGCTTTTGACCTTTTGACGGTACGTCGGGGCGCGACTGCGCGAGCCTGTGATTTCGCCGCATCGTCGCTGTGCGATCGCAACGCGACGGGGCAGTAGTTTGGCAGGCACCGCGACCAGCGCAGTGATTCGCAACGCGACGGGCAGGACCGGATGCGGCGCAGCTTTTACTCAGGGTCGGGGGTGCCGTGCGGTCACGTGGTGCGTCCATCTCGGCGGCCTCGCCCCCGCGGTCTTGCTCGAGCGCGCATCGGCGCATGTGAATATGTGATCGTCTTTTCTTGCGTTTTTCTTCCCTTTTTATGGGCGAGGCTCGGGGCCCAACCGTTTGGTTTTGTTTACAGCCATCGTATCGCTGTGGGTGACAAAAGTCGTAAAAAAATAATACTGCCGGGTTACAGAGTGTGTATGGGTGGCACTAGCACGCCTCGCTTGCGAGTAAGGCATATCGATGTATACCAAACGAACTCGTGATTGCATGTCAGTCCCTCTACAGAATCATAAACTATAGAGGGATCAAAACAGTTCATGTCTCTTCCATCTGGAGGCTTAAAATACCACTTAGAGTGTAGAGTTTCCTTTGGCTATTGATCAATAATAGGCTATTGAGAAGTGTTTGTTTTGTACTGAGAAAGAAACTATTGCACATCTGTTTTTTGATTGTATAGTAGCTAGACAATGTTGGAATTATATGACTGAAGTAGTGGAACAACAAGTAGGCTTTGATTTGTTCTCTGTTGGCAAGCTATGGCTTAGCAATAAAAAGAACTGCATTGTGAGCATGATTACTTCTACAGTCTTGTGGTCTATATGAAAATTAAGAAATGATCTTTGTTTTCAAAATTTAACTTAGGAGTATGGAGATGCTTCTCTACAGTGTAGCTGGTACTTTACAGAACTAGCTAGTTCTATACCCAGAGGAAAGAAAGCCTATACTTATGGATTCTATTGGGAAGATCAGAGCTATTTCCCAGTCCCATATTGTTACTACCGGATGTGCCAAGGAACACATGATAAAGTTGTTGAAGAACAAGCATGATGAAGGAGACCGGTTGAAGACTGATGGCATGGAAGAAGATGACAAGAACATCAACTGTGCAAGGGAAGAAAATGGAGCTGACATGCTAGCGATCCTCTATGCCTAAATAGGAGACCCCACTACCATATTTTCCTGCATTCTCATGCAGCCACGTCAATCACGCTCATCCCTCCGCCCCACACGTCCACGTCGCACGCCATCGCTCCTGCCTCTCCCTCTTCTTTCCTTCCATTTCCTCCGTTAGCCTCGCTTCTTTCATGCGAATTATTGTGCCGCCTATCGTTTCCTCTACCACAGCCAAACACAAATCTCGTGGTTGCGGTCGAGTTTCAATAACTCTAATCTGCCTTGACGTTCGCCGGACATCCTGCTCCGACTCAGCCATGTCCTGCCCCGCTCGGCAGAGCTCCAGAGCCGCACCATCTCCGCCACCGCCAGGCTTAGCCATCGTGCCGTCCCCAACGGGCTCATCCTTCGATCACCCGCTACGGAAGGAGAGAAGACGGACGGCTCAACATCACCTCTGTCGGTCTCCGTGCCTTCGTCGTGATCGGCGGATTTGCATAGCCGCGCCGGCTCGCTGGCACGGTGCCTACAAAGCTTCACCTTGACAGCTTACTCGCCGCGCCAGCCCCTATCGGATAGTGGCGTCCCTATCCCGGCCCGGCGACCATTCCAACTGATTTCGACGGAGGAATCTTGATCTGTGCTGGTGCAGCGCGAGGAACGCGGAGATGCGTGCCGCGAGCCCGTGACGACCATGCTGTTGGCCGTGGCAAACACAACCACCCATGGACGTGACGATATCGGCAACGTCTGGAATGGCCAACCATGCCGCATCGTCGCGTAAGGTAATCCGGGCCATGCGGCTGATTTTCGGAAGCTTTTCTTTTCTTTTTCACAAGAGATGAAAGATATTTTTGAAACCTTCTGGTGGTGGTGTGTCAAATGATACCCGATCTGTTATATCTGTTTATATGTGCGCAAATTTTTATATACAAAATCTAAAGTCCAAAACTAGACAGTACATGAGAAACAAATGTTTTTACAGGTTGCACGTGATTATTTAGATGCTCTCTTTTATCGTATATCATATTGAAGGACCGGTAACGGCGACCAGAGGGGGGGTTGAATGGGAGCCTCAAAAATTCTTTCGAATCCTTCTAGGTCCTAGGCCCAACAAACAACCCCAAGATGCGATATGCAAACGGTGATGATCACGACCCCAAAAAGAGGGTGGATGTTCCCTAGGAACACAGCGGATCACCACAGGAGTAGCGGAAGAAACGAGGAAACAATCGGAGCACAAGCGATCGCAAAACCGGAGAAACTGCACTGTCAGTTCAACCGCGGACTGTCTGAGAGATAGGTCCGGACTGTCCGAGTGTCGGACTGTCCGCCAAGTATAGTCGGACTGTCCGCAGTTGAGCTTACAGAAAACCAACCGATCTGGACAGATTCTGGACACATGCAAAGAAGTGACCGTCGGACTGTCCGCGATTTAGACTCGGATTGTCCGCGGTTGGAAACACGAAAACCAAACTTCCTGAACAGACTCTGGACTGCAGCTGCAGAACAACGCCGGACTGTCCGCGGGTCAAAGTTCAGAAAGCTGAGAGCTCGGTACTCTTCTGGAGTATACCGCCGGACTGTCCGCTGTATACACCTGCGGACTGTCCGAGATACACTTCAACATAAAAAGCCAACGAAAGCCACTAGCTCATACTTCCGGCCGCCGGACTGTCCGCGGTGCAGGCCCGGACTGTTCGCGGTTACGACTGGGAAAAACAAACAGATCAAAAACTTCCTGGACACAGATCGACGAAAGGCCTGCGGACTGTCCGAAGCTTAAGAGCCGGACTATCCGCGTGTACAACGCCGGACTGTCCGCGACCTCAGAAACAGAATCGCCCGAAAAATCGCCTTCACTAAGATCCGTCCCGATCTCTCTCAATTCGAAACCTCTTGCAACCAAATTTGAAAATGTTGTTGCTTATGTAGAGGAGAGCCTATCTTCAAAATATCATCAACCAATTCGAAGTGAGGAGGAAGAAATCAAGAAGGGGCGAAGAAAAACCGTTCTTGGACAACCCGAGACAAATCCGCATGAATTTTTTATCTCAAGAGGAACTAGCAAGATTCCTTCGGTGGAAACTTCACTCTTGTGTCATAGATCGATCCAAGGGAGAAAGAACGAGCTAAAACGATCCCAAAACGAAGAAATCATGCGAAGAACAAGTGGAGCACAAAGTCAACTCGGAAAGAACACAAAATTCATCACTGGCAAACACAGGCACAAGTGATTACTCCCGGAGGAAACAACGGATACTCGGCGATCCGCTTGCCACACACTGGTTCGAGTACAAATCGAAAGATTTGCAGACTCTCTCTCACACAACAACTAGAGGAAGGGAAAAACCTAAAGGAAGAAATAGAAATGGCTGAGGTGAGGGGAAGGGAGACCCTCATCCTTTATTTATAGTAGGAGGCAAGTCTATTTTACATTCCCTCTTTGCCCTTGGATAAATGAAGAGCCACACCACTTAACCAGGGGCATAAGGGTCCAACTCAGGCTTCACTTGATCCAACGACCACCGCGCCTTCTCAAAGGTAGCCTTGCTTCCAAGCAATCTTCTTGATGCCGCCACGTGCCGTCCGTCCACATCGGGACCTCCGCCCCGGTTTTGAGGCGCAAACCAGGGAAACCCTCCGCGAGTAGCGTAGCCCGTACGCGTCCCCCGCCGTGCACTTGCACTTGTCGATGTCCTAGCTGCCAGCCACCACAGCTAGCTGCCCGGCTTCAAGGTCCCTCGGTCCAAGCCTCACGTCCGTCCTTCACCGCACCCGGTCCGTCAGCACAGCACGCCCTACTTGACCTTCACCGCACCATCAACCACTGTCTCCAAACGCGACACCTGCAAACAACACAAGCCAAGAGACACCATTGTTTGACACGAAACCGCGTGCCATCGAGTTAGTGAACCACACACACGCGCCATTTGTATTGGCATGTTGATAATCGCTCATCACAAAAGGCCACATCATGGTTATGGAAAAACCATATGTCCTCACATATACGTGTATTCTCTTTCTCAAGATATGTATCTGATGGATGTGCATTTTGTTAGGTTTTATTCAAGATGTATTATCATTTTTCATTAATATTTTGAGGTAAAATCATGAAGAAACAAACTAATATGCCACTATCCATGATCATGTATGACGCTATAAAATCCCCGTAGCAACGCGCGGAGGTATCATCTAGTTCTCTTAGAAGTTCAACCCAGCCCGACTAAATTATAATCCATGGGCGCTAGTCCAAGAACCTAGCTAGCCGACTATAACCCGGCCCATGAGCACACATGATTACACGGGCCAACGCTTACGCTGAGTTCCAACTGGACCAGAAATCCACCAAAAAAAAAATTGATTGAGGTGGGATAATTCCGGTTTCCATAGCCACTTTCGAAGCCGACAGAGAACCCCCACCCGTGATTTTCTACCGAGACCTAGATCGATCTCCTCGGCTCGGCGGCGGACTTCCCGCTGCGATGGAGCCGGAGTCAGAGGCGCAGACGCGGAAGAGAGGTCGCCAAAGCGACGCCGTCGTGCCGAGGAGGAAAAGGGAAGTCCCTCCTACACCGGCAGAAGAGGAGAGGAGGGCTCGTGAGAATGTTGAAGCGCTCAGTGCTTGGGAGAGGAGCACGGCGGAGGCTCAGAACAAGGCGCCACCGGATGTTCTCGCCTTGGAGGCTTCTGAATTTCGCGAATCTTGGACAAGACTTTGGTCGGACCAATTCGGCGCATTCGAGGACACAAGTACGTCGTCTATTTTTCTAACTTCTCTCTCTATCTGCTGGTTATGTTTATGCCCATAAGTTGCAAGTGGAGTAGAGACCGTTTTAGTTTCTTCCTTGTCTGCGCATTCGGAGGGACGATGGGGGTCATGCTGCTGAAGGTTGAGGGGGTTGGCTAGTTGTTACCATAGTGTCTTTTTTAATTTTATATAGATATAGATGTGTATATCTATGCCTGTATATTGCCACGGCTCACGGGAGCCAAAATATATTAATGCAATAAGTGTAGAAACTTGTTTAAATGCCCATGGACTGCTATGATCAGCAAAACTAGTCATCATCCTAATAAAACTTCTTCTATGTAGATGAGCAAGTCTAAATTCCCTTATACTCCGTATAAGACAATATGAAAATGCCAATGTTGAATTTAATTTATTATCATGCAAATCAAATTCAGCTCAATGCCACCCTTCTTAACCTTACACTGACTTCTACCTTAAAAGCCCTGCACTGCATTCACGTCAGCCCAAAATCCACCCTCATCACGCTCCTTTCTTCTCATTGCTGCCTCACCATTGTCATGTCCAATACTGTCCTCTTAAATTTGTAGGAGTACATAATAAACAAATTGTTATAGCAAAATATTAAGATAATACAAATAGATGACTATAAGGCATCTGCACATTAATAGGAATGTAATTCATTTGGAAAGGAATGTAAGACATTTGGAAGAGTCACGTAATTCATCAACCACTATAAAGACTGGTTGTCATCTCCAACAAGCAAAGGTTTTGATGATAACGCTGAATCGACCAGGCCCTCGGAGGGAAATACATTTAGAACCTTCCCTCAATCGGTTAGGGAGCCAATTAGGACAAACCCCTCTGATCGATGAGATATCGAAAGAAAAGCAAAGAAGCCTTTCCAGAAGACCAAGAATCTGGAGCTACTTTAGACCAAGCCAATGCCAATCTCGCTGAAACTAGAAATCAAGAAAAGACTGCCAGCTGATTCAGCTTCACCTTCTGTTTTTCTTCAACCAAAGCTACCAACTCTGGCATAAACATTTGTTTAGGCCATCCCTCCAACAAAGTCATCAGTCATCTGTTCTATGAGAGGAAAATCCCACGTTACAAACATTAAGGGAAGGGGTAAGGTTGATGAAGGACTACTTAGCTAAAGTGATGTCTTTTATACATCAAAACTTGATAAATCCAGTCTCCATGCATGCTTCTGAATATTATTGTTTGTTGCTCAACTGAAGAAACTAATGAAGAACTGAAATCACTGTAAACTTATTTACATTTTTCAGTTAAATTATCCTTTTATGTCTTTTATACATCAAAACTTGATAAATCCAGTCTCCATGCATGCCTCTGAATATTATTGTTTGTTGCTCAACTGAAGAAACTAATGAAGAACTGAAATCACTGTAAACTTATTTACATTTTTCAGTTAAATTATCCTTTTATATTTTATGAATTTTATATTTCTGCTCTCTATACCTTTTTAAAGCCCAGAATAGTACTCAGTATGTTCTAAAACACTTTGTTTTATAAGTAAAAGACAATTGAAAAGTGTTCAACATATGCTTGAAAAACAAAATGCAGTCTGGGAGAATATGCCTTCCCAGTGGGAACCACAAGTATATTTGTTTCTTGCTCGAAATTGTTTAGGAATTATCAATAGCACAAAAGGAATATACCAGCTCATTCATTATTGATACTTACTCCCAGGTTAGATTAAAGGACATCGCTTTTTTTTTTGCTCTGTATTCGCATTGCAATGGCTTCATGCCCTGGAGAAAAAAAAATAGGTAACTGATGGTTTTACTACATGAATTGCAATATGAAACATCATGTTGTATTTCTTTTAGATAACAAGTAACATCGTACCTGGTACAAAATCTGTAGCCCAACCCATATATTCATAGCATCTCCATCGCACTTTCCAAACTACTACTAATACTGCCTATGTAGCACCATAGGTTTGCCCTACCTGTCTAGATTACCATTCCTCCTCTTTATGATGCCTTTTCCTCGTACTTCTCTATAAGAAAGCCCATGACCTTAGTGCCCATTTGGTAAACATTTTACTCCACAACAACAATCTTACCTTTCTTGGTTCCACAAGCAACATTGGGTGTTGCTCCCACAGGACAAGACTCCCTCTCATTTTACCCAGGGCTCATTGCCTGCTTGCTACTGCCATCACCATCCTTTTCCTATTGATTGTTGTCGATTGAAATAACCATGGATACACTAAACAGAGCATTGTATAAAAAGTGCAACCACTGTTAAGCGAACATTGAAAACTCCACCAAGCTCTTAGTACAGAATCATACAGAGGGCAAGTTATTTGCTTCAGATAAAGACATATAACATGTGCATGCTTGGAAGCTACAGATGAATCTACTCCCTTGCTATAGGCGTTCAGTCTTGTAAACAAACCTTAGCACAATAAATTCATAAACGATAAATCTACTTCCTTGCTTACATGAGAGGCCTACAGCTCACCAACGCTTGCCTGAGAAACTAAACTCTACCCTTGCTTCTCTGATTGGTTGTGCTATGACCAGGAGAAATACTGGTAATAAGATACACTAATCTTCTTCATTCCTATATTTGCAGATAGCACAATTTGGTATGTTCATCCATTTTCATCTTTAAACTTTCAAACACTCCCTTGTGATTATTCAAGCATTTTTTTTAAAAAATTGCACTGACACAAATATATGCATCAGATAGTGGTCTATTTCAAATTTAAAACAGTTTATTTATGCAGTCTTTATATGCAGTCCTGTAAAGATGTACCCACCCAACTTGACAGCTGCCAACCTCCCTACTGAAACCAAAATCTTTATAAAAATGAAATGAGAATTATTGGTCCACTCTGGCAGTATTTAAATGAATTTATCAACTTTGATGTGCAACATGTGAGGCACACTATGAGATGTTGCTATGTGAACAGTTTTTTATTGTGATAATATGCTTGTGCTTCTTGATATTGTAGAGATTTAGTTTATTTATAATTCAATTAATCCGGTATCTATCCTATCTCCTTGCGATCAATTGGTTTCTTCCTATATGTTAGTAATATATAAACTGCTGGTTAAGAGTGAGTAGTATTATTAATTGAAAGTTATCTTACTCGTACAATTTACTATGTGCAGCCAAGATTCCTCCGATGCGTTTTACAAGGAGTCCTGCGCCACCTTATACTGCCTTTGCTGCTGAGACCCTACAGATATTTTCAGTCAAAGTCACAAGTGTGAAAGGAGGTTTACAGTGGCCACTCCATGTGTTTGGTACAGTTGCTCTACGCGATGCAGTTGATCGAAGGCGCAATGTTATTTTCAACCGTGAAAGAGATAACTGCCAGATCCTGAGGCATGAGGTTTGTATCATCTTTTATGTGAATTGTTTGCAAACCAGATATGCCTTATTAGGGTTTCTTTAATCAAAACTAGTAGCTACGCACGTGTGGCACATGTTTTTATGTTGATATGATAAAAGATATTTCATTTTAATTACCCGCATTTTTGCCAAAGCTTATAAATGCTAACAAATGAAGCAAAAGAAAAACCCTATAAGCCCCATAAGGATTACCTACATTTTGGCCATCTAAACAGGGATGTTGAATTACCTGCATTTTGACATAATAATGGTCTTATCTGAACTCCTATGAATTCCTCGCAAAAAGATGTATTCCAAGGGGTTACCAGGTTAGACTTGTTGGAATTCAAGACTCAATTGGGGCAAATTGTGACTGCCAGAGGGCAGGTTTGGCTCTAGGCCATGTTCTTTTTTATTAAGCAAAGCTTTCTTGGCTTACAAGTTGCTCTATAGAGCATATTCCCTAGGATATTACATGAGGCTTCTTGGCTGCCAAGGAAGCTAGCTAAACATGATAATTTTTTTTTTGACAAGATCTAAACATGATAATTAATTAAGCAGCAAACTAAAGTACTTTGCACAAAGTAAAGCTAGGATAACTTGATACTTAGGCTTAACCACAAGACTTACTCATCACCACATGAGAGCACTGTATAACAATTCTAAATATGCCAAGCAAAGTTAACTCTATCGTCAATGCTAAAGTAGAAATAAATAACATTGAAATCAAGGAAAGCTTGTATCCTCCAAGGTATAAAGCATTTCTATGGTGGATGAATCCACCACAAACGCCACTGCACTCAGCCATCCCTTGTTTCCTCTCTGGCTCTTCCAGGCCTTGTAAACCAGTAGTTATCTGTCTGATGATGAGTTAATGACTTCCTCTACCACAGACCCATCCCATTGTTTTCAACCTCTTGCTGTAAGGCCTTAGTACCTCCCTTGCAGCAGATGTTAGCAAAAGGATTCATCCGGCATGCACAAGACATGGCTAAGATTAGGCAATAGATTGATTAGCTAACTGATTTGTTGAGGAAATGGCTTGCCTGGGAGGAGCGTTGGTGCTCTAAGGGGAGCTCATTGATGGGGCCCTGCAGCAGTGCGACAACATGTCCTGACTCCTGATAGAAGAGCAGGCTTTGAATGAAAGGGATATCTTGCACCAAACCAAGGTTTGGACCTGACAGTGGATAAAACCGATAATAAATAAGATGAGGATAAAAAAGTGCACTGAACAGCAGCAGCACCTGAGGCTGGGCGGTGAGTACTACGAAGTACTCCCTCCATTCCAAATTACAAGACGTTTTGGATTTTATAGATACAATGATACATAGACTTTTCTATGCACTTAGATATACACTATGTAAGTAATGTATCTAGAAAGCACTTAGATATACACTATGTAAGTAATGTATCTAGAAAAGCAAGATTGTATAATTACAGAGGGATTGCATGTGATTGTTAAAGAATCTGGAGTACTTTTTTTTGTTTTAAAAAAACAGGTATGATACACCTGAGTTGAAATTTAACATATTAGCATCCATGTAAGGATTGCTGATTGTTTCAATGTATTAATCAAACTGAAGCCTGACAAATTATGCTGAAACTTCGTGGTTGGGTAAACAGATCAATTTGAAAGTAGCTACCATGGCTATCAGGAATATGTGCATTCAGACAATGAAGAAGGAAATGTCAGTTGCAGCTTCTTAAACCAGGAACCATAGCATTGTGTGTTTCTAAATAGCATCATAGCATTGTATGTTTCTGCTTTGAAGACATAGTAACATAGAAAAAAATGTTAATGCTAGCATAGTACTCTCAATTTGACAACTCCAAAAGTTAGATAATATATTTCATGAGTGCTAATATACATTAACAATTGCATGTGCACTTGCAAAAATACTCCAACTTGGAAGAAATAATTATTGTTTAGACAATATTGCAAGAAATCTAGTCATTAAGAGGACACTCAAACTTGCAACAAATCCTTACTATTCATCTTTATGTTCCAAACTTTAGGGACCTCAGGTATTTAAATTCACTATGTACTTTACATGGTCAATCCATGTTGTCAAGAGATAGCCCAGCTGCCCCTCTGATGAGGGATCAGTAAGAACAAATAGCTGCTTTGGAATGCATGCTATGCCTGCAAAAGGGAACTGCACCATGATGATGAAATCAGCCTTTAGAAAGGTCCCAATAACGTATTGGATTTGCGGGTGCAAAATCACACCAATGCAGCCTAGATGATCTTAAGCACAACACTTTCTTCTAGTGAGTCAAACTGTTGCACACAATCAGAAACCCAATTTTTTGCTGGATGAGCATTGAACCACATGTGACATGCAGTAGGAACTTCCTACACAGCCTATCCTAACTCCAGATCCTCTGAAAGAAGATAACAGAACTCAGAGACTAAACCAAACTGTATCAACTTTACTACTGGATCCCGTCCCACCCAAGTAGAAGTAAATTAGTTACTTGTGGCCTGTGGGTGCTGAAAGATCTGTATGTACGTACCCTTGGAGCAACAGAACCAGGAGAGGATGGACTCGCTGAACTGGTAAGCCTTGATGGCATCTGCAAGAGCAGGCCCTGCTTGATGGAGATCGCGCCCCGCTGCCACTGTTTATCCTTCACGAACCTGGTGTAGTAGTGGTAGCTACAACGGGGAGGTGATCATGCATGAGGAATTGTAAGGATATATAATCAATCATCACCCAAGTAAGAAAATAATCAATTGCCTATGATTCAAGGCTTCGGTGGAGAGAATAGGAGAGAAAGCTCCTTGATTATTGGAGGAGGGGCAACATGTGTCTGGGTGAGAAAAAACTGTCGGGTGATGGCATAGTAGACATGTGTGTAAACAGCATGTCAACCTGTATCAATCTGAACCTACACGTCAGGTTGGCTAGATATTATGACGTGTTGCATTCTTTTTAAAAACAAATCCATGAGATAAGATATAGGTATAGGGGCCTTTTAGGTGCGAGGTGTTTATCAATTCTTTCAATCTTTCTAATAGTATAAAATAAATAGAATAGATGTGAATGAATTCAGCTATTCTTTTTTGCCATCTTTTTTTATTGATTTTGTTGTCTTTGTTCCTCTATGTTTGATTATTCTGCCCAATGTTTACATCGCTACCTTCTACTTACTGTGTATTCATTCACTCTTCTGTACAGCACCCATGCTTAGCACTTACTGGTCCTACACGTGCTGTTGTCATGTTGTGTCAAGTGGTATTTGAGGTTGATCTGAAAGTGAAGGGCACTACTGAACATGAGGATCAAGACCTGAGTTATCTAGCTGTGCCATTGATGCATTCGGCTCCACTTAAGTCATGTCTTCTTATCAATGACTATACCAGTAAGCTTACCACAGTGGAGCTCAAACATGGTCATCTTTGTTACTCTGTGGAGGCCACAATAAGTGTGCAAGTCACTAATGGGTCATGGCATGGTTATCGCAGTGAGTTCTTTGCATGTACTACTAGTATAGGCGAGGAAGTTTTGTTACTTGATTCTGGAGACAAGGAAGTCCCTGTTTCTAGCAATGGCAAGATCGAGCTTTCAAGGCAGGTCGTTTCTGTTGAACGCAAGGGAAAATTGAATGTTTTTGTCAAGGTTTGGAGTGGTGATAAGTTTCTTAACATGAAAAGTAAGGGTTTCACACCCAGAGAAGCTGGTAGAAGTCATGGTAAGCTTAATGCCGGCTTCTGTAAAATGGAAGTCATTGTTGCTTGGTCACTTGTTACAGTTAGCTATAATCCTAGCTGTCCACTTTAGTTGCTGGAAGTAATGATGTTAGAATTACACGCTGCTGTAGGTGTTGCTTCTGAAGTATTATGTGGTACAGAGGTACTTATTGTTTCATGTATTCAGATGTACTTCTGGTATGGTGATTCTAAGTTACTAACTTAATAGGGTACTGACACTTTAGTTGTATTTTGTGAGTACCACATGATTGGCGTGAAATGTTTTGCGTTTAGAATTACATTACACTTATGAAGAATTGATCAGTCATTTCAATTATGACAAATGAAGAGGTATTGCGGAGTGGTTGGTCAAACTTTTGTTCTAATGTAATAAAGTATTCCTTCGAGCTCGAAGGGAGTACTGGAGAGCTAAGTTGTGGTGATTTGTTTGCGGGCAGCGTGGCGTGCCACGGATCACCGGCATGCACGTGCCCACGGCCGCGCTGCCCGTGCTTCAATATCTTTTATTTTACTGCTCGTTTTTAAAAAAGTCGATTGGTTTTACTAATTCCGGTGGAGTGCCCTTGCCATATGAAAAAAAGTGAAAAATTATTTGCATGCAAGAACCTACGTGCCAAAAAGAAAATCTTCTTGTTCTCCCATTTGTGTCATAGAAAAGGACTACTATCTAACTGGCTATTGTTTGGTTTGCTTGCGCTGTTATATTTTGCTAGAACAAACCGTTTCCGAAACTTGACATTGACGGCGCTCCAGGGCGCGCTCGGCCTCGGCTGCTCGGCATCCCAGGCCCGGAGGTCCGATTCCAGACTGCGCGCCGTGATTTGGTACGTGCTCTGGGTGTGGCCGGCTGCTGCGGTGCCCCGGCCCCTGGGTCACGGCGGCATGGTCCCTGAGGTACCTCCGCCTGATGTCAGAGAGCCTGGTGAGCTCGGTGACCACGGCACACAGCGTCGTAGTGGAACAGCTCGAGCTGCAATTGCGCGTAAGCTGACTTCACCGGCACAAACAATGATCTGGACAAATGCTACTGTTGGGACGGTGATTGAATTGAATCCCAGATGGAATATTTCCTGGGCACAGGGCACGGATCAAGTGAATCCGGCCGGGTCACTAGATCCTGGTCCGGTTTAATTCCAACAGTTTTCAATCCACCCCATATGTTAGACTGGAATCCATTCCGGCAGGGTATATGCAAAAAAAAGCCTAATGGCCTACTAGCACATCAGCAATCAGCGGTAAATACTCATCTCTGACAAGGCTACTAGTACATTACAGTCGATAGTTGAAACTGACAAGATGCATCCGAAACATAAATTACAAAATATCCAAACTGACAAGATGCATCTCTGACAAGGCTACTAGTACATTACTTGTGATAATGCAGGATAAAATAGAATGATAAATCCTCTTCTTATTCTCAGACCATGGCCTCCTCTTATACCTTTCTAGTAGCATTGAGTATTGACCTTGGAGTTGGAGCCTCCTGAAACAAACCGACATGTAGTGTTCAGTACATGCTTATATTCAACAAAATGAGCTATGGAACAGTCAAGGCAAACAACACTAACTTCGGGATGCCACAATCATTACTGCATCAAGGTATAACTCTAGTCTTCCATTACAATTTTAGTGTTAAAGTACTCATTCTTCATGATTGTATGAAGCAAAACAACAAGCTCCCAGTAATAAAATACTTGACCAAGGAAATTAGTGTCATAGAGAGTTAAGTATTGCATACTGAAAGTTAAACATATTAGCCATATATCACTACAGCCATATATTGCATACAGAGTTAAGTATTCAGCCATCATTGAAAAAAAAAAACACTTGGTTCACTCAGTTCTGCACATCGAAGAGATAAAGTTAATATGCAGGCATGGGCGGGTTGTTCTCCTTTAACTGTAAATTTTCTAGTATTGGAAGAGAATTTGGCAACCGATGAATGCCACATAATTAGTTGGGAAGACTCTAATGTCACAAAAGCTAGTTCAGACTTAAAAGTTTCTAGAATGCATTTACCGAATTGGAAAAACAGAATATATAGTAACATACTATATATGCCACTAAGAAAAGGAACAAGGCCTTGTCTCCTGAAATATACAATATAACACAATAGTTGCCATCACATAATAAGCACAAGGGTCAGTGGAACACATCACAGTGGACTGGACAGTAGGAGTGTACACCTATAATATAGATACCCCAAGTTAGTATATAAGCTAGTGAAAATTTAAGAGTGTCACACAGATATCCCAAAGTTAGAATATATAAGCTATATAGGCATCTCATCAGTTGACCTTAGCAGTCTTGTGCTTTAGTTGAAACAAACAACTAATACTCCCATAATCGTTAATAACTTCAAGATTCAAGTTGTCAAGCAAGATAGTGGATTTCGTGCGGCACATGCAGTCAAGATGCTCAATGGTGGACAGGCTTGGTCTTTCTCGGTTATCTGCTACCGTTAATTAGGAATAGTCTCATTTCATTACCAGGATGCCAACAAGTCAATCTGGCCATCTATCTAGGTGAGGCTTTACAAATAATTGTTAATCATTTGGCCATCCAAACTATGAGGACGAACCTTTAATGTTGGTTAATTGGCCACACAAGATTGGTACAAACAGTTGTTCTAAGGCTTGTCTTAGTGGGAGGTTTCACGTCCCATTCATTTTACTGTAATTATTCTTATATGATCTTGTGATCAAACATGGCATGTGAACTAGTAGCCAAATATTGGAGGACTATATTGAGGTAAAATTGTTAAATTCATGTCAGGTGGTATCAGTGATGCTTTGTGCAAATGTCCATACTGACATGGCAGCTTTCACACTGCAATGCAGCTTTCATGTTGAAAAACAATGAAGTATACTTTGTACTGAAGTAACTCACATCTTAAACAATGGAAAAATGCAGAAGTTTTCATAAAGGTAGGCTGTTAATCAGTGCTTTCATACCACAAATCAATCAAATTCAGTTAAGAAATATGAATACGCTTTTACCATCAAGAAGGAACTAGTAATAATTTATGTCCAGAACAAGGAGAAAGTATTGCTGATTAAGTAACTTTTATTCTAACAAGCAGTTAATAACCAATCCTAAGATCAAACAGACAACATGAGATGGGCCACAGATTTCCTACCAATACTCCCATAATCCTAGCTGATACTGATTGTAAACCCTCTTCTGTAAACCCTCTTCGCAGCAACAAAACCACACTCCAAAAATCAGCAACAATTCTGCCGCATTTTGGTACCAATGTTGTACTACCAGGCAGTGCCAAGAAACACACGATAGCAAATTGTAGTTCGAGGCAGTTGCGTGCCGGACAAATCGTGCATCTGCCCCCAAGCGGCGCCCTAATCAAACCAAGACATGCTACTGTCCGGGACGGTAATTGACCTCAGGAGCAATATGAACTTCTCTACGTACATTTAGAGTCAGCACATCAGTTTGCTCAGAAACAAAACAAAACTGGCCAATTTCAAATCATCACATCAGATGATCGGAATAGTAACGATCATTTTTGGAATTCTGTGTAACAACTAACAACAATAGTCTCCAGGTTATTAACACAATAAGTTCATGCATAACGAATAAATAGAAATAGATAACACTACCATCACAAGAGACGTACCAAAGTAATTTTTTCTGTCAATCACAAGCTCATCCAGCTTGCTGATGCTGCGCATGTTCTTGGACCTGGAAATTGGGTTCTGCAACATTTGCGCTTCCATCCGCGGCCATCCTCTGTTCCAGTACATCATCCTCGATCAAATATGTTTTATTACAGTGCAGCAACATCAGCTCACCCTCAGGTCCAATCAACGAGGCCATGGTGGTGTGAATCTCAGGGTCAAAGCCATACAGACGCAAATTAAGGTCGTTTGGGGTGTGTCCAATCCAATTGTACCCCTGAGCCTCATCTCATACACCTTCCCTGAGAGCACATCCCAGTTATGTATGAACTTCCATAGCTTTAAGCTTAGTTCTTTTCCAGGCTCGTTGTGTCGAATGCGCTTGGCAATCTCATTGTACACAGAGCGAAAGCGTGAGGCTTCACCGAACATAACCATCACTCGTTGTGTTGCTTTCTTTAGTGCAACTTTATCGGCACCGTTGTCCTCATACCTCGACAAAGTTATGAGAATTTCTCTCAAAACCATACTACCGCCTGGAGTCGTCTTGTCCCTTCAAGCAGCATAATAATAATCATCAGGGACAATTAGTATTGAGAAACAAACATACCCAATTACACAGTACTCTACTAGTTTAGTGAAGTTCAAGCTTACCCAACATGACCGCTATGAAGACCAATATTCTCACCCATAGTGTTCAAACAAGTGGGCAGCTTCTCATTGCCAAACCTATACCAGGTTCCTGGTCCAACCTTGATTTGGGCATTCCCTTCTCTCTGAGCCCGCTCAACTTCACCCAGAGCCCGATGACGCCGAAAGGCGATGAAATACATATTATGATCACGGAATAGAAGATCCACCATAAAACGAGTATCAGTACGATCTGTCAATCGAATAATGAAGTGACTATCCCCGGTCTCTGGATTAGGAAACGGGCAAATTGGCACATTGTGCCCGACCAACTCAGGAGCAAAGACACACTGGCGCACTTTAATTGCATCCATCAAAGCCTTGTATACTTCCTCATTATCATTAATGTCAAACATAATGATAGGCTAATCCTAAAATGACATTAGAGACAATCAATTGTTAGTTATATAACAACGGACATGTTAGCATGAACAAATGCAGTGTGAATCGTTCTTACATTTTCATTCCTTTGACGTGGTCCAAAAAGCTTGAGGAGAAGCGGAAGTAGATTAGCCATATCCTCTTCCTGTCCTCTCCCTCTTCCTCTTGCTCTATTACCTCCCTGTCCTCCACCCCTTCCTCCTCCTCCTCCTCCAAGTACCTAAATGTCAGCATTGCGACAGTGGTAATCAACACAGTAGATAATTTAAGTGATATTTCAAAGAAAAGGGGTTCGACATCCATCTATATCCATCCAGCATCAAAACAGTCCGTGCCTAGCAACTGTCTAAAATCAAGAGCTAGCTCACAATTGCAAAGACAGAGATTAACGCTTGCAATTGGTTCAGTTAGGGGACGTTCGATTCAAGAAATGGGGTAGTCTATTATTGTCTCACTTCTTACATTTCTGTTTAATTTGTGGAATAGAATGATTTAATATACATCACCACCTAGTTAATTCGCAATCAAATAACCAGGAATAGAGTCCTTTCATCACTACATTAAAGAGAATGATGCAGCACGGCATCCTCAAACCAAAAAAACACCCTTTTGGTCGTCACCACATCCATCTAAATGACTAAATCCCGACAAACTGTGGCACCACAAGACGTGCGGGAATGGCAACGCATTCTCCGGAATCGGGCAGGGATTGTCACACACGGCTGCCTCTGCAACTACATGCCATCTTTCGAAGACTCAATCATGTACCCTGCACAGCAGGCCGCGACGTCCTCTACATCAACGCACAAGGTGTAAAATTACGAAATCCAAGGTTATGTAAGGCTTAAAGATACGAGCATTGCTAAAAGAATCTTACTTGCAAATGATCTGCCGAGAAATAAGAAGGAGATACGATTCTAATCTAGCAATTGCTCGGGCCAAAGGCATCAACTTTAGTCCAAGAAACCGAACATAGCACACCGAGAAATCAGACATTTCATCTCCCACAAGAAAAGAAAAGAGAAGTGCACAGTAGTCATCATCGCTCTGCTCCCCTAGCCTGACGCGCGGTGTGGGTTGGCAGAGCAACGCACCTTCGACGACGCCCATACTCGTCTGAAGCGAGCTCGTGTGTGACGGCCGTGCGGCTGCAGCAATGTCCCATCGCCTCCGCTCCCGACTTCTCCCGCTCTCCCGGGCTCCCCTCAAGGCCTCGATACCTCACTTCCGCCCTCCCATCCCGGGTCGTCTGTCGCCGGTGGCTGCGCCGCTGCGGTGCGGGAGGGTTTTGGCTTTTCGGAGGGGAGAAGCAGGACGAGGGAGGGAGGAGTCAGGAGTGGGTGAATTGGTGCCTGCCTGCCTGGTGTCGTGCTGAATTGCAGTAGGGGCAGCAGTGGATGCATTTCTTGAGGGCCGGCCGGTTAATCTGGAAAACCGCACAGCCCACTTAGAATTTTTTGGGATATATATATGATAATAAAAATAGATAGAAAATTTTGAATAAAGACACGGTAGGCACTAAAATTTCAAATTCACGCTGTGGATAAAAATAATATTAATTAATAAGATCAAAAGTAGTCTCTGGTAAGTTCAGCTGTTGCTGTTAGCTGTGTCGATCAAAGGTTGTAATTCAGGTCCCTCCTTTCTTTCTGTGTCTTTTTGCCTTAACAATCTTGAAAAACTCTCAATGTATATCCATTATGAAAGTAATGGAAATGGGAATGTCTCCTGTTCAAAAATAAGTTGAAAGTCAACAAACAGATTCATAATAACTCCAAATTGTAAGTTGTTATAGCTTTTTTTAGATATTCCATTCTTCCACAAAAGAATGCAGTTCTCATATCTGAAGAGTCAAACATAATAAATTTTGACTAAAATTATACAAAAAATTATTAACGACATAAATACTAATATTATTTACTAAAACTTGGTCAAAGTTGAAATAGTTTGGTCCGCACGCATTCCATAATTGCATTCTTTTGTGGACAAAGGGAGTACATGTCTTTTAATTTATTCTAAAGATAATATTTTTTTATGAATATATCTAAACATAATATTGATCTATGCACATAATATTGTTCTAGGTGCATACATAAAATTGACATCCAGAAAAATCATAACAACTTATAATTTGAAAATAAGGAAAGTATAACTTATGCTTATTAGATTTCAACTAAACACAAATGAAAGACTCCTAGAGGCGCAATGCAAAATGGAAAACAACACATAACTAGAGATCTCCAATAGATCAGATTCCACGTTCTCCTCGTGAGACCTTCTAGAAAGAATATAAACCATACAAATTCTCATAAAAATAAAAATCTAACAATTAATATATATAATACACTTTAGTCATTTTTATACAATAATAATTATTAGATCCCGTTTGGATCAATCCATTTTGAAGGAATTGGAATCTAGGATTAGACTATTTCACTTGTAACTTGAGATTCTACAACTTTTCGAAGTTCACATATAAGCCTATCCAAATTCATAGGGTGGAACATGGAAATAGAATCTACATATTGTCATGCTATGTTTGTACTCTCCAACTTAATTTAAGTTATAGAAATTATATAGCCTATCTCAAATATGTGCCTAAGCTATAAATTATTACGGTGAATTCAATTCCAAAGATCCAAACGGGGCCTTATTATATTTTCTCAATAATTACCTAAATTACCCATCTAGCAATTATCAAAAGCAACACCCCCTAAATTATCTAAATTACACATTTAGCATTACAAAGTATAATCTATAGTAACCCATATATTTGTATATAATTATCCTTTTGTCATTATAATAGATAATCTAAGTAACCAAGTGTTGGCTGGAATGCCTGAGTAAACATGGCGCCCTTTAATGGGAAAGTGCCTGTGTAGGGAGTCGCGATGAAAACGGATCGGATACGAACGGATATTATTGAAACCATATTTGTTTTCATAACCTGACCGGATTCGAATTCGGACACGGATAGCTACCGGATACATATACGAATACGGATTGCCTCGGTCACGAATACGAATAGTGAGTATCGAATACGGTATAAATCGGATTCGGAGAATGTCGAATACAATATCTTTTCGGATATTGAGTAAAAACAACGGTAAAGACATAATCATGGTTTGAGTAATGAAATTAAATTATATTTTTAATAAATTTGTGCACAAAATCAGTTTGGGATCCATATTTTTACCCGGATTATCCGTATCCGCCGGATACTGATGATATCATATTTGTATTTGATATCCGTATAAAGTATCCGTTTTAATATCCGTATTTGGAAAAACATCCGGATATCCGCATAAATATCCATTTAAGTGTTCATATTTGTTCGGTCGAACGGACGGTCGGATAAATATCCGTACCACTTTCATCGCGAGTAGGGACACACACTGTGTTGAGAGTTCATGGAAGCAGCGGACCTGCTCTGCAGTTCGAAGCCCATTGATATAGGGCTAAAAGGTGAAACAATGCGTGATCTTTGCCGACCATAATGATGAAGCTACTTGTCACCATATGGAAATGGAGAGGTTTATATGTCACTAGATTGATCAATAAAAAGGACTCAAAAGGTACATGAATACAACTGAGCTTACTTGATGATATAAATTAGTTATTGTAGCATTATTGTGCATAATATGCACCTACTACTTCCCATGAGAATTGTAGTGACTGAAAATTGCATCGCATGAGAATTGTAGGTGATGGTGAAGTAAAATTGTAGGTGATGGTGAAGTAAAATTGTAGGTGCCTTCATTTCCACTATGAATTCAATTTTATTCAGCAGTTAGAGCTCAATTGATATTTCATACAATTATAAATGACAAGAATTACCTTTGCCTCAGGCGATGCCCAATAAAATTTCTGTGTGTGAACCAATCTTAAAGACCAACTCTAAGCCCAATGATGCCACTAGAACTCATACTATCAACATACACATATCAATTTATGCCTTTGTTGTGAGTACCACTCTTGGCTTGTCATTTCTCATAATATCTAATTTCATGTTGTAACTGTTTGGTGTTTCAGGTGCCAACTGCAAAGGTCCTTCTATGAGAAAATTACTTGCTTATTGGGGCCCAAAAAAGTTTGGCTTTCTTTCTTGACCTTTTTTTAACTTACTTATGAGGTCTATTATTTTCGAGCAAAAAAGTTAGATTTGGAGCAATATTACATAAGGTTTAATTTTTTCATAATTGTGTAAAATAAAAAAATCATGAAAAGCAGTACATAGTAAGATATACATATACATTGCAATATAATTAGCTTATCAAATGCATAAAAAAATTCACAAATGCATTGCAATTTACAGATGCATACATTAGCTAGATGCACATAAAATTAATCCAACAATGCGTAGATTAAGCAAGGTTCAGTCTCACATAAATAAGATACACACACAAATAAGATCTCAAACATACAATGGGCTCACATACACCAAATCAATTCAACATGCACATTAGAAATCAAAGTTTGAACCTTCTTTGGTTTATTGTACTCATTGCAAGGCTGGTAGGTTTTGTCATGTTTTCCTTCTTGTATCCATAGATGAGATATTAAGTGTCAAGTTTGGAAAGTCTACGTCCTTTTGACCTAGCCCTTGCGTCTTCCTTGTGGGTTTCACCATACCTTCCTTTTACCTTTAGCCTTCACAGGTTGATCTATACTAGTGATTTGCGCGCGCCCATGCGCGCTGAGTGATGGCCCCGTTTTTATGGAGCGCTAAATGTAACAATATGTGTTATAGAAAATTGGCTCCATGTTAAAGAAAACTCTTTATCCCGTAGAGCGCAAGCATAAGAAGCAATGACAAGAGAAGCACTTCGAAAAGGAAATATCACCTGAGATGTCACATAATCTCACAATACCAACTGGGAGTGTCTTCAAATGCCATCCGAGATGGCAAACAAGATTACATATATAGTTTAGGAAGTTGGCAACTGTCATAGAAAGCATGTACACAACGGTTGAATTGTTTTGGTGGCGAGTGATGCCATAGTTTTCGGTGGCAAATGGAATAACCCGTCATAGAAAGCATGTACACAATGTTGGAATTTTTTTTGTTTGAAACACATAAGCCATCTTTGTAATCACATCTTTCATGGGAAATATTATACCTATAGCTGCAGTGAAGAACAAACTCGCACAATTCAGAATACTTAGCAACATAATGGCAACAGAAAGAAGAGCAATGCTATTCAACTGTCGTTGGGGCATCTGTTCTCTTGCCCAAAGTCAGCTTTGTTTGGGAAGCATCAAGCATGGTGCTGTCCATGACCAAGCACTGTGATAGCCTTGAGAGAATCGATGAGGCATCTGGCTTGCTGGCAAAATAAGTGATTTTCTGACATGGTTTTCAGGAAGGGCTGTCAAACTTCCCTGACAGACTGAATCAGAGATGTTCACCTCGTCCAAAGATGTTCACATGGAGCTGCAATACATGGTTTGGTCAACCAATCAAGGAAAGCTGCAACAATGGCTTGATCAAGGAAATCTGCCACAAGAAGCCAATGTTCGAACTCCGCTGTGATGCAATGCTATCATGGAAGGGAACACTCAAACTTAATACCAATATGTTGCCATAAAAATACAATTGATGTAAACACAAATAAATCACAGAACATGGAAGCAAAAGTTCATGGCCATAAATCTGTCATTGGGGTTGCAGGGGAGAAGGAAAAATGCAGACCTGATCAAGTATAAGGCGAGCAAGCACCTGATGCCCCACTGATTATCACTAATTTCTCAAATACAGATACCTGCAAATGAAGACCTATTATCAAACAAGCAGCAGTAGTAGGAAAAGCTAGCTATAAGGCATCCAGTTACAGACCAAGCCAAGATGCCCTTGGGGAACTAAAACACCAATGCTATTGTCATTGTGCTTTTAGTAGGAAAAGTAGCCATAGATCCAAAGCATTGTAATGATGAGGGTTGTCAAAGCATTGTAATTATGAGGATTGCCAAATTGAACCATCATGTCTTATTACTATCAAAGAGCAACATATTCTTAGTAATGATGAGGACTGTCAAACGAATTATATGAGAAACTATGAAACAATAAATCTTACAGAAAAAAGAGGAATTATCAAAACAATCAGATTCCAGGTTTGTAGGTCTATGCTGGTTAGGATCATCTAAGTATCTGCAAAAGAAGCCAATAACTAATATGATATCTACAAATGCATACAGTGCCACAATTATTCAAAATTAGTTTAAGATCAAATCTGATCACATGGAAATAGAACAAACAGCATGGCCAACTCCCATTCAGAAAAAGAAAGAGAACTTGGTTCATTGAAATTTCAGAGTAGTCATAGTCAGAAACATCATAGTCATAATGTCTGGACCAGATTTGGTGAACACTAATCATAAATTTAGATCTGATGGTGTAAATACTTTTGTGCGCAAGTGTGGACCTTTTGGCGGATCCCTGAGGCTTGCAGCTCTAAAAGAAGCCAATGTACCACTTAATGTGATATATAAAACATTTATGAACAAAAACAAAGAAGCCAAACAGCCAATGTAAAATACTATTTCAGGTTCCTTTTATCATAATGTTTTTTCCTCTAAAGTCACATAGGAATTATAAATTGAAGAAAATGGCATTCCTTATTTGCGTATTCATGTCTTTCTGGCGCCCATGTGAAACTCTGAAAGGACTATATTTTTATCACTATGTGTAACCCTGCAACTAAGCCAGGTAAAAGGTCTAGAAATCTGCCACGGACTTGCTTTGCTAGGCCCTTTCTAAACCGCGCCAAACGGGAAATCAGATTTCTAGACCTGGAACAAATACTGCATATATGGCATACACAGAGTACAGATAAGCTTTATTTCTAAACTGGGATGTTCAAATAATACAGTAAATATATCCTATTCTACTGAATCACAGTACAACTTGGTCACATTGACCCCTTAGGTTTATTTCTAAACCGGGATGTTCAAATAGTATAGTACACACTCCTATATCTTATTCACACAGTACACCTTGGTCACCTTGACCACCCTTCTCTTCCTTGACCACCTTGCATCACAGTACAGAGTAAGGACTAAGGAAATATGAGTAGACAAAAGAAGGCTTAGCAGCATTTGGATGCTAATGATGGGAGGGAAAATGAGAACAAGCAGGCTGAAGCAACAAAATGCTCAGTGCCTCAATCCTCAGCATGTAGCCTCTAATCTGTTGCCAGTTTACATGGGCAGGAAGTGAATTCTGAAGAGGATGGGAATATAAAACATCTTGTGTCATAAAAGATGTAATTGTAGGTTTGATCTAAATTCAACAACCAGGAAAACATAGCCATGGACACCAAAACTGGATTGTAAACTAAATTAATCTAGAATTAAGAATCCACACACTGACCTGCTGTTCTTCACCTATATATCCAAACTATATTCTGAGAGAAAATATATAGCCATAAGAAATCACCAGCACATGTAGCAGCAACCACCAATATGGATATTTATTGACCAAATTTTGTAAGCAAATATACGACCACTGCAAATCACCATCCTACAACCATCACCATGGATCTGTGTTGAGCAAATATCTACTTTTTATTACCTCTAATGCTTTGTAGCCGGGTTAGGCCTACAAAAATGTATTCTTTTTTCTCTACAACAGATAGATGCAGTAAGGAGCAAGCCTAAATCGCTTAGATCGTTGCTTTTTAAAAGGTACCATTAGAACAGGAGGCCCCAAAACACATTAGAACCATCCTCCACACCCATGCGACCACAAATGCAACCAATTTCGCTGAAGGCCACCCGTGCAGGGGGGCTATTTATATATTTGCCCTCTTTACGGTTGGCTCTTGCTCACTTACCCTCCTTGTGAACTGCAATTATATTTTTGCCCTCAGAATCGCTACAGTGTTATATTTTTGCCCAATTTCGCGTCGTGGCAGTCCACCTCATCGTGCCACCGTGGACCGGATAGGGGAAAAGACCTCACTGCCCCTCACTCTTTTTCCACGCGCAGCGCAGGGGCCGGTCGCGCGGCTTCGCTCTTTCCCCGTCGCGCGGCTTCGGTCTTCAGCGCTCGCACGGCTTCGGTCTTCAGCGCCTCGCCCCTTCTCTTCACCCCGCGACGGCCAAGCCCAGAAGCAGCGCCGCCCCTGCTTGTCCCGACCCGGCCATCGACGGCGCCGCCCCCAGGGCCAAGGACGACGTCGCCCCCCTCATCGACGGCCCCCCTCATGCAGGTGAGTGCCCCATCTCTCCCCGGCCCCTCCCCACCGCCCCTTGATTATGCTAAGCTAGGGTTAGGGTTCCATGGCGATTTTTGTTTCGATCTGTGTTTTTGGCCTCCTAAACTCGCATCTTTTTTGTTGTTTCGTAGGATGGTGATGTAGTGGGCGCTTGATTCTCCTATGTGACCATGGAACCTGACGGCTGCCCCCCTTGGTGAGGTTCTGTCTCTCTAATTCCACTGAATGGCAGTACACACGAATGAGCTGGGTATATGGGAGCTTTGGCTAACAAAATGCAATCTTGTTATGTTTACATTCATGCTAGGATCGAACCTGGCAATGCATTTAGGCTAGTTCTTAAGGTTGCTAAGTACACTGCTGTGCTTGGGGATGGTGAGCTTGTTGAAAGGTCTGACGAAGAACATGAGTTGTGGCTTGATAGGAGTGTTGGATACGGTCCTAGCTCGGTTCCATGAGGATATGGCTGCAAAGATTATTTGGGGACCTAGCCGTACATTGTCACTTTGTGGGTTTTGGACAGTGATACTATTGGCTCGAATGGAAAATTAGAAGGGATGAGCACCGCGAGAAAATGATAGGGGACAAGTGGGAGGAAAGGGTGGCATACATTGCTTTGTTGAGGTCGGACAAAGGCTGGATATGAGACAAATGACAGTGGCATTCCTCCTATGTCTCGGTGTCACAAATGTTGATGCTTCTTTTGGTGGAACTAATTCAGAAGTCATTGCTGATACTTGTACCTCTCCAAAGACACGAGGAGCGGTTGCGATGAGACCGGGGTACACCGACTATCCTACAAAATGAAACTCGGGATGGTGAGGCGTATGCAATAGCCGATGAGGATGCTTGTTTATGAGGCAATGGGGTTCCGGGAAGCTCATGAGGGGGATGAGGAAGCTGCTGCTAGAGCAAATTCCCATCCCTACCATCTCTAAGGAACTTGAAAAGGAAATGGAAGATGCTGCAATACTCGTTGATGACACAAATACGCCTTGCGAGCCTATGGCCGATTGGGATCGGGAATGTCCCGATATGTCGGTTGGAACACACTATCCCCGTATGGAAGACTTTAGGATGGCACTTAGGCAGCATGCCATTGTGAAAGATTTTGAGTATGGGACTAAGAAGTCGACAAAGGGAGATTCACGCATATTGCACGACACTTGGTTGTCCTTGGGTTATAAGAGCTAAGACTCAACTTGATAAAAGTGTCGGGGTATATTTTTTAACTAATTGTTTTGATTTGTAGCATTGCATTTATGTTCATGGACACTGTAATTTTATAACACTATATGTTTCTAACACTGTTTTTTGTGCGGGTTCGATCAACAACGATGACCACAAGTGTCCATCAACAAATAGAGTAGTGGATAAGAAGATGGCTTCTTTAGGTTGGGTTGCACAGAGAGCTATACCTCTATTGAAGAGAAATCACAGTATGGGGGCTAGTGAAATTAAGGATTTTCTTGATGACAAGTACGCGGTTGACATCCCGTACCATAATGTGTGGAATGGGAGACAGAGGGCAGCCGACAAACTATTTGGTAAGTGGGCTGATTCTTATGATTGGTTGTACAGATTCAAAGCCGAGGTAGAGTTGAGGTCACCTGGCAGTGTTGTAGAGATAGACACAGTCACAATTGAAGGGAAAGTGCATTTCACTAGATTTTTTTGTGCTTTCAAGGCTTGCATAGATGGATTTGTATATGGTTGCAGGCCATACATTAGTATAGATTCCACACATTTGAATGGAGAGTGGAATGGACAATTGCCTGCAGCTTTAGCATTAGATGGGCACAATTGGATGTTTCCACTAGCATTTGGGTTATTTGACACTGAAACCAAAGAAAATTGGACATGGTTTATGGAACAACTAGGTAAAGCAATACGACCCTTACCTAGGTTGGCTATTTGCACTGATGCATGCAAGGGGCTTGAAGCTGCAGTTAAGAAAGTGTTTCCATGGGCAGAGCAGAGAGAGTGCTTTAGACATCTGATGGAGAACATGAAGAAAAGGTACACTGGCGAGGTGTATGGCAAAAATATGTGGCCTGCAGCACGAGCCTACTCTCCACATAGATACAGATACTTTTTTGACAAGGTTGTGGCAGCAAGCCCAGGAGTAAAAAAGTGGCTAGATGAGCATCACAATTTGAAGTGGCAAAGAAGTAAATTTAGTGCAGACATCAAATGTGATTATATTAACAACAACCTTGCTGAGACTTTTAATTCTTGGGTGAAGGAGTTGAAGGATTTGCCTCCTCACTGCTTGGTAGATGCTATAAGAGAGAAGTTAGTGGTATTGTTTGCCAAAAGGAGGAGGATCTCTAGGGCCTTATCACCTGGCATACTTCCTGCTGTAATTCACCAACTTAATGCAGCTTCCAAAGGGCTGAACCACCTAAAGGTCACCAAAGGCCATCCTGAGCAAACCGAAGTGACTGAGATGTACAAGGATGAAGATGTCAGGAGGCATGTTGTGTATTTAACTCAGAGGGCATGCACTTGTAGGGAGTGGCAAGTTACTGGGAAACCATGTCCACATGCACTAGCTGTCATCACCACCACGAGGCAGCCAAATATGGGCAGCTATGTGGATAGCTACTACTCTGTTGAGAGGTTCCAGGCTGCATATCATGGAATAGTAGCAAATATTACAGATAGAAGTCAGTGGCCCGAGGTGGATAAGGGATTTCGTTTGCATCCTCCAATTGGGAAAAAGAGAGGGCCAGGCAGGCAAGCGAAAAACAGGAAAAAACCAGCAGCTGAAAGAAGTGGGAAAGCAACCAGACAATCCATATGTAAAAAATGTGGTGAAGCTGGGCACAGGGAAGGTAGCTCGAAGTGTAGCTATGCAGGAACTAAGAAAAGGTAAGACTGAACACATTTTTTTATTTATGATTGGGGTTGCTGCAATGTACTAACAATTTATTTTTTTGCTTCCAGGAAGAGAACTAAAAAGACAAGTGAAAAGCCTGGAAGGAAGAAGACTAAGACAGGGGACATCCCTCCTCTTGAACAAACCACTCCAAGGACAAGGCTGGCATTAGCAAGAGAAGCTGCAGTGAGGGCAAGTCGGCAGGCAGAAGAAGCTCAACTCAGAGCTTCAGAAGCTATGGAAGCTGCTGAAGCGGCAGCAAGGGCAGCCAACAGAGAGCTCCTTGCTGAGCCTGTGCGTACAGAGTTTCAACTTCCTGCTCCAGCATCCCCATCCGGTCCAAGCACAAGGAGGTATAGTCACTAAGATTTTTATTCTAAAGTACTGCAGTGCTTGCTGTTGTAAATATACTTTAACTTCAAAAATATTTTCTTTCTAGGAAATTGTTGTTGGGTGCACCTGAACCTATTCCAGAAGGAGAGCTACAAGTTGTGCCCAAGAAGATGACTCCCAGAAGGAAGATGCTAGCCTCCAAGATCAAGAAAACATGAGCCAATCAAAGGCTGTGGAGATGGGAAACAACCACTTAAGTTCTTTTGTTGGCAACTTGTGTACTTTTGTTGGCCAGAACTGTTAAATGGCCATTGCCTTAGCTACTATGAGTCGCCTGGAACCTGTTTAGTTACTATGTATGGCTGCAATGATCAAACTTAGACATCGGTGGTCTGTTAAGCTAATAGTGTGTCTTCGGTGCATGTTACATTTCAAAAATATTTGGTGCATGTTGAATTTATATTCATATATATATGTTGTGATATGTGGATTTGCTGCCATACGTGTATGTCAACTATATATATATCATGTTGTGGTATGTACATTTGTGGCCATGAATATTAAGAATATATCATGTCAAAATTTTAATATAATGGCTGTTATCCGTCCAGGCAGGAGCAAAAACATAGGGAGGGGCAGGGAGGTCTTTTCCACTGGCTTCTCCAAGGTGGCAGGCTGAGTTGGACAGCCACGAAGGCAAAATGGGCAAAAATATAACACTGTAGCGATTCTGAGGGCAAAAATATAATTGCAGTTCACAAGGAGGGTAAGTGGGCAAGAGCCAACCGTAAGGAGGGCAAATATATAAATAGCCCCGTGCAGGGCCACCGTGCTGAGGGCCTCCCTCAGATCCGCGCCGCCGACGCGCCGGGTGGCCACCCAAGCCGGCCCGACCGTGCCATGGCTGCTGCGCCGGGGCCTCCCTCGCAGGTGGCTGCAGTGCCCTCGCAAGGGAAGAGAAGGAGTTAAAAGGGAGAGAGGCCAGCTTCACCTTGGTTTGCCCATGCCGGACTTGGCGAGAGAAGGGGGAGCTGGGAGAGGTGGGCACATTCGCCCTGTGCCTGCGCCCGTCACTGGAGCGTGCCCGGGCCAGGGGCACCGCACCGCCGTCGACATCGCGCCGCCCTGCCGGTGGAGCGCTCGCCCTGCGCCGGCGCCCAGCCGTGCCGGGCTAGGGGGCACGCATCCATGTCGCGCTCGCCCCGCACTGCTACGTTGGGTACCGCACTCACCCATGCCTCCTCCGCACGCCCTTTCCAGAGTGCCCGCGACCCTGGCCGTCACGCCGGGGGGGTTCCCACGCCGGGGCCGTTGAGAATCGAGCCAGGGCGCCCGCATCCAAGCCCTCCCACGCTCCTCCGCCGCCGCATCGGTCCGCCCGAGCCGACGCCGCCACTCCTAAGCGCCAAGCACCACAGATCTGGCGTCCTCCTGACCCCTGCACCTACAGACACCACGCAGAGAAGAAATCCACCGGTAGGGAGCAGCGGAGAGGCGCAAAAACAAACGGAAAGCGAGGACGAGGAGAGGTCGAGCGGCTCACCAGGTTCACGAGGGTTGTCGGTCGTGCTCGCTCCGCGGCGTCGCGCAGCAACGCAAGGGTGCGCACCTGCTGAGCCGACGCGCTGCCTCCCCCGCGACTGGCAGCCCTAGCCAGGGACGAGGCCTCCACGGCGAGCTGCGCGCCTACCGGGGCGCCGCGCCGGGTCCTGTGCTACGCATCGGAAGAGAGGAGGAAGGAGAGAAGAGAGGTTGGGAGGGAGGGAGAGAGAGAGAGAGGGAGTTATCTGTTATTTTCTTTCCTCACGCGCCTCAGCCACTCATCGTTCGACAACAAAAAGCGCTCTGACCCGGGACCCGGCGCTGGCCATTGCCTGCTCGACAACGCACTGGCAAAGCGGGGCCCGCCAGAGAGCAGGAGCCTGCGCGTGCGGTCGGTGCCGTACAGGTGTAGGAAGGTGAGTGGCCATCGTCAGATTGTGATCCGGCGCAGCAAATTTTTTTTGCTACCGTGGCCATGCTCTGGCCGGGTTTTGGCTTGGTGTTCTAGTCTCTCTCTTTAGATGTGTAGCGATAGAAATGCTTCCGGGTGATTTGACCCATTTCTTGACCTTCAAATGTTACACACTGGCAATGGTTATACATCAGCAATGGATCATATCTGGAACATGGTTTCCCTCGTTGCATGCCACCTCATCCACATTTCATACTTCATACTCTAATTCAATTTCATCTCATTATCATCCTCTAACTCATCTCTTCATCCTCAATGTCATCAACAACATAGGATGGGTGGACGGAGATCCCATCGGCACTGTCTTCATACACGCGCTGCGTCGCTCGGGCTTCTCTTTTCCTTTCGAGTGCGAGAAACAGAAGGGAAAGAAAGGAATAATTTAGTTTTTCATAGCTTTCAATGGAAAAACTCATTGTGCACCCAAGCAGAGTGGATGAAAGGCCATGTAATAAGTATTTGAATATAGTTTTTGTGCCTCATTGGTAAGTTCACAAAATAAAGGGCGAAAAAGGGAAGCCATTTTATTTTGGGCCACCCAAGCAGAGTGGATGAAAGGCCATGTAATAAGTATTTGAATATAGTTTTTGTGCCTCATTGGTAAGTTCACAAAATAAAGGGCGAAAAAGGGAAGCCATTTTATTTTGGGCCAAACAGGTAATTTTCTCTTGATGATCAAATAGTTTCGGAAGAAGTCCTATTTTCCTCCCTCATCTATCGACAAAGTTCGATTTTGCTCCCTTAACCGTAAAACCGGACAAAAATCCTCCTCAAACTATAGTACCGTTTGTTTTTCCTCCCTCCGACGGTTTCTACCCTGGTTTATCCCATCTTATCCATCCATTCCACTCCACCCTGCACGCCGTCGCGTTCCGTGCTTCGCTTCACCGCTCGAGAGGCTCTTCGGAGCTCGCCGGACTAGTCATGGCCGCTGCCATTCTCCTTTGCGCGCACCACGGCCAGCATGGAGATCCTCGCCACGTGCTCCTCGCCCACGGAGGTGCTCGCCGGGAGCTAGCCGTGCCGCCGCCGCAGGCAGTGTCGAACCACCACCACCGGGCTGGGCGAGATGGCTCGTCGCCGCTGCCACGAGTTGGACTGCGGCTCCGCGGGCGTGGTCTGGCGGCCGCGAGCTGGGCACGGTGCGCGCTGTCGCGTCCGCGGGCTGGAGGCAATAGCGCGGCGGCATTCATGAGCTACGAGCATATCCCGCCCGCTCGTGAGCGCCCCGGGACCCGCGCTCAGCTTCACCGGCCTGGTCCTGGCGCTGTGGCTCGTTGGCTTCATCAGACATCAGCGTCGGAAGCCACGCCGGTGCGCACAGCAAGATGGTACGCTATGGTTGTTCATGCCGAGTCTCCGGTGACGAACTCGCAGCCAAAGTCGTGGCGAGATGACGGAGCTTCGTGGCGAGGCGATACCCCGCGGACAGCACGACGGCATCAGTGTCTGCATCGAGGCTGAGGCAGAATGCGTGCACACGCAGTACATGGCTCGTGCCGACGGTGGATCAGTTCATGGCGACGGTGCCCTCGTGCATTCGCTACAGGATCAGTTCATTCGAATTCATGCATCGATGCCCACGCTACACGATCAGTTCAACAGAGGAGCTCGTGCCAACGTCATCCATGGCCTCGCTGCCCTCGCAGTCCATGCGACGGTGGAAAGAGTACGCGCCCTTGCAGAATAGTTCGTGCTGACGTCTTCCATGGCCTCGCGTGCCCTCGCAGTCCATGGCGACGGCGAAATGAGTACTCTAGGAGCCAAGTGCCACGCTCCCGTCAGCACTTCCATTTCTTCCGCTGCATCAAGGAACAAGCACAGGAGAGCACGGTGCTGGAAATCTGGAATGGACCAGTCGCCCACTCCATTTTTTCTGAAAGATGAGATGGACATGTGCTGATGTGGCATGGTGATGTGGCGAAACATAGGCTAAAACCGGGTTGAAACCACCGAGGGAGGAAAAGTAAACGGGTATTGAAAGTTGGGGGAGGATTTTTGTCTGGTTTTTTGGTTAAGGGAGGGAAATCGGACTTTGCTGATAGTTAAGGGAGGAAAATAGGACTTTTTCCAATAGTTTCCAATCGAATGTTTTCGAAGGCCCACGGAGCAAGTCAGGCCCCAGCAATGAAGGCCGCGACGCGGTCCATCAACCGCTTGGCGTTGTCGCAGTCGGGCTTGATCACGAAGAAGACATGCTCCTCGCCGCTGGACTCGAACCACTCGGCGCTCCCGGGCCACGCGCTGCCCGCCAGGGCGTCGTAGTACGCACGGTCCCTCACAATCAGCCAGTCCTTCTCCGCGGCGCACACCATCACCCGTTCGCACCCGAGGCGCTCCAGCGCCGGCGCCCCCGGCGCGGTCGGGTTGATCCAGGGGTGGTCCGTGCCGTCGGCCGCGTCGCGGAACGAGAACGTCCACACCTTCTCCGCTATCTCGACCGAGCGCTCCGACTCCCCGTCGATCGCCGTGCTGCCGCCGAAGAAGGCGTGGAGGAAGACCGCGCCCTCGATCCTCGGCGACGGCGCGCCGCCGTTGTCCGCAGACAACTCCGCCGCCTTCATCAGCACGTTGTGGACGATGTTGCCGCCCGCGCTGTCGCCCGCGACGAAGACGCGGCCGGTGTCGCCGTGCTCGGCGATCCACTCGTCCTGCGCGGACGCCGCCCACTGGAGCGCGGCCCAGCAGTCGTCGTAGGCCGCGGGGAGCTGGTGCTCGGGCGCCAGGCGGTAGTCGACGGACACCGCGAGGACGCCGGCCGCGGACGCAACGGCAGTGAGGTAGTTATGGTACATGGCGAACTTGGGGGACCCAATGAGGAACCCGCCGCCGTGGAAGTATACGAGGACGGGCAGCTTCTTGCCGCCGGAAGCAGGTCCGACTTGGCACTTGGGAAGGAAGAGGCGCACGGAGAGGCCAGTGTCGGCGTCGAGGACGACGTCTTTGGAGGAGACGCCGCTGGCATCGTCGACGCCCGCGTCCGCGACCGGTTGGCTGACACGAACTACCTTGCCGTTCTTGTACATGCAGAAGTAACCCGGGGCGTCGAACACCACCTCATCGGCGTCCGGTTCCATGGCTGCCTACCTGACGTGTTGTATTACGCTCTTGGCTACCTACTAGCTAGCTCCTAGCTCTGCATCGTAAATGTTTTAAGCCTCAGATCGATCAGCAGGTTTTAATACTTGCTGTTGTCCTGCAAGCTGCACTTGAAGACATCGGACGTGAAAACATACTTGCCGGCGTGTTTTGGCACACCAGCGCAGGTTTACGATAGTTCTTAGGGGACAAAATTCTATTTTATTCTTTACGATATAACTTAGGTGAGAGAACATGACCTGCCCTGAGCTGCATGGTGCGTTAGCCGTGATGTCACACCCTAGCTAGCTAGATCTTCATCTTCTAAATAGTCTAGTTGATCACTGTTACTCGTTACCCTCTGCAATTCACAGACTTTTCACATGATCGAATCACTCTTAAGCTGCAGTTGGTTGTTTCCTCTGATATCAAAGATGTGATTTTTCATTGTACGGAGTGGGGAGAAGTCGTGGCTGGCGGACGACGATGCGCGGCCATGCCGTAATTTAGTCAATGCGACGGCGGGCCGTAATAGAGTCTTTGCCAACTTTAATTTGCTTATAAAAAATTAAGTTTGAAGAACAAATTCAGTACCACATTTTTCTACGAGAAATTCATTATTCATATTTAAACAAGACCAGCAGTATTTATTTATCTCAATGAGAGAAACTTGCCCACACTTCAATCTTCGACGACGACTCGCCGCGCCGCGCCGTCAAGAGAGCAAGCAAGTCAGGCCCCGGCAATGAAGGCCACGACGCGGTCCAGGAGCTCCTTGGCGTTCTCGCACTCGGGCTTCCCGAGGAAGAAGTCGTGGTCTTCTCCCTCGGACTCGAGCCACGCCACGTCCCCGGGCCACACGCTGGCTGCCACGGCGTCGTAGTACGCGCGGGCCCTCACGTAGAGCGCGTCCTCCTTCCCTGCGCACACCAGCAGCCTCGCGCACCCGAGCTTCTCCAGCGACGGCGCGCCCGGCGCCAGAGGGTTCATCCTCGGGTCGTCGGCGCCGCCGACCGCGCCCGGGCACGCGTAGCACCAGAGCCCAGCGGTGCCCGCCGCAGCGACCGCCGGCTCGCCCTCCATGGGCGTGTTCCCGCTGAACCACGGGTGGAGCAGGATGGCGCCCTCGATGCGCGGCCCGCCGTCGCCGGCGCCGGCCCTCATCAGCATGTCGTGCACGATGTTCGCGCCGGCGCTGTCGCCGGCGAGGAAGAGCCGCGCCACGTCGCCGTGCTCGGCGATCCACTCGTCCTGCGCCGCCGCCGACGCCGCCCACTGGAGCGCGGCCCACGAGTCATCGTAGGCCGCCGGGAGCGGGTGCTCCGGAGCCAGGCGGTAGCTCACGGACACCACCAGGACGCCCGCGGCAGCCGCGAGGGGGTTGACGTAGTTGTGGTACGTGGCGGAGCCGGCCGACTCGATGAGGAACGCGCCGCCGTGGAAGAAGACGAGCACCGGGAGCTTCTTGGACGGTTGTTCCTGCGGGAGCTTGGGGAGGTAGAGGCGTACGGAGAGGCCGGTGCCGGCGTCCAGGACAACGTCCTTGGAGGTGACACCGGTGGCCTCGTCGAGACCGGCGGGAAGGACCGGAGGCCGGTTCAGGCGCTCGATCCTCCCGCTCTTGTAGACGCGGAAATGTGCCAGGGACTCGAACGCCACCTCGTCTCCGCCGGGCTCCATGGCCGTGGAGCTGGGAGGTGATGGTGTGACCTTGGTGGAAAAATCGGCAGACTTCCTATGATAAGATGGGGTTTTCTGAGATGGAAAGTTTGTTCCGTTAGCTACCGACCCCGGCCAAATCGCTGGACTCCATGGCGTAGACAAAATCCGGGGCCTGGTCCTACCACAGCACGGGATCTTGTGACAGACAGAGAGAGCACGCCTCATTTTCCAATGCAGTTTTTGCATCAACGAGCGATACATGAAGCACCGGGGCTTGGCATAGATCATGACACAGACACCTTGGGCTCCAACCACACCAATGGAATAGTGATAAGGTGTGCGATGAGCTCAGCCACTCAGGGAGTGAAACGTGTCTACTCATGTTTCATGCCATTGGATGCTAGCACCTCTCATTCTCAGCATCTTCATCTTCATCCCTGAATAAATAATTCTTATCTTCGCAAAAATAAATTCTTATGACATGCATATATTCCTTTTAAACTATGTTTAACTAGAAAATTAAGGAAGTTAACAACCAAACTAACTAATTAGTGATGGATAAGTTAGTTGTCTCTTGCCAACCCCTCATTATTTGGTCCTAAAAGTATCTTGTATTTTGGAGTGAAGGGAGTATCCTGTATAAAAGCAAACTCTACTCGTTTTCAATCTCAACATTCAAAGTATCCACATCATCCTCTATGTCACATCGTCTTCTATCATGTGCGGTTACTACTCTCTGGCAAGCCATCTACATCATCTCTCTACTAAGTGACACATCATTCTCTCCACAAATATATAATTATCGTTCACAATTTATCAACATACAAAGCATCACACTATTTGGTTTATTATCCTATCCTACTATAATTCAATCTAATATTTCAATAGCTTTTTATTAGATTCTTTCATTAGGTTAAGGAGCTTTGACCATATCTGATGCAACATCATGGAGCCCTATCTCATATATGCAATGGTACAACAGCTACATTTCAAAGAAAAAAACTACAATGTGTAGAGTATTTTTCTAGTATAATAGGTAAAGTTAATGCATAGATTGTATTGTAACTACTAGGTAATGAGACATCAATCAGCTGAAGTAAAATGTGAAAATGAGAACATATGGTTCTCCTTTTCTATATATAAACTCATTCCTTTGTGGCTCCGAATGACCAAAGATGGAGGTGAATTGGGCTCTAAAAACTGAAGGGAAAAGTCAATTGTTGGCCATCGAACTCTTGTGGTTGATTGGTTTCACCCCTCGAACTCTAATACCAAAAATGTTTGACCACACAATTGTTAAACCAAACACGAATGACCATCCTGGCCCTAGGACACTGGTTTTCCATGACACTCTTCAGATAGATGTCTACTGTGGGTAGCTTGTTGACTCAACCGGGCCCACTAGAAACACCAAAAGGTTATTGGAATTAGAATTCAACTAGAAAATAAAATGTCAGAGGCAAGTTGGACTTTGATCCTGACATGTTCATTTCAAAAAAAATGAACTTAGTTGATAACAATGTGTCTTAAATTAACTCCATTAGAACTAACCATAAAATTAACTAACTTCCATATAATCATATTAGATGAAGAGGCTCTTAGCCTTGGTGGATCATTGTAGGCATTTACATTCAAACAAGGAAATATCATCTCCTAACTTCTTTCTCTATATAAAATTCGATTCAGTACTTTGTCTCCTATCTTACTTTGCTTGAGATAAGGGGATGGTGATTCCCTTGTCAAAACATGATGGCCTAGAACATCAAGGCTAAGAGCCTCTCCATTCAACATAAAAACAAGATAGTTTACCCAACTTAGTTTTGGTGCATATAGTGTTAATTACACTAGACCTTGAAGTACACCCAACTTAGTTTCACATTTCTATGAACATAATACATTGTTGAAAAATGTCTTACATGTTCCTTTTTGGTTGAATTGTAATAAAACTACCCTTGGGGCTTCAATTGCAACTTTGCAAGAATCAGATTTGGATTTTCTTAGATTTTGATTAGAAGGAAACATATACTAGGAAAACCGAATGATTTATATCTCTACTAGTTTGCCAAAGTGATCATAGAATGAATCGGAAGCATCTAGAAGAAGGCCCTATGAGGGAAAGAAAGGTGAGGTGATATTATATTTGGATGGACCTAGAAGTGCCCTCGTTATTTCGTGACATCTCGATCCCTTCAGATATAACTAACTCTATATTTGATCTCAAGTCTAAGTCAATGACACATATCTTGTGCATATCTGATCTCAAGTGTAAGTCAATGATGCTTCTTGTATCTTAACTTGCCAGCATCTAAAATAAGATTCTATAACTACATATATAGCTTGTGCAGGAGATGGTCAAGCATCATGAAACATAAATCTAAATTTGATAGTAGTGGCTCCAGGACAACGACGAAGTGAGCCTAGAGCTCCTGGCCTTAGGCATACAGTGATAGGCTCAGAGTTAGAGCTGTCTCAAACACGACAAAGATGATGCCCTCACTAAAGATTGAATCTCCTTTGAAAGTATGTGTTCGATAGAGATCTAGATTCTCCTAAAAATGGTCTAGATTTAGATTCTCTCTACAAATATTTCTCTATTGAATCAAAAACACTTTGAGCTAAGATTCTCTCTACAAACGTTTCTTACTGAATCAAAACCTCTTTATGTAACTGGGCTTACCAACCATGGTTCATAACAAATCAACAAACAATATTTTTCAGCTTAACTTTTCAACGAAACAAACTTGGGCAAGGTAGCGAAGGAAAATGAGCCCGAGTGGACCTAGTGTAGAGCCGGCCGTTTGCCTAGCTCGTTGAATCATTGAAATTAGAAATAAAATCAATGAAATGTTTCTCTTTTTGTGACGTTTAGCGGCGATTCTAGCAGTAATTCTATTTTAACAATAACAATGTAAAACTTTTCTCGCTGCTACACAAATAGCCAGGCAGGTCATGCTCGAAAGAGAGTGAACCATGACCACACGTTATTAGTCCCCTGGATGTTGAAAAAACGGGAACTCACTGTCGTGGGTAGAAAATACTAGTTGGGAAAAAAAAAACTGGGCCTCAGCAAATCTGCATCTTAAATCATTTGAGAGATGCTTCTTCGGTAAATACAAATAAATGTACCATCCTTGTAAAAGAAAATGTAGTTCTTCATTCTACAGTTCACTTATATTATCATAATTTAGCAAGTTGCAAAATGTGGTTGTCTAGTAAAAGAAAGAAAATTATATAATTTAAAACCAGCTACAACGAATTTGCAAGACATTACAAAACATAATTACTCCTTACTCTACAGAAGAGATCATTGGTAGTACAAAATTGCTCTATCACTGATCTACAGACTCATATCCTATTGGACTGCTAGCCGCTGGAGATGGTCCATGAAAACCTGGAAGCTCACATCATCTGTGAATATGACGTCTCCACCAGGGGAGGGATTATCCGAGTTATATGTCACTGATGGATTTAGCTTCGCCAGTAAAAATCGAGCCTGCAGTTTCAGAAGTAATTTTAGTTCTTCTAGAACATACTGTATAAACATGAGAAAGGCTAAACATGAGAAAGGTTTTGGTTCTAGTACAAGGGAAAAATGAGCCAAGAGAAAGGTTTTGGAAAAGACTACATGTAAAACATGAGGTTTTATCGATGGAAAAGGTAGGTTTCTTCCCCACTGTGAATAATGAGCGCTCCTCTAAATTATAATTATAATGTACTTTGTGGTAGTACACACTAAATTTGAGCACTCATGATTAGACGTGACAAATATGGCCAAATTTTGGGAGTAAATGCAGTAAAGGGCAGTTAATAAAGCACTGTTTGGTTTAGATGTGGTTTTGGGATTAGGGAGTTTTTGCAACTAAAATTAAAAAATGGATATGGATATTACATGCAGCAATTGTTGAGCAGTTGCTCATCTGCATGCAATTGAACATTAGACAGAGGTGATGGCTCATTGTTCCTGCATCCCTTTCAATGGATACTGAAATGATGCTGCTTTTTACAGGAAATGCCCTGAATCTGTAGCCATGTGCACTATGCTAATTGCTATATTGTTCAAGTGAAAGCCGAAAGGTACGACTTTAATATCACTTTACTAACACATGAACTTATCATGAAAATTAAAAAATAAAAAACTACGAACAATCAAGCCCACCATATCGTGTCCAAACAGAACAATGGAAATCAAGAATGGACAGGGAAAAACAATACCTGAGATCCATATTGATCACAGACTACCAAACGGGGTACAGGAAATCGCTCCTTTATTATTAAATTAGCTTCCTCATGTGGAGCTTTTAACAACTGGGCAAACACCTGAACATTGTACAAGTAAGCACCGAATGATAACTAGCATGTAATCCACAATGCATTCTAGATATGATCTACCTTGAAGCTATAATATATAAAAATAGTTACATTCGATGTAAAGGTCAAGCAAAATATTAAAAATGTATTTGAATAATAATGTGTAAGCCCAAAATTTGGCATTTCAGTTGACTAACATCACAAAGTTGTGAAGCATTGACAGGTTACCTCGTGACCTTCTTGATCTTGGTAGCCAGCATTTCGCCACTGTGCAATGGTTACCCCATGGAATATGACAACAGTAAAATAAGAGTCCAACAAAAGGATCTTGTCAGAAGCAATTGCAGTTGCATCCAACAGAACTGGCTCTGGCCCCGATTGAAATGAATAGGATATGAGTGAAGGTTGAATCATCACAACTGCATTGGCTACATTCTCTCTGTCCAACATCATCCTAAAATACGCAGTTTCATCAGGACTGTTATTAAAAACCTGCAACAGAAATAAATAATTAATACCCAGAGATGTATACTTATCATCTTTGAAACATTGATTAATGAAAAAAGGAGAAGAATCTACCTGAACAAACTGAGAACGCCTCAAATTAAATATAAACTGGGGAAATATTGATAGCCGTGGGGATAAACTGAACGATGATGGTGTCTCCTTCTGATAGTCTCCAAATTTTGAGCATATACGTATCAAAGCTCGATCAAGCCATCTTACTGGGTCAAAATCAACCTGGAATACTCCATGACACGAAAATGTTACATTAAGATGAGCTAAACTACTTATAATTTACAAATTATTGCTCATGCTTCGCAAATCCTTCCAGCCTCCATACTCCAAGACATGTTCTTTATAAGAAGAACTAGCAGGTAATGTATTAATATTGCCCCAATAAACTTCAAGGGCAGACTTCATCAGGACAACTGCTTGCCAAAAAACAGTTAGGATTGTTGAGAGCTGACATCACACTTATATGACCGGCAATTCTTGACACAGGGAGCGTGTGGACAGAATGATCTATAATGATACCCATTTTGTATAGTAATATGCATGCTAATTTGGTCAACTCATCAAAACAGTACAAAGGCTCATTGCACAACAGCTAAGAACTTAAAATACTAATATAGTTGCATTGATACTAAAGCAAAATATGCTGGGGTACCTCGGTTTCCATCTTAAATGACACCAAGCGTGCCATGACTGCAGCTGCAGCTTCTTGATCAAAGCCAGCTACTAGCTCCTACAACACAAATGAACTTGGTAAGGAACTAATAATTTTTGTTTCGTAAGAGAAACAAGAAAATACCAGAAAAAAGTCAAAAACATACTAAAAAGGGATATGAATCAGGCATGTGCCTGTTTTGAACATAGAGAACTTCATCATATCAGCTAAACCATTATGCATTTATATAGCTTGTAAAAGAAAAGTGCTTGAAAATTTAAAATTAGAAATTAACCAAATAAAGGAAACTTGCCTCCACATTGTTATCACCAGAGACCCATCTTCTGGAGATTGTGGTCGATCTTAATCTCATCTGACCCTCATTGTGCTGATAACTGAATGTTGCATCGTCAAGTTAGACAAATTCATCCTCAACAGAATTAGGTGCTTACACATATAAATATACCAAAGGAAACCAAAAATCATCTTACTAGGTTAAGAACTGAAAGTAGAACTGATTGCTTGTTGATTGACCAATGGAATCTGGGCCATCTTTTTTTGCAATATCATAAAACAAGCAAAGTGATGTCTTCCTGTCAAGGCCGCACATCTTCCAAGCGCTAGTGTTTCCTTGACCAATAACAGTGTCGGAAGACAAAGGACTTTTCTGCATAACATGACATCAATATTTGAAATGACAGAAAAAGAAACCACAACATTGTCGTTTGTATGCCTGATTAACAAAGTAGCGTATATGGTCATAGTGTCATACCTTCTCCAGGGAAGAACAGGGTCCAATGATGCCTTGAACCTTTACATCCTTTGAACAGTTGATCTCAAGAATACCACTGCAGATGCAATTTAACCATTCTTTAAACCCACCATTCCACAAAGGTCTGACTGCAAATGTTAGTCGTTTTGGGATATGTGTTGATCAAACTTTCAAAATTTTGACGACCAATATGCAGATTGAGAACATAGAATTAGTATTACAAAATTCCGTGTCAAAACTATTTTCACAATATTCCTTCTAGGTAACATGATTTCATGAAAATTACTAGGTAATGGTAAAGTATCATAATGGACAGCGTCATTCTCCTAAGAACCTTACATTTGTATCCAGAGAGTAGGATGCTATGATTAAATTAAGAAGTCTCAGGTTTAATTATCTGTAACGTGCCTATGCATCATAGGCCAGCTGCCTTAGGTTGATCCATTCCCCTGGCACAACCGTGATCCACATTGGTTTCTCCGTGGTATTGTCCACCCATGAAGAGTACTCTGTATGCTTTGATAACAAGAGAGTCAAATCTCCTACTGAGATTGTTTGTAAGAAGTGTTCTTTCATCACTTATTGGACAGGCCTGCAGAAGACTGAGCTGAAGCAGGTGATCCAAGGAGCAGAGACTATCAAGACAATTGCTTTATGCTTCCACAAGGACTTGGAGATGCAGGCGCAAGATGAGCAGCAGATTGTTCCTTATGTTGGTTACGTTACTTTGTTCTCGTACAGCCTGCATGTTGTTGGGGTCGTTGGGCCTGTAATTGGAGGCTTCATACTTTTGTTTCTTGTCGTTGTTGACCTAGTCTGGCGGGTAGTTTGGTGGGTGTCGCTGGGTCCTCAATGGTTGATCCCTTGGTGATCAGAATCGTGGATAAGTCGTAGTTGCGTTTTATTTTGCTGGAACCGTTTCATAATGAACTTTGTAATTTCGTTACTCATGTAATGAAATTAGTTTCAACAGGTGTGGAAAAAAAAGATGGCATCTACGAAATCACATCTATTAGGTTGCATGGAAGACAAGTAGGGTCCTCCCTGTAAATACGAGGGGAGGTGTAACAGATTGATCAAGCACAGAATTAAGGGCAGTCCCTCACAGCTTTTCATCTGTTGCCTACTATGTATTGTTCATAGCGTGGTAACAGTAACTGTGCCCCTGGCCTCCCTACACCCTCGCCTACCTCCATCCATCCTCCAATCCTATCCAACCCTTATATCATCTCAAACGGAATGTTCCAGTAAATTTTCTTGCAAATCTGCCACCAGTAACGGAATGTCTCTCATAGTTTTTCGTCCGTTGCCTATACATATTTAAAGTGCGCATGTATAAGGGCTCTTATCCCTTTAATTTTTATTCTTAATATAATGATACACAGCTCTCCTGCATTTCGAGAAAGAAAAAAAATGAATCCTTCAGAAAGCAGTATCTCTCCTAAATGAGAACCGCAGCTAGCATATATAATAAAGTAAAAAAAACTAAGGTGACTCAGTCCAAGTTCTTACAAATGCATTTAATCTTCTCTCTAGGCCAGAAACAATCAAATAAGATAGACAAAAGAACACTTACTTGAATGATAAACCAAGGTTGTCATCTGTTGATTGAAAGATGCGGAGAAGTGAGTCTTTGAAAACAGAATGACCAAAACTTTCAGCAAGCACAACAATTCCTCCAGTCTTCTCAATTGCAACCTTCATTTCAGCGACTCCGACCTATAAAATAAAACCATAAAGAAGAAATCTATCAGTTCCAAACAAGGTAACCACATGTCTCAATTTACACAATGAAAACACAAACGATTTATTTCATAAATTGGTCTTAAATATAAACATACGAAATGCATTGTTCCTTATGCGACCAAATTTCTAAAGTTGTTAATGTGTGTATCAAAATACTTCTGCTTTGATTTTGGCTAGGAAACCAGCTCATGTTCAAATTATGTATATGCATGATATAATCTGCACATAGACATCTGCATATGTGATCATGGGGTTTTAGCAAAAAAGCAACAGTAAAAGAAATAAAGACTTCAGTTCTCCTTCCATCCCAAAAAGCATGTCTATTTAGGATTCAAGATTTGTCCAATAAATCATGTAATTGTAGCTTATGGACAGCTAGTGGGATCACAAACATTAACTCAACCCCTCATGCATGTGTGTAATCTTCCTTTCTCATTGAATAGCTCACATGCATGCACAGTTAATAAGGGAAGGTTGCATCTTTTCCCAATAATTAGTGCGACAAACAATGCAGGATCACTGAAATAGTCAAGGGCAAGTACGTAAATTATCTTGAACACTAATCTGTCTTAAAATTGTTAGAGTGACATGTTTCTCAGGGACAGAAGAAGTACAATCACAATCCTAGTATAATAATGAATTGTAGGTCCATGAAATTAACTCATAAAAGTTAGATGTATGAACAGCAAGTAGAAACAAGTGAAAGGAGAATGTCATCAAAGGAGACATGCAGAAAGCAGGTTTTTGTCTCTAAAGAGTTATAATTTACATACTTAGAAGAAAAAGGGAAATGAGTGGCAAACCTGGTCGACTGCACAAGCAAACAAATCCAGCACATGCCCTTGGTGCACAAGCTGCTTTGCTATTTGATCGTAGAACTTAACAGCTTTATCATAAAGTGGTGCCGAGTCTTTATCAAGGTCTTTGTGTGAGCGAATGGGCTCTGATAAGGATTTGGATACAATCTGGAAATTTTGTAAGATAGTCATCCGAACAAGAAAGCATGTTACAGAAGCATCTCTTAACCATATAATTGCGTCATACGAAAACCATAGTTGGCATCAACGCTAGGAGCTTAATCAATATTTGTAGTCAGAAATTTGAGTTTGTCAACCATAAAAACTGGGGCGAAGTGTTACCCCGTGATATTGCCTGTTGGTATGAGGAGAATTGCTAAATATAAATCTAATGAAATCTATGAGATAAACATGAGTTAGTCGTTTCAAGAACAGAAACAACAGCATCTTCTGACAAAACACAGGTACAACGGTAGAAGTATTTCTTCTTAATATAACGATACACAGCTCTCCTGCGCATTCGAGAAAAAAAAAAAAACAATGGTAGAAGTGAAGGAAGGCCGATCTTAACTCAAATCGCTTATGGTAATATTTCATAGTATAAAAGTAAATAAAGAAACCTGTATATAGTATTTATGTTAAATAAAACTGTATATAGTATTTATGTTATATTCGCATGTACTCCAACATAGTCCCAAAGTAAATATGTAGCTAAAATAACTGCTCCCAGAACCATCGCAATTAACAGTACTTTAGCATTTAACAGAACAGTTAGAGGAAATGAGACAAAAGCATGTAAATCTTGTATTTAAATTTATAGCATCCGACAAGTTCAGATCATGCGAACATATTCCATTCCACCTATGATGTTGAAAGTATCTAGAAAGTTACAAAATAATAACATTTCTAAAGATTATAGAACCTATGTAAAACTTCCAGATAACAGAGAAATTTTGTTGCATATCAGTGAAGGAAGTTATAGCCGATTTCCCCTCTGTTAGGATGTTATAGCCAACACTAATGTAGTTAAAGGAAGTAAGGAACCAGAAATAGCTTGAAAGAAGATGACATCCAGATGAAAGAATTTGGACTTACAGAACCAGGGCCCTCTGTAGATGGACCACCAACAAATGCCATTATCCTAGCACCTGATCCAGGAACACAAACCCCAAGGAGATTGGCTGCAACACTTAAGGCAGCTCCAGTGCACCTAGATGCACGCTGGTCAGCTGGAACAGGCCAAGGGTCCTTTTGTATTTCTTCTATAACCTATACACAGTGAAATTAGATTATGGATTTTTTAACATTGAACACAAGGCTATGCTTTATGGAATGGACAGTGATATCCCCTATTTTAATTTAATTAATGTAATGTAATGTAATTGGTCCTTAACTGAGTTCAACACAAACTCGCATTCAGAAGCAGGCAGCAGAAACCTAGAGATGCTCTCAGATGAAAGACCATCTCTGGTACCAGCGATCACGCCTGTGGTGGGCATTTTCTTCCCTGCAAAGAAGCACATTTGTTCCAATATTTGTTCCTTGGTGACCTCCTTTGTTCCCTTGAATACATATGACTTTGGCAACAAGCCAAAACCCAACTCATGAACCTGAACATGCAGATGGTATACAAGTTACTAAACTAACCAATTAAATATCGAAAAGAAGAATTATATCGAGCATTAGAAAGAAAACAATGGGATTTTACCTGCACATACGTCCCAACGTAATGAATCCAACAAGGGAATTATCTGGCAATAGCTCAACAGCTTGTGCCAGTGCTGACTTCAAATAACCAATTTCTTCTTCAATCATGCAAGTATCTACAACAAAAATGAAAACTGGTGGAACAGTAGGACCAGTTTCAGTTGACGATAGGTACTCGACGGTGGTATATTGAGGAAAGAGTTCTGCAGGGAGATTATTTTCTGAGATCGATGAGTAGTGTTGAGGGAATTGGTTGCGTTGAAAGCAGAATGGACAGACCCAGATCTTAGCAACATAGTCAACAATGGAGAAAGGGTTGAGGATGGAACGACACATGCGACAGCGAAGGGGTGCATATGGGAGAACAGGGATTTCAGGAATTGATTTCAAAGGTGTATAGATAGCGGAAACAGGAATCACACAGTTCACAGACTCCTGTTTTGTGCCTGGAATAACATTCCAGGGCATCCTTATCCCATCTTGTACCTCTAGGTCAAAAAACTCAGACATCTTCGATGCAGCAGCCTTGTACAATAGTTGTAAGAGGCTTCCACAAATCAGACAAAGGATTCTGGCCTGCAAATATCAAATAAGAGGATGCAAAAATTGGTCACTACGAATAAGAAAAAACTGCCAAAACAGAGACAACAGAGAAAACCCTCAGCCAGCCATAGTTCAATCAGCTCAAGTACAAGGAAGACCAGCAACTCTGCTCTGGAGGTTCAAATCCTTCTAATACTAAATGCCATCTTATAATCGTGGGACTACAACCGGTACTCATGTAGAATATCCTCGCTCTAGTTAAAATGAGTATTACCTTGAGTTCACAAAATAGAGTGCACGGAACCACATCTTTTATTGTTATCTTCTTTTTTTTCCCAGAGGACCCTAGATGTCTCTGCTTAGAACATATAACGATATAAGTTCAGTTGTGCTATTTTATTGTACAGCTTTTTTCCTTTTTCATCGTCTAATACAAAATGCGGCAAAGCTTTTGCCGCTATTGTTATTACCAAACCCCTCCTTAAGACAACCCAGCCTGACCAGATGGGCGAATCTGAGATACCAGTATTCTATGTTGTCTGTGTCCTGGGTGGACCAGAAGCGTTAGGTTATGTGCCACAAGCCAGGAGCCCCAGATGCATTTTTTTTTTTTTGGCAGCTATGACCTAATAACAGTGGATAGTAGATTTTCGTAAAATTCCTTAAGCACAATTGTAATGTTGCGATTCCTTGACCACAAAACCAGGATTGGACACCGTCTTCTTTGTATTTTTTTCGGGGGGCTATCCCATATCACAAATTTAAGGTGTAGATGTAGACATTGTGAAGATTCACTTAAATATGGGTGTACACATGTACACCAAATTCATTTGCAAAAAAATATCGAAGCTAGTATAGGCATATAATGGACTTATACACTTGTAATTAGATCAGATCCGAATACGAATAGCTTAAGTTAGGTTTCGGAACTAGGTTTCGCAGAGCAGGAAGTGAAGTGAAGAGATGGGGTGCATACTTAGTGGGTGCTCGTCGTCGGCGAAGGGGCAGACAGAAGCCTGGCGAAGGGACCGACGAACGCCTGCGCACCTGCCGTAGGGCGGCAGCGACGGCGGCGATCGCCCAGTTGTCGTCGCCACAGGAGCGCGCGCACGCCGGATGAACGGGAGAAGCAAAGGACCGGGATCGGGATCGGGAACGGCAAAAGCCCGAAGGAGTCAAAGGACGGCAGGAAGCCAGGAACGCAGAAGTGTTTTTTTTTTTTTTTTTTTTTGAGGGGAAGGAACGCAGAGCTCGTGGCTCTGTTGGGCCGGTCCAACAGCCAGTCCAATTGTGGCCTAACAGAAGCCCACCAATTGTGGCCCAACAGCAGCCAACCAATGGTCTAACTGACGCTCTGGGCCTCACGAATCAGCGCGTGCAGCGGTGCAGGGCGAGCGCGACCGCTGCGGGGGCCCGCGCGAGCGCAGCGAGGGACGGCGCGTGGCTGGCCGGCGGGCGGTTGCCAGCGCGGCCACGGTGGCATGGCGGCGCGTGCGCTCTGGCTCTGCTCTGCTCACGGTAATGTGTTGTGCCCGCTCTCGACTCAAATCCTCTGTCTCTGTACTTTTCTTTCTCACAAAAAGAAGTTGGGGTGGACGTGTCAGTGCTTTGGATTGGGAGCTAAGCACCGGGGAAGTATGGTAAATTTGCATGTTTGATGTTTTATTTAATCATCAGTTGCAATGGTCCATGGTCGTATCTTTGATCGTTAGATATGACCCATAAGTGATGTGTTTTTATGGTCCGTAATTGTAGTAGAACATCTCAAGGCATGTGCTCAAATGTTCTTTAAACTTTATATAAGGTATATATGGTTTTAGTTGCACGCGAGCATGATTGGTAATCGGTTCTATCCAGCTAGGCTAAAGAGAGACGGCGATTGATTGCCTTGTCCGACGGCTGTCACAGTGATTTTTTGCCTTGGCACCAGCATCCGCGCTCAGCCTCTCGCACCGTTCTGGCCAGGCTTGCAGGGAACGCAGAAAGCCTCCGCATGGGGAGAGCCAGGCCCGATGGCACGTTTTGCACAGCCTTGGCCTGGCTGGCGCTGGCACCCTCGCACACGGAACGAAGAGAGCTCGCATGGTGAGCCTGGACGGCGCGCATTTTGGTTTGGGGGCGTGGTGAGGTCAAGCACACGGAACACCCCAAAACCAAATGGCAGTGTGCCTCTCTGTTCCAGCAAATGGCCGCGCGGCTCGTTGATGCTTGCTTGCTTGTTGGCCGGAGCACATGTCCATCGAAGCTGTTTCTTGCTTGCTTCTTAGAGAGAGGGTCCGTAGAGAGGCTATTGTTGATGCTTGCTTGCTTTTTTACTTTGCGTAGGGATGAGGAAAAACTGCTTGTTGTTTTTATGAGGAAGAATAGATGATGCTAGTTGAAAGCAGCAGGGATATATTTGATCAGGATTACTGCTGCTTGCTCAAATGTTTCATTGAACATATGTGCTGTAAGATTTTTCAAATACAGAGAATGTTGTTGATAACCACTGAACATGGGAATGTTAGACCATTCTCATGTAAACTCTCGTTGCTAGAGCTAGAGCTAAGCTATGTGTCAAACAGACCAACCTACTCTAACAACTCTAGAGTGTCCACATCGGAAGCTGCGCGCCCTGAGACCACCTGCAGCGGGGAACTCAACCGCTTCCTGCAGGAAGCTTTTGTGGAAAAAACAGCTGCAGCGGGGTCCTGCAAACCTCCCGCAAGCGTTTAGTTCGGTCGGGATTCCGGTATTTTACGGTGATGTACGGCGCTCACGCAAAAGCACTGAGGCGGGGCCTACTCGAGGAGAGAGAAGGAAGGGGGAGAGAGAGAAGGCCGCCGGAGGGAGCACGGAGGAGGCCGCCGCGGTGGAGCAGGAGTCGCGGTCACCGTCGGAGGGAGCTACGGGCGCGGGAGGAGGAAGCCGCCCGCCATGGCCGAGCTCGCCACGTGCCGCCCGCCACGGTGTTGGTGAAAAAAATAAAAAATTAATGCATGGGTCCCACTGCTTGCTTTTGAGTAAGATATTGAGGATGTATGAGTGCGGAAGAAAACGATATAGAGGAGAGAATCTTGATGATCAGGATGGAATATTTTTTATTGAGGAAGATATTGAGGATGCATGAGTGCGAGTAGCCTGAAGCACCATTGCGCTCACCATTCCTACTTTCTTTGATCGATGGATCGGGTACTTGGTTTCCTGACCTCTCAATTTGCACAGAATTGACTTAGGCCTTCCTCCCATCAAATGTTGTATTGCAGCATACTGCAGACAACAGCGTGCGGAGTGCTTCGGCCCCTCAGGCATTCCAGGCAACGCTGCCGCTGCCACCGCTTTAGAACACCCTTTTCCTTTTGGCCATTTCAGTTGGCAAGTCGTCGAGTAAAGCTACCCAACCGTGCGCTCCTCATCTGCACTTTGTTCCGTCTGCTTTTACATGTTGGAGCGCTGGTGCAGCCGTTCAAAGTTGTCTTCATCTCATCCAAATGGAACAAAGAAATTTATGAACTTTTCCAGGAAGAAAAATGATGGTGAATTGGAACCAGAAATATCATCTATTGAAACTTTTGATGAAGATCGAGTGAGGGGCTCTCTGACTCTCAGCAGAGAGACCAAAAGAACTGAAAAGTACACCAGAGTTTATTATTCAGGACACGTACACCTGAAAAATCCTTGCAAAAGATCGAGGCCGCCTCGAACAAACAAGCATATGCAACATCTTCATAGGAATTTTATGGGTACCTTCACATTTCGTCGGAGCAAAACAAATGTTTTGTGCCATCTAAAATTCCTATGAAACTCTCGCATTCAAGACGAGGCCGGGCGGGCGAACAAGCACCAAGCACGCAGGCTACTACTAGCTGAAATCTTGTAGAAGTCGTCGTCGTCAGTTCGTCACGTTTCAGCAGCGTCGCTGCTGCTAACACGGACGGATCGAGCTTCTTCATCTTTGTCAACTATGGCGGCGTGGTTATTTACTGCTAGCAGCAGCAGCGATTTTGTGTCTGTAATAAGCCGGAGTTGGGCTCGCGGCGAGGCTACTGACGCTCTTGCGCCACTTCCACGAGTCGGCCGGCGTGCTGGGCAGCGGCGGAAGCGGGAGGACGGCGGGCCGGCGGCACAGCCCGAACGGCCACCCCTCGCAGTCCCGGAAGCGCTCCCAGGCCTCGGGCGACCGCATCAACGTCGCCGGGGGCGGCGGGTCTATCGCCATCCACGCCGACGACGACGCCACGGTCGCCGCCCGGCTCGTGCTGCGCGTGAAGAAGCTCTTCACGGAGAAGAACGCCTCGCTCTCGTCGTCCGCGTCGCAGTACCCATCGCCGTCGCCGTCGTCGTCGTCTGCTGCCTCTTCCTCTTTCTCCTCCTTCTCTTCGGCCGCTGCCCCCTCTACCACGACGCACGTCTTGGGACTTGACACCTTGTCGAGGATGGTTCTTGGGTCGAGCGGTGTGTACGACCAGGCGAAAGCTGCAGGGCTCGACGACAGGGGCACCGTCGGCGAGTCCATGCCCACGCTGCACCTGGACCGTTTCTTCATCTGCCGGTTCCTCATCTCGTTGAGGATCACCTGTGCGCACGAACGTGATGAACTGATGATCGATGCAGGTGCCATGTTTACGTCCGTGCGTGCTTAGTTAATTCCGTGAACGGATCAAGGACATATATCGATCGATCCTTAATTACCTGCTTGGTGTCTTGCGCTTCGTCGAGGACGCTGTCGTCGTCGCTGTCCTCGCCGGAGCTCCACCCGGCGCCGCCGGGGATCCTGACGCAGGAGGGGACATGGCAGTGGGCGTAGGTCTCCCGAATGAGCGACGACAGGGACTTGCAGTAGTGGTTGGCCGCGGGCACCTTTGGGTGGAACTCTTGCGCCAAGCAAGGCATTATATTCCTCCCTGATCAATCACGCATGGAACGACCACCGATGTGTCCAGCTACGGATCGAGCTGTTCATCCGATCGAGGGGCGCTCTCGTGATCCGATCGATGAGGAGTGGTGGATATAAATGGCAGAGCTCGGTCGCCCATGTGTGTGGAGATCGGAGAATGGGTTTTCAGAGGAGGGATGTGGACGTGCATGACAAGTGCCCCGTAACTTCAAAAGCAGAGCTGAGGCCTGCAAAGAGAGCTTTGTTGGCGTTTGTGGCATCCGTAATCCTTTGGGTTGAAGGCTAAGTAACAAATAGAGTACTCTCATAGTGTTTGAGTTGGACATCAGTCGAGAAATTGCGGCGTCAGATTGCAATTGTGTGTTTCGCAAAAGAAAAAAAAAAATTGCAATTGTGTACTCTATAGTCTATACTGCTGGATTTTACTGCTCAGTTGCTATACATACTTCCTCTTTTCACAAATGTAAGCTTGGTTTAGCTTAGGTCAAATTATTTTAGCTTTGCTAGCAATACTAAATATATTAATTTAAATAAAAGGGGCTGCAACATGTCACAAAAATAGCTTTCATAGCAAACCTATGTCAATACAAAATAAATTATATATTAAGGGTTAAAGTATTTTAAAAAGGTTTTTTTTACTAGTGTGACCTTTATATATTGTGAGCATAGGAAGTACTTGTCGATGTTTCTTATTGTGATCACCAAGATTGTAAAGTCTTTAACAATGCCACCAGAAACGCTAGTTGGTATTCTATAACATTTACAAAACAAGTCCACGGCCGCACGGAAATACCGTTGTAGAATTTCACCAGGAAGTATCTAAGGTATCATTTATCTATAATTTTCTAAAGGAAAGCATAATATAAAAGACTCTAATAAGGACATGGACAAGATAACATAATAACTTCATAATAGATCAATGTTCATAGCAGCTACTCCCTTCTCCTAAAAATGTTAATCGTATTAGACTAGAGGAAAAGTCATACAGAATAGATTTTGACAATTAATTTCTGTTATAATATGAATTTAGTGGTTACAAAATCAATATCACCTTAGAGGCACTTTTAAGACAAATCTATTGATGTAAGTTTTATGGTCTAAAGTTTCATACAATTTGACTAATTGTTGGTCAAAATTCATAAAATTTGACTTTTCCTCAGATCTAATATGATTAATATTTTTGGACAGAGGGAGTATATTAAGAGAGTAGATGATCATATAAATACATGTTTTTATATAGGTCAAAGATTCTAAGTTAAGACAGTCTGGTCACTAGTGACTTGCTTCGGGCACCAAATAACACTTGGGACCGCCAAATTTTGCCAGCCTACGCCTCTACGCCATACCCTAGATAATATAATATTTTAATATATTATATTTGACCAATTATAGACAAAAAAAGCTATCATAACATTAAATAAATATCATTATATTGGCTATTATGAAATATATTTTATAATAATGATTAAAAACTTAAGCAAATGTGAATAACTATGTGGCAGCCAATCCATAATTGATGCCTAGACAGGGTGAGCACTTGGTAGTAGCTTTTCTTGCTCTACGGCTTAGCACCTCCGCCACCGCGTCACCAATAACTGATGGTTGAACTACATTCACATTGGAAAAATTGTGCGCCCTGAGGTCCTAACCATTATGCTCACTTTATTTTTATTAAGCAATCAGTTATTTTGCGCTCGCGGTATTAACCATCTACACTTTCTCATTTCTGGTTTGTGAGAATGTTGGCTGATACAAAAATTTTAATGTTGTTGCAAATTATTACAAGGTATGTAAATCAGAGTAACAAAATCAAGTAACTAATTACAAATTCTTGTTGTTATTTATCATAGATATCAAAGTGGTCTTTTCAACTTCCTATCACTAGTAGATATAGAAACTGGTAACATATTAATCAATGAAAAAAAGAGTCAGTTTAAACTTACACTCAGCACATGACGGCAGAGTACACCAAATTGTTGGTACTGCCCACATTCACACTCGTAGCTATCACCTCCATTGTTAACAAGAATGGTGAACTTCTCTCTAGCCCAAGATAGTTTTATGTATAGTTTAACATGCACAACATCAAACTGCTTGTTCTTTATCTTTTCTTTAGCAAAGTAATCCATCGATTCATCCACCTTCTTCCTGAACAAATCATATACATCAGCGGTGTAAAATGTCATGTCATGCCCTTCTATAGGCCATACACGCCTCCTTACATTCCTAACATGCAATATATTTTTCTATTACTAAACACAAATTAAAGGTACTAGAACATAAAACAGTTAACAATGTAATCTTACATTTTTTGTATCGAACTCTACATGATCTTCCTCTTGGTTGCGGTCAAATAGAAGTTTGTTAAACTGAAGAACAAATATGTTCATTGAGCAATTTCTAGGCACATATATCTTTAGCATATGGTTCGCACTCTCGCTCCTTTGGGTGCTTGACATCCTTGCACAAAAATGTGTCTCTAAAGTAAGTTTTATCCCAGTTCATCATCTTTTTATATATGTTAGCCAAGTAGTCATTGTCCCTAAAACTATAGCGCGCTAACATAAGGTCTCATGCCATTTCAAATTCTTCGATTGTCATTATGTCATTCATTATCTTATAAATTTTTTTCTTAAAAGCAAAAATCTTTCTTATAGAATATTGACCAAGTTTTTCATTTGCATCCTTGAAAATATGTTATTTGCACAAACAGATGCACAACACCATTCCAAATATTAGACAGGGCAATAACCATGGTCTGACATTGATCCGCAACAAACATATAATAAAAATGATAATTTTGTTGAAATGATATTTCAGTTAAATGTTGTCAACATAGAAAATATTGACTGGCCTATAAAAACTATTCGTAGTAGCTTTCCACCCCTCGAACTCAGGAGTTCAGAAAACATTCACTCAGCTTGATATCAACATGATTCATGAAGACTCCACCAAAGGTGGCGGGTTGGGAAGTGATAATTTTCACTAATAAATAAGCTAAGTGACATCTTATATATATTAGTACAATATGTGATATCAAAAGTTATCGCATCACCAAAAGAATTATACTGATCTCTACTTTTCTCATTTATCCATAACAAAGTCTTGATCTTCTTGTCCTCATCAAAATCAACACTAAACTAAAAATGTTGGCTCCTCTAATTGATTTGCCTGAAAATATTGAACTTCTTTGTATATCATCATCCATTTGATCTTTAGCAATCTAGTGGCAGATAAAACGAAGAGATCTCTTGGGATTGGAATATTATATGTACTCTAGTTCATAAGCATAGCTATATTGATATGATAAGAATGAGAACATATAAGAACTCTTTGTATTGATCATACTAAGAATTCTTCTAGATATCCAAGATCTACAAATGAAGCTTCTTCTTGCTCCAACTAAACTACTACAAATACTAAAAGAGATACAAGTGAAGGGAGAGAGGCTCTTTGTGTGGTGGGTCTATAAGAGGGAGTTCCCCCTTCTTATATAGGGGGGGTGGATGGTCGGTTCCGGGGGAGTATTCCCTAGATCCACCACCGCACCGCCCTCCTATGCCATAATGTAACCAACCAGCGCAAGGTGGGCTTGGGCGACAGCAGGGGTGCGAGCGCAGGGTCTGGCCCGCCTTGGCACCGCCTTGCTCTGGCGGGTTCTTGATTGGGCTTGGGTTGTGGTGGCGATTGGATCAACCCAAATTTGACCTTCTGCTGGGCTTCTTTTAGATCAATATTGTCAGCGAAAATATGTCAATATGGATCACCAATAGTGCTGAAGATCATAGCAGTAGCATTAGCAATGTAAGTCAAAATAATTCATTGACATAGTAATCACTTTCTTAACTTGAATGAACTCATATCAAATAGTTTGGTGTTAAAAAGTCCAACAACTAAGTTCTTTTAGAGGTTATACGGTGGATCATCTTTGGAGTTTTAGAATCTGGATTGTGAATCTGATTATAATAATCTAGACTAAGGATTATAATATAATTAATCTAGGTTGTTGTATCCCTAGATTATAGGTGCTGGATTACATGATTTATCTTTCTTAAGCACTTATATATCCTATTAACATGTTTAAGATGGATTATATATAGGATTCCAATAATTTTTTTTAAAAAAAACTGTAGTCTAATTCATAATATCAAGTGTTTGGAATACGAGATTATTGTATCAAATTAGTAAATTAGTATGACCCAAAAGTGGTCCAAACAAGTCCTAAATAGTATTCACCCAAAGAGAGTGCATTTATGATTATTTATTCATGGGTTGTTCGGCTAATGTTTTCTGCGGCTGATAAGCCGACTACTTTTGTTTTGGTGTGAAAGAGAAAATATTGTAACACGGATGATAAGTTCAAATGAATAGGGCGAAACCATAAAAAAAAGGTATCATTAAGTTTTTTATGATGATGCCAAATAAGTAGCCTTGTGAAGCTGGAGTGCGCTATTTTTTTTCATGGTATACACAAGACTAGAGGTACCGAACTGCTCACTTTTATCGGTGAAACGTCGCTGCTCGGATGAACTCGCTGTATTGACTATCTATACGCTCAGACCGGCCAGCACTCGTCGCTCATGTGTGAATCTGTGATCCACACGACGAATCCAGGACTACCGAGCGCTAACCGTGCAGCCTACTCATGAATGCGCAACAGTTGCGGGCTTGCCGAGCGCGCCAGCGATCGTGACGAGAGCGACAGCGACACCCCAGACTTCGGAGCCGCGCCGGCGTACGAAACGAAACGCGAAGTGCGCCGGCGGTTGCCGTGGTGGCATCAGAACCAGAACAGCAATCCGGCGAGCGCATATCATAATAGCCCGCTCGTCCTCGTCCTCGTCCTAGCGGCGAAATGCGCTGGTCGTGGCCGTTGTTTTCGCGTGTTTCTCTTGAAGCAAACGCTAAACCAACCGCTCACCCGCTGCCCCGAACGCACTTGCCGAGTGTGAGGCGAGGCCGGACGCGTAGGTTCTCAACGACGGTGAGGTCATCGAGCACCGGGGTGGAGAACACGTGCACCCTTCTCGAGCAAGAGAGAGAACGGGGAAAAGCAGAACGCAAGGTGGTTTGATGTAACTTTCAGGGGGGCACGGGGAATCAAAGATCAGGATGCGCGAAGATTTGTTTTGTCGATGCGATATGGAGTGCGTGAGGATCTGGCTCCGAACTGAACTGCTCGAGATCGAATGCTGTCCAATGATCACAGAAGGAAAACGACGGGGAATTTTTATCTGAGGATTCTGTACAGCTTCTTTGCCGTGAATGGCAAGCAGTTGCTGAAAGAACCATATATGTAATTACATCTGCAAAGACCATGATGAACAGATAAAAATACTGGAAGTAGAACAAACGAGATGCGACCCGACCTCATTCTCTTGTACAAATGACTTGCCGGTAACGGCATGTATAATTTTACACATATCAAATGCCGAAACATTATCCTCTTCTGCCACTAAAAATTATAAAGAAGATACGCAACCGTTCTGCTTCTGCATGGCATGCTGTCCATGCTTAGCAGTACAGATACAGTCACAAGTTTTTCAATACAGCAACGGGCAACGCCCGCAAACACGACTGGTTTCTATCAACGAATTAACTATCAAAAACATCAGGCATTCATTTAGCTATTGCTTAGGTGAATGACTGACAGATGAGACCATTAAATCGGCCAATAAACAACATTAACTAAAGATCTACCACATAACCACCACAGAAAAGTCTTTGAACTAATGAATTCCCAGCAGCTGGATTTGACAATGGTGGTTAGCTGATAACAACAGTCAAAACGCCATTTATCACAATGCAACAACCATCAGGTTACAAACTTTAACATTTCCTGGAAATAAGAACAAACAAAGTTAAGCTGCACTATTTTCAGCAGAATACGAGGCATAACGTTTGACAAACATGTGGTGGTTGTTAAACTTCAAACTGATTGTTGAACAACTTACAACCAGATTCTGAAATTTTATCATGAAGCTTCATTTATAACCAACCGTGTTTTGAGAGAACAAGAGCCACAGCCCAGAACAACAGAAGCTGATGCAGAATCAGACGCCTGCAGTTCTACTTCTCCATCTCCGTTGACGGAAATTCCCATCTCACTAAGTTCACGTGAAGTGATGGAAAAATAATCACCACATCTGCATGGGTACAACAGCTCTAGAGTATCGGCAGTGCTCTCGATGATCATATCCCCGACTTCGATTTCAGACGCAATGATCTCAATGTTCTGTCTGGATGATTGCAGCTGCTTATCATAGTCTGCTCTAGATGTAGGATGGCGTAGGATTTCCCATGCTTTCTGCACACTAAAAAATTCTTGTTGCTCACTGGAAGGCACAGATGACTCAAGAGTTGTCTGTGCTTTGTCAGGGTGTGTGTTCAGAGCAGCAGACCTGTATGCTGCACGAATTTCATCATATGTAGCATCTTCACTCACAGATAAAACCTCATACAAGGTTTTCTGAACAGAGATACTGCTGCTTAGAACCATAGTGGAAGCTGGACCACTGTATGCAGGGTAAAAAATAGTAAGTATAAATTATGCCCAACAAATCTTGATTCTTGAATGTAAAATGTATGCCTAAACAGTTCTTTGTGGCCATAACATTGTGAATGAACATAAACCAATGCGTGTTGTCTTATCTTATTACAGATTTTTAAATCTAAGGAAAACTCTTTTTTATCAGGGAAACAAGTCTTGGTTTGAACCAACAAATGCACCATCTATTTATATTTGGTCCATCTCTGCTGAGATCAGTGTTACAAAGATGCACACAACATCGAGAAAAAAAACAAAAAATCACCAACACACCTCAAATCTATTAGACAGATAGAGAACATCCAGAATCACCATAATTCCCAAAACCACTTGATATGCAGCCAACTACCAGAAACACAGCCTTCTGTAAGGGTTCTTTCACAAAATTCAAATTTTAACATTGTTAACTTAAAAACTTGTGTGTGTGTGTGTGTGGGGGGGGGGAGGAGGGACGGGGGTAGAATAAACCATCCAACATTCAACCATGTGGTTTAAGCATTATATTTCAGGGTTTTTCATCTAAAACCATTACATGATTAATATGGAATTTACTTGAACCATGAGAGGATTTACATTCTTCTGAGGTTTAAGCAAATAGACTTTCTAAGATCAAAGCATCAAGGATGACATAGCATTGGGTCGGGGATTGGGGGACATGGGGCTCACCTTCAACTTTGGAGAACTGATGAATGAGGACTCGGGTGAAGGTGTAGGGGGATGCCAGGCGCCTCCTGCAGCTTGACTCAACGCCTGAGATGAGGAGCTAGCGCAGGGGTGCCGCCTGATGCGAAGGGCTCCGTGCCTCCCCAACCCAACTTTGATGTCGTCTTGGGAGCACGAGGTGAACCGCGAGTGATGAGCGAAGAGGGAGCGGCCGAACAGGAGATGGGATGGGAGAGGGCTGAGTCGGACTGCAGGAGACTGGGTGAGGGTTGCAGATTTGCCCCATGCCCTCGCCTGCGAACGGGACAAGGGAAACAGCAGTCAAGAGAGAGTCGAGAGACGGGGAGAGAGCGAGCAGTAGCTGTCTGCAGCGTCCAGCGGGCAGCAGCTCTGATAGTGGGACGGGACATGATAGCAGGGAGGATGCGGTTAGGGTTAGAGCATCTCCAGATTACCAATATCCTGTCCTCAATAATCTATTCTTGTATTTCTCTCTATATTTCCATACAGACACCATGACAACTCCACTGCAAATTACAATAATTCATATTTATATGTCTCTACCACAGATAATCTAAATCAATAATTTTGAATTTTAAATTCGAAAGTTCAGAATGAGATTAAATACATACAAAGTTGCCTAGAGTTGCATATGGAATTTTGGACAAGCATGTGGAACGTGTGTAATATAGAGATTGGAGGCCACAAGAGAAGTGTAAGGTTATATGGGGCATGTCACAATCTATCAGTAAAGTTTTGTTCTTATCTCGAAGCAGTTTGGGGATTACCACTGTACTAACCATTAACCAAGTATAATAGATTGATTTAGATTTACCATATTTTTTGAATTTGTAATGATAGGTTGTTTACCAAGCTTGATTTGAGTAACTATTGTTTAATGTGTCTTACACTAGATGTTGTCGTAGCGTTAGCACGGGTACTATACTAGTCCCAATAAACCTCAAGTGAACAGATAAAAACACACAATCAAAATTATACAAGACTCAAACTTTACCACTGTGAAATCACAGCCAATGGACATATCATAAGACTTTATTAAAAAAAATTGTACAAGAATGAAACTTTATCATTGTGAAACCACAGCTAGTGACCACATGCAAAATTTTGCCATCCAGTGCAGCAGGTCCTCATGTAAGCAAACGGATAGGTGAACAAATCATGCAAACCAAGTTTTTGTCAAAGCATGAGCAGCTTATACTAACAAAAAAAGAAGGTTTCAGGCTTTCAGCAGTATGTTAATTTGACATGCCACCATAAGCGGTATGTTAATTTATGAGATAGCAACTGCAATTGAATTTTCACATTTGATTGCAAAATCACAAAAGCTGACAAACTCAAAGTAGCTATATCACGGCATTAGATGACACAATACCCAACAACCTAGACCTTTCGAATACATAATTACATAGAGGACGCGGGTACCGAATCGGGCACAATGCATGACTGCGGCTACAGGAAGGACGAACAGACCTGTCGGAGGGGCTGGATCTATCGGTTGCCACCGCCACGGATACAGGTTGAGCTGGGAGGAGGCGGTGGAGTCGAGGGTCAGGGTGATGCCGAGCGAATCGACGACCGCCGTTGGTTGGGGCCGTCTTGCCCAAGGCGCGGCGTCTTCTCCCAAGGTATGCAGCCAGCAGGGAGAAACTACCAGGACAGGAAGGAGGGGGCAGCGTCGAGCTCGCTAGGGCTGGCTGACGAGGAAAGGGCTCACCAGGGCGGCGGTGAGGGGACGAGGAGGGTGTCGTTGGGGCGGCGACTGGCGGTAGCGTGGGGCGGCGACTGGCGGCGACGCTCGCTACCGCCGCTAGCGCGTGGGGGAAGGATGTCTGGAGACTGGAGACTGACAGTTGGGCCCGGGTGTATTGAGTAGATATAACTCGTCTTCTTTTATTTAAGAGGAGATTCCTAAAAAAGGAGGAGATTAGAAAAATATTGGAGCATCTCTATCAAATTATTTCCCAACACTTTTACTTATTTTATTATAAAATCTAGTATACCAGATTGAAAAACTAAGTTGCATACGAGGGATATGTTTTACATTGGAAAAAGAACTCTTGGAAAAAACCATATTTCCTTCGTGTCAGTGGAAAAAAATTTCCCTTTCTCTTTCCGCCTCGTTCTCTTGAACTTGTGTTATGATATAGTAGTGTTTTTCTCACACAATTGTATCCATTGGCTTATCAACCGTAGAAACTTGCAGCCAAACAGGTCTTCTTTCTCTCCCTCCTGTCTCCTCTCTTGATGCCATCGGAAGAGACTCGACGGTTACTCGCTTGACCGAGCAGGACGCGTGGTAGAGCGATGGATGCTCACAAGTCACAAGCAAAGGTCTCACTGATAGCTGACACGACAGTGATCACGTCAGCGAATGTCATAGCGGGACCAGGAGAGTGCACGTCGGCACATGGGATCCGTCCGTAGCAACCGCCGACCAGTGATTCCCGCTCCGCGCGGTACATTCTCCACAAGATTCCGTTCCAGTCGTCGTTCTCGTTCCTGGGTCCTCGTCGCTGCCAGTGTACCCGCCGGTCGCCAGGTCCGCAGGCCGCTGCAGCCGCATCCGAGGCGCGCGCGCGGGGCGGGCGGGCTCACGAGTGACGACCACCACGCAGCAAAGCATCGCACTGCGAACCTCGGCCAAGTCGACCGACGGCAGCAGCGAACTTTTGACGACGACCGGGCCTCTCTCTTTTCCCCTTGCTACAGTATCTCCAGGGCGAAAAGGAGGGCGGCGGCAATTTCCGGCGGCGATTTCGCCGCCATCCTCCTCCTTCGGTCATCGTCTCGGTGCTGGAGAGGTGGGATGGCTGTGGAATCGCCGTGCGGACGTGTGTAGAGCAGGAGTTTGTCCTAGGATTAGGGTTTGCGCGCCGGTGTGTCACGGTGGCGCTAGGTCGTGCCAGGAGGATGTGGTCCCTCTGCGGCTCGTCTGTCTGGCTGCCGCCGACGAGGAGGAGGTTACGGCGGCGGCGCAGAATAACTCCTCCTGACTCCTTCCTCCTACTGGTGTTGCTCTCCTCCGGCGACATCGGACAGCCGGCGAGGTTCGTTCTGGAGTCCGAGCGTTCTCTTGCTCTGTTGGCTTTGTGTGGCAACAGCGTTGGGGAGGTGATCCTTTTGCTTCAAAAGGTGCTGGTCTTGCTGTGGGTGCCGTGGTTGATGGCCGGCTGAATCCGGTCCTTCTTCTCCCTGGCGGCGATGGCCGTCAATGGCGGATGCGGATCCAGGAGCTGCTGAAGTTGGGGCGCGGCACCGATCGAGGATGTTTCGCCGTTGGCTTCTTCTATTGCGACCGCAACAAAAGCCTGTGGGCGATGCGGCTTCTCCAGCTCGCGGATGGCCATGGACTCCTCTTCGACGGTGGCGGTCGGCGTTGGATCGATGGTGGCAGTCGGCGGAGTCTTCTGGTGAGTTCGGGAATCACAGGCTCTAGGGACCTTCTTGTTATATCTATCTTTTTTAGGGGCCTTTGGGGGATGGCTAATTAGCGAACGTTCACTAGAACGGAACGAGCGAACGAAATTCGCAGACAACCGCGACTTTCCTTTTTTGGCAAAAAAAAAAATTTCCACAACTTTCCTTTTTAGAAAAGTTTCCTATTTTCAAAGAAAAGAAAGATAAAGTTACAAATCACGTGCATAAGTTTCGTTCCATAAGTTATACGTCTAACTTATATACATAACTTATATAATATTCAATGTTTCTAAGTTATTGTTATAACTTATACATTTAACTTATTACGTGAAACACATATCTTACAACGTTGGAAAGTTAAAAATATAACTTATACACATAACTTTTACGTATTACTTAGTACTGAAAACTTATACACATTTTTAAGTTATGCTTATAACTTATACATTTAACTTATTACTTAAAAGACATATCTTACAACATTGCAAAGTTAGAATTTAACTTATACACATAACTTTTACGTATAAATTAGGTACACAGCAGCAATAGTATAGGAAAAAGGTGAAAAAATAATTTTTTTGAAACATATTCAATTGAGATCTAGTTTTGTTTGTCTCATCGCGTAGAATACACCGATACAAACGGAATTGTAAATAGATACACGGTTTTGGAGTTATAGCATTTTGAAATAAATGTTTGGTTTTTTTCCTGACTACATGAACGCTGACATCAGCACATGCGGGAGGCCTTGTCTGCTCGTTCGCTCAGTTCAGCTTCTAGCGAACGTTCACGGGAATGGAATTGGGGGGGCCTTTGTGTAAGTTGGGTGGAACAGCAGTCCAAGTATCCTCCTCATATATATATATGTATGTGTATGTGTATTTGTACGTTTTCCTTATCCAGTAATACAGATACGTACTTATAAAAAAAAAAAAGTCGACCGACGCCCCCGCGTCATGGACGGACCATCACAAGTTCCTCCCGTTGCCGTCCACGGTTCACGGACGGACCACAGCACGCGAGCGCGGCGCCCCCACTCCACCCATCAACCGCACTCGAAGCACGGCAGCCTGGCGCGCCCGCGCACCCACCAAGTACAGCCATGACTGACAGCGCACAGGGCCGCCAGCCCCCCGCGGCGGCCGACACGTACCGACGTACGTACGCCCACCCCCTCACTTTTTCCCGTCCCGTCCCGTCCCGTGCCGCGGTAGGCGAGCTGCTGTTATCACGTCCGATGACTAATGATTCCAAGGGGAAGGGAATCTCTCGCTCCAGCTCCACGGGCTACGGTACGGCCCACCGACCCAGAACCAGGACAGCGGGCGACTAGCATAAGTAACCGCGGGGTTTCCGCGCCGTTTCCCACCTAATCCCCATCGTTATCTCCTCCCAACCGGAACCGTAACACCCAACAGTCCCCTCACCCCCCACAGGAGCACACGCAACTTGAGGAGCGAGCGAGCGCGAGGAAGCAGAAAGAAAAAGTATGGCCGCCGCCGCCGCTGCCACGGCGGCGACGACGGCGGTGCCGAGATGCAGCAAGCGCGAGGGCGACATTGCGGGCGCCGGCACGTCAGTCTCCCTAGCTCCCTGACCTCTTCCACCGTCGTGCTTCTTCTCCTGTCTCTCCAGAAAGCAGCGGAGCTGAGCAAAGCTAAGCAGCTGCTTGCTCAGCTCAGCTAGCTGTGCACATGTCGATCCTGTGCGGCGTGCGCTAGCTTAAACAATTCTGTGCACGGTGCTCACTGCTCAGCTCTTCTGTGTTGCGCAGGCCGAAGAAGGGAAAGATGGGGAGGTCGCCGCCGGCGGAGGAGGTGGAGGCGTTCCTCGCCGCGGCGGAGAGCGGCATGGCGCGGCGCTTCGCGGCCAAGTGAGTAGTATATGACGGTGCAGTTCAGTTCGGTCTCTCGGCTCCGCCTTCCCGGCTTCCCCCTCCTCTGCGTGAGCTTCCTGTTTGGAACCTTCCGTGGTTCCATTTTATTTATAGCTAGCACCACCACCACAGCGTGGGCCTCTGCTCAAGCTCTCAAAGTCTGAAGCTGTCCTTGTCCAAAAAAAAAAGTCTGAAGCTGTCAGTGTGGTTCCGCCACACGCCCACGGTGCAGTAGTAGGAGACAGTAAAAATATAGTACTCCTAGTTACTGTGCCGCTGTCTCCGTTCATGCTGAATTAGCCAAAACGATGTTGTGGTGGCCTCTTGTGCCACTAAACAAATCCAGCTTTTTGGGATCATGAGATGTCTCCAACTTCACACTGGGCCTTTTCGCGTTGGCACAGGCTGTGAAGCTTTCCACAGGCCAATAGCCCTTTTCTCTGTTTCCCTTTTTTTTTTGGCCAGAAGTTTCCTTTTCATTTACAGTATACTTAAAACCCAAATTCACTTCGTCTCTGCAGCCTGTCCATCTCTCCTTTGCCGAATCTGAACAAAACTGTTCACAACTTCACATGTTGGCAGTGAGTTAAAACCAGTGTGTAACATTTGGGATCTTTTGGTCGTGTTCATTCAAGGTACAACTATGACGTCGTCAAGGACGCTCCCATGGACGGTCGGTACGAGTGGGTCCGGGTGCGGCCATGACACGATCCCGCAACAACCAGTCAACTGTCAGATCTAAGAGGCCGCCTCTCGTGTCCTCTTCTGTCTTCATTTCTAAAAGTTACGTACTTACCGTGTAACGCTTCCCTTAGCTGTAATTATGCTCACGAGATGGCTAATCAATCATGTGAAGGCTCAACCTTGTACGTTAGTGGACGTTGTTTCGCTTGTAACCTAGTGTGTGTATGTGTGGTTAACATGTCCTTTTGTGTGTGGAGTCCAGAAAGGAAAAGTTGTAACTTGCCGTGTTCAATTTGTCGGTTCTCCGTTCATATATCAATGATGAAACAGAGTACAAGGCATTCAGGCCGGCCCACAAAGACATTTCCTTCCTGAAGAGTAGAAGAAATTGTCTCCCCTCTCGTAATAAAACAGTAATGGTTTGTTCAGGACCCAAACATTCATATGAATTTCACAGAAACAGTTCAAAATCCTGTAAGATTTGTGGAATTTCCAGTGGTCCAAACGACATTTGGATTTAATACATGTTCTTCAATCTTCCACCTAGTACTACATATCAGGACAACCGGAGACCGAGAATAATTCCACTGAAGTTACGTTTATTTATCCAAGAGAATTCACAATTGAGCAGAGCACTTTATTTAAGCAGACACCTGGGTTATTCGATCTCCTTCCAATTTTCGCCTGTCCTAGTCACATGCATTGCAAACTCGGGCAAGCGAGCTATGTGCTGCCAATTCCGGCGTAACTCTGCGCATCAGTACACAGTAAATCTGAAGAAGAATCTTCTGCTGAAATTGTAGCCCATATGCTCCATCATAGCTTAGCAAGGGTCTGTTCATAGGATGGATCCATGCAAACAACGACCTGGAAAGATAACATTGAAAATTGCAAGTTGGTTTACTACAACAATAATATTAGTAGGTTCATTAGCTGTTATTACTATATTATTAGGATTGTAGAAACCGTTCGTACCTTGCCAACACTCCTGCCAGAATGGAGATATTCTACTGCATCTGCCACGGAAGCAACACCCATGAATTTCTTGGGGTCAACGAAAACCTGTTACATGAAGTGTGCAGTAAATTTAGTTAGAAAATATAAGATGAGTACTGTTTCACAAACACAAAACGAACAGAGAAAGGTCATGGTTTTGCATTAAGAAAGGAACCACTGCTCGTTGTAGCAAGAGAGGCACAACTTTGAACCATACCTTTAGCTTTCCAGAAGCATACAGGTTAAACAATTTTTCAAGATGACCTTTCCACAGGTGCGCATATTGAATCAGGAAAAACCCAGCCTGAAATTAGAAAGATAAGATCTCACAATCTTAGGCTTCATTTATCCTTGCAGTGGCTTTAAAAGCACTTCATTTTCCTAGATCTGGTTGGGGTAGTTAGCGGCAAGCATCCTTCTAGAATTTGCATCATGCTAGATTCAGTGTGTGATAACTGATAACTATGATCTGTGTAAAAGCCTCAGGGTCTGTCCCAATTGATGCGAAGTACATGCATGCAGTTTTGAGCAAATCAGCAAATCATTATGACTAACGAACATCACTTTTTTCAAACGATAATGCCACCAACAATTATTAAGTAAGGGCAATGCATTCATATTGAGTTCTGGACTTCTGGTGTTATTCGGCACACACATACCACAGTCTGACTTTTCCCAAGAATCTTTTCACATAGTCCAGTGTAATTCTGTGGCTTCCATCCTTCCTCTCCTTGATACTGAAAACATATAAAACATAGTTCACTACCAGCCGACATATTTTCCGCTACAATGCACAGAGAGTATAAGCCCATAGCATGTTTATTAACTGCACCAGATGAAAATTGTATGATTTCACTATTCACTCTGTGCAGATCATCCCCTCAACTCCTCAGTGCTTTTAATATGCGGATTTTTTCTTTGGTGTAGCACATAATAATTTTGACTTATTCTGTATCACCCACTGGAGTCACCACTAAGAGCATAAAATAAATCGATGAATGCAAGGTACAGAGCCTGCTAAAATTCAAAAGTATACCTGAGAGATCATACCAATTACAATGAGACGCCCATAGACTGCTAGGGCATTCAGACACACATCAAATGTTTCTCCACCTACTGATTCGTATATGATATCGACCCCTCGTGGAAACTCTTTCTTCAGAACCTGGAATGAAACATTATAACAGTCCTTATTGAGCAGTATTCTCACTGACGGCATATATTCTATGGATTTGAGTATAAATGTAAATACATAATTCAAGCATGCTCAAGAAACAAATCATGCACTACACATGGTCAAAGGTCATTCACGTGTAAGGATAACATTACTTTCAGGATTTTACCCTGCTACCTGGTAAGTAGGAAGGAACACAACCAGACAACATAAATGTACACTAGAATATCAATAAATGACACATTAATATCAGCACAGAAAGTAACCAAAAGAAATGTTGTCGAGCTTAAACATTTGAAACATAAACAACAAACTCTGCATTATAAATAGATGGAGTATGAAAGATAAATACGAAAGGCTGGAACAAAAACTTACATCTTTGATCTTTTCACTTCGGTAGTTGATAACTCGGTCAACTCCTAAGGAAGTCAGAAACGTAGATTTACTTTCACCTCCACATGTCGCTATGACCTTGTTGCCTGCTAATTTTGCAAGCTGTATATTCAGAACAAAAGGACATTTAGACTTCAAAGTCTATGAAGTTTTCTTAAAAATAGAGAATCACAAACACAAAGGAGAACAGAATAAGATAAAGTTACCTGTATCCTCCAAATATCATGTTTAATGCAGCAAAAAGATAATGCAAGTGGCCAAAACATGATCTTAAGCATTATTTAACTAGGAAAGATGTGTTCCAGCTTTCATGCTACAGTAATCATATGCAAATTCAAACAATAATGCAGAACACATAATTGCACCACCTTTATTAAATACAGAAGTAGACAAGCAACGGAGCATTACATAAAACAGGCATAATCATAGTTCATAAGTGTCATCAGCTCACCTGAACAGCAAATTGTCCTGTTCCACCAGCAGCTGCAGTGACTAAAACAACCTGCCCAGATGTCATTTGACCAGCCTAATGGAAGAAATGCAGAATAAATAGAATCCACATAAGCAAGGAAGAAAATTATATCTTCAAACTTGGAATTTGAATCTTATGTGAACACAACAGGGCTCAAAATACATGGCATATGCCAATGGTGGAAAAAACAGACAAATCTGGACAGAATAAAACCTTTTCAAGAGCAATGGATGCAGTCAATCCTGATGTTAGCATAGCAACCACCTCTGGGTCTGGTCTTGGCACTGGAATAAGACTTTTGGCTGAAATCTTCCACCAGAAAAGATATATAAAGCAAAAAATACGTTATTGTCAGCAGTAATAGTGTCCAAAACACAAGAGGCTAGAGATCTCACTAGATGGAGGATAAAGATCACAGGTTGGTACATAATTTATCTTAAGTCAAATACACCACCAGTCCATGAACTTGTCATGATGTGGGGCTTAGGTACTTAAGTTGATGAACTCTAAAACACATTTCTGAATCATTAAATGTGTCAAATGCTGCACCTAGGTCCATGTTACCCATGCCAACACCTTACCTATGTGGCATCACCAACCCATAGGGCCCACATGTCATCCACACAATAGTTGAAGCCATCCATTTGCCGCCATCTGCACGTGCCCTCATCCCTGACCATGGTCAATGGTGAGGAGACAACGGGCAAGCACTGCCAGAAGCTACAAAGAGAGAGAGAGAGAGAGAGAGAGAGAGTAGGGGAAGGGAGAAGAGAAATAAAGTGTGCATGGCATGTTGATCCCATGGGCCAGTGTCCGCATCAGCACACTACATAGGCTGCTAACATGGGTAACTGGACCTGCAGTGGACCATCAGACAATTCTAAGACCCAGAAATGCATTTTCATAGATCATGGGCCTAAGACTGTCCACTATGTGTGGTTTTACCGGTGCTTGGAGAGGAGAGAGAGCCTCCAGCACCGGTGCCACACACTGTGGCCGTGCCCAGTTCCAAAATTTTTTTGGCGATCGGCATAGAACACGCCCCTTGCGCTTGAAACATAAAAAATATTAGGCAAAATTGGCTCCCCTGGACACCGTTAAACTGTGGTCTTTGCTGTGAGCCATAAAAAACATGACACTGCTAGGAGACACTAATAAACTGTGTACCTTTGCTCTAGCACACCGCATGCACTTTTCTATCAGATTTAGTTGGAAAACCAGGAATATGGCTAATTTGCCCCTGCTATTTTATCCTCCCCGCAAGGCGACGACGAATCTATGGCACAGGCTTTTCAGGCGGCGGCGCTGAATCCTCCAAGCGCGCGGCGTCGTGGCACCTCCATGCGACGACCGAGCCCGGAGATGGGTTCCCGTGGCCGCCAACTGCGGCGAGCCATGACACCATCGATCGCCTGCCCGGTCAAACCTGCCTTGCCCCGCAGCCACCCCGCGCCGTCGCTTGAAGCTTCTGGCCGCTCGTGACGCCCCGGTCGCCGGCGAGCTGCGGGCGTCCCGGAGTACGCCTTACCTGTCTCTCTCTCTGCGTCTGCCAGGCGGGCCCGCACCGCCGTGATTATGGGCGGATAAGTCCGCGGCGCTGATAGCCGGCGCACAGTCACGGCACGCCATCTTCCGACGAGCTCGTGCAGACGCTGCAGTCACCGCGGCCAGGTGCCCAATCGTGTCCCGGTTGCTCGCGTTTGCATTTATTCGGCCATGGCCTGCACTCCAAGCTGCTGAAGTGACGGATTCCAATTCATCCTAATCTTGGAGTTCATGTCTAGTAGGCGTGCTTTTGTGACTACATATAAAAGGCACTGGCATTCTTGTCCAGATTCATGTGTTTTGTGACCTATTAGAGGTGGAAATGATATTATATGAGACATGATGTCTTCCAGCAAATGCCTATAGAATTGTAATGGTTTCTGGCAAAGACATGGTTTTTTAGTGGCTTGTGGCAAAGACCAGCTTTTAACGGTGTCCAGGAGCAAATTTCGCCAAAATATTATCCCATGGTACAGAGAGATGATAGAGAAAGTGAGAGGAGAAGAGCGCAGCAAAGCAAGCACGCCATCGCCGCCCGGAGCCGCGCCGTCGTCCCCGTCCCCGATCACGGTCCGTTGTTGGGCTGAAGGAGGCGCCGGATCTGGAGGGAGGGAGGCCGGAGCAGGACAACGTGCGGGAGGGAGATGGAGCTGAGGCATCGGGCCTCCTCGCGCGAGCTCCTGCGGCCAGGACGAGTAGCGCAAGGCCGGCGGCAAGGATGCGACGCCCTCTTCCCACCCCGACGAGAGTGCCGCGGCGGTGGTGGGCCGAGCGAGGACCAGCGGCGCTGGGCGGAGACGGAGAGGTCGGGGGATGCGGGCGCTCTCCCTGCATCCTCGCAGGTGCGATATGGACGCATCCCGCCGCCGCCATTAACTCGCATGGGAGCTCGCATGCCGCCGCCGGGAGCTTGTGTAGGCGTTGGTGGTGGAGCACGCATGCGGGATTCGGTTGTGAAGCATGCGGTGGAGCGGGCCCGATGTGGACGAGCTCGCATGCCGCTGCCGGGAGCTCGCGTTGGCGTCGGTGGTGGTGCACGCTCGCATGCGGGATTCGGTGGTGGAGCATGCGGTGGAGAAGGGACGGCGGAGGCCACGGTCTCCGATTTGGGCGGAGACGGGAGGTTGGGGAAGAGAGGAATCGAGGAGGGGATTTTTCTGCATGGCGGGGTCCACAGATAAGTTGGCACCGGTGCCCACGGTGTGGGAATCCAAGAAGTTGAGGCATCGATGCATATGTCATAGTGAAAAGATTTTTGAGCATCGATACATTGTGGACGGTCTTGGCATACCATGACAACTTCATGGACCGCTAGCATATTAAAATCTTTATCTACTTAGAAAGAATGAGATTTTATTGTTATTTCTGGTGGTTGGTTCTATAGTACAAGATTTTATATGCATTTGTGTGTATCCATACAGAGGATCCTCCCTAAACATAGTTATGCTTATATGGGCTTTTATAGTTTAGTGGTCCTTTAAAAAAATTGCATATAGAATCCATGTTTTAATATAGGTCTGTTTGGTTGCGTGCATCAGACTGGTTGCAGTGTAGACGTGTAGTTTACCTATGTTTGGTTGTCTGTATGCAGGTGTGCTCAAAGCAAGTCCAATGCAGCATTAGCTAGTGTTGGAGTATATACATGTATTACATGTATTAGGAGGCCCATGAGGCTAGGCCCATGAGGCCCATGTATGCTACACTATATAGCCACCCTTCTGGGTAAGCCAAATCAATAGAGAACACAATTCCAACATGGTATCTGCCTAGGGTTTCTCTCTCCCCGAAACCCTCGATCCGCCTGGGCAGGGCGCCGCCGCCGGCCCGATCCGCCAGGGCAGGGCCGCCGCCGGCGAGCCGCCGCGCCACCATGGCCGGCCGGCCACCTGCTCCTCCACCTCCCCTCTATTACAGCGCCTTTCCTCCCCTCTCCTCTCCCTCCTGGGCCGCCGTCGCGAGCTCGCCCGCAGCCGGCGATCCGAACGCGCGCAGCGCCGCCTCCGCCTCGGTCGCCATCGATCCGCGCGGCTGCGCCATCGATCCACGCAGCGCGGGTGCGCGGGCTCCGCCGCCGCCGGGGTTCGCCCTCGAGTCCGGCTCGGCGGGTGCGCGGGCTCCGCCGCCGGCGGGATTCGCCCTCGAGTCCAGCTCCGCCTCCCGGCCCGCCCTGGCTCTTGCGGCCGCCGGGGCCGGCGGGGATGGGGGCGCAGTGGATGGGGGAGGCGCGCACCTCCAGCCAGCGCCAGCCGCGGTGACTGAGGCTCCTCCTCCCTCTTCTTCCTCACCGTGGGAGCAGGAGGCTCGGCCCCGAGCCATCGCGCGGCCCCCTGCTGCAGCCTGGAGCTCGCCCAGCGCCGCCGCCGCCATGGCCGCGGCCGCGGCCACTCCTGGTGCGGGCGCGGCTCCTCTTCCTGGCGCGGCCTTCACCGTCTTCACCCCCCACGTGCTGCAGCACGCCCTCACCGCCGCGACTGCTCCTGGTCTGGACCAGGGCGGCCCTCCGCTGGGATGGGGGGCAGGCGGGGCCGTCTCTAGCACCGCCGCGGCCGCTGAAGGTCTCGATGCGGTGGTCGCGCGCCTGAACGCCGCCGCTGCCGCCATGGCCGGCAATCCTCCCTCTTCCGGTGTGGGTCTTTCCGCCGCGGGCGCGGCCGTGACAGGGCCGCACCACCTCTCAGCAGACAAGGCCGCCTCCGACCTCGCAGCCACCCTCGTTGCTGCCCGGGCTGCTGCCGAGGCAGGGCAGCCCCGTGTTCGTGCGACCGCCATTCCTTGGGCGCCTGCCTACCACGACGCGGTCATCTGGCACGATGATCCGACCGATCCACCCGTCACGGCGGAGCTCACTCAGGGTGCCCAGCCCGGGTCACTTCCCGTGCCGCCGCCCTCGTCTTCCTCGACTGCTCTTGCGACCACCCCTCCACCAGCGTCCTCTCTCGAGCCAAGCGGGTGTGGCGGCCGTCGTCGTCGTGGGGGGCGTGGTGGTGGACGTGGGAACACACAGACGCCTCCAGGTGGGAGGTGGTCGGTACATGGAGGACCCGCACCTCGCCGATGGCCACCCGATCACGGACGAAGTGAAGGTCAATCTCCACATGCTTCGTGCGCTGGTGCTGGACGGGGTTGGTGGAGAGGTAGACCGCGCTGACGTTGTCGCAGTAGACGAGCGTGGCCCGGCGAAGGGCTATGGAGCTCGGCCGGGAGCCGCGGAGCCGAAAGCCTCGGCCCACACCATTGGCGACGGCGCGGTACTCGGACTCGGCAAGACGGAACGGAGGCCACCTGCCGGCGCTTGGAGGACCAGACACCAAAGTTGCCTCCGAGGAAGACGGCATAGCCGAGGTGGACCGTCGAGTGTCCGGACAACCGGCCCGGGGCGTCGGTGTAGACGACCGGCTACGCAGGGGAAGACCGTCGGTGCGAGCAAGCCATGATCGCGGTGCCTCGGAGGTACCGAGGAGACGCTTGAGAGCGAAGTGAGATGAGGCTCCCGAGGATCATGCATATGAAGGCACAACCGCTGAACCGCATAGGTGATATCGGCCGAGCGAAGGTGAGGATCGAAGAGCACCAAAGAAGACTGCGGTATGCCGTAGGATCGGGCACCGGGGGCCCTCTCGCCTCGGACGGCTTGCTCGAGTGTCAACCGGAGTGGTGCGGGGCTTGCAACTGTCATCCCAGCCCGCTCAAGTATGTCCGAGTGTACCGACGCGTGAAGAAGAAGACCACTGGATGAGGCTCAACAAAGTGACTCCAAGAAAGTGGTGAAGCACACCCAAATCCTTCATCGCAAACTCCCGCCGAAGAGAGGTGATGATCCGGCGAAGAAGGGACTCACCGGAGGCCGTCGGGACTATGTCATCCACATAGAGTAGCGGATATGCGCCTCGGCCCCATGGTGATAGATGTACAGGACGTGTCCGACTTGGCCTCCACAAAACCAAGTGTCGGAGGAAAGCAAAGAAACCCGTGGTTCCATGCCCGGGAGCCCGCTTTGAGGCCATAGAGAGACTTGTTGAGCCGGCGGACCATCTCGTAGCCGGAGGAGTCCACAAACCCAAATGGCCGATCCGCAGACTGTCTCAGTGAGAAGACCATGCAGAAAAGCATTCTTCACATCCAGCTGGTGCACGGGCCAAGAGCGGGTGAGAGCCAGTGAGAGCACGGTGCGGACGGTAGCAGGCTTCACCACCGGACTGAAGGTCTCATCATAGTCAACCCCAGGGCGCTGAGTGAAACCCGGAGTACCCACCGAGCCTTGTACCGCTCAAGGGTACCATCGCCCGGCGCTTGTGGGTCCGGATCCACTTGCCGGTGACGACGTTGGCACCTCGCGGCCGGGGCACCGATCCTGTGTCCGGTTGGCGAGGAGGGCCGCGTACTCCTCTTCCATCGCGCGGCGCCGCCGAGGGTCCGCCAAGGCCTCGCGGACGGAAGAGGGTACCGGAGAGATCCCCGTCTCGCAGTGCGAGTGGCGAGAGGGCTCGCGGACGGACGCCCGCTGCCTCGTCACCATCGGGTGAGTGTGACGAGGTCCCGGTGAAGGCGGCGGGTGGTATACCGGCGGCTCCACACGGGCGGCCGGAGGCCGGCGGGCGGGCGGCGGCGGCGGCGCGTCGGTGTCGCCGGGCGGAGAGAGGGCACCACCGGTGGCGCAGTGACCCCGGCGAAGAGCCACCCGCGGGCGACGGCGGGCGGCGGCGGCGGTGCCGCAGCCCGTCCACGGCGCGCCGTACACGTGCACCGGGCCGGGCGGCCGAGCAGTGGCGCCCGAGGCGAGCGGAGGCGGCGGTCCACGGCGCTGGTACACGTGCACCGGCTGGGCGAAGCGCGTAGGTGCAGGTGTCGCCTGAGGCAGTGGCGCTCCGGTGGCCCCTCTCTCTCCGTGGCCCTTCCAGGCTCCCGGCGGTGAGCCTCGCCCGCCGGCCACCGCCATGTTCGTTGCTGCTTCTCCAGGGTGTCACCCAGCAGCGTCCTCGTGGGTCACACCTTCCGGCGCCTCGCCCGGGCCAGCCGCTTGGAACTCGGCGGCCTTGGCTCACCTCCTTCAAGACTATGGGCCCGACGGCTCCCGCCGGCCCACGTGATCGCCGATTCGGGTGCCACCTTCCACACCACTCCCGACCCCGGTATGCTCTCCTCCGCCCACCCACCTTCTTCCTCTCACCCTTCGTCCATCATGGTCGCAAATGGTTCGTGTCTTCCTGTCACGTCCGTGGGTACCGCCGGCGCCCATGGCTCCTTTCATATTCCTGATGTTCTTGTGGCTCCCGGTATGGTTCACAACCTCCTCTCTATTCGTCGCTTCACAGCTGACAACTCTTGCTCGGTTGAGTTTGACCCTTGTGGCCTCACCGTGCGGGAGTTGGCTTCTCGGCGTCCTCTTCTCCGTTGTGACAGCACTGGGCCCCTATACACCCTTCGTTTTCCTAGTTCCACTTCACCTCCTTCGGCGTCTGCCCTTGCCACCACCACCTCCACTACGTGGCACCGTCGTCTCGGCCATCCCGGCCGGGCTGCTTTGACACAGCTCAGTCACAGCTCCGCTGTGCCTTGCTCTCGCGCTCCTGATGAGCACTTGTGTCATGCGTGCCAGTTGGGTCGTCATGTCCGCCTTCCTTTTTCCAGTTCTTCTTCTCATGCGGCTCGCATTTTTGATCTTGTACACCGCGACTGTGGACATCGCCCGTACTCGCATCTCCGGCTATAAATACTATCTTGTGGTGGTTGATGATTTTTCTCACTACTTGTGGACTTTTCCCTTGCGTGCGAAGTCGATGCTTTCCCCGCGATTCACCACTTCTTCGCTTGGGTGTCCACACACGTTTGGCCTCACTATCAAGGCCGTCCGGTGTGACAATGGTCGCGAGTTTGATAACTCCACCTCCCGTGCGTTCTTTCTCTCTCACGGTGTCCGATTGCGCATGTCTTGCCCGTACACCTCCTCTCGTAACGGCAAGGCCGAGCGCATGATTCGCACCATCAACGACACCATGCGCACGCTTCTTCTCCAGCCTCACTTCCCGCTCGCTTCTCGGGCCGAGTGCCCGCACACCACCACATACCTCCTCAACCGCCTACCTTCCGCCGCCCGTCCAGCTCTCCTACACCACACCACGCTCTCTTCGCACCCCCTCCTCGGTACGATCACCTTCGAGTCTTCGGGTGCGCGTGCTACCCGAACACCACCGCCACCGCTCCCCACAAGCCGGCTCCTCGGTCCACCTTGTGTGTCTTCCTTGGGTACTCCCGGATCACAAGGGGTACCGGTGCTATGATCTCACCTCTCGTAGGGTTCTCATTTCTCGCCATGTGGTGTTCGATGAGTCGGTTTTCCCCTTCTCTACCCCTCCTCCCACCACTTCCACCCCACAGAGCTTGACGTTTTCTCTCCGTTTCCCACGACGCGGTGGTCGAGCCACCTTTCGCCGTCTCCCCGCAGTACTACCGCACCGTGCCCTTCGCCGGGGCCGTGCCCCGGCCACCGGCGGCCGGTGCCTCTCCCGACCCCGCTCCCCGCTCGACCATGGAGGGCCGAGCGGGGTGGGGGTCCCGAGCCGCCGCCTCGGGCGACACCTCCGCACCTACGCGCTTCGCCCGGCCCGGTGCACGTGTACCCGGCCCGTGGACCGCCGCCTCCGGCTCCACTCGGGCGCCGCTGCTCGCTTCGCCCAGCCGGTGCACGTGTACCAGCGCCGTGGACGGGCTGCGGCACCGCCGCCGCCGCCGCCGTCGCCGCGGCAGTGGCCCTTCTTCGCCGGGGTCACCCGCACCACCGGTGGTGCCCTCTCTCCGCCGGCGACACCGACGCGCCGCCGCCGCCGCCGCGGCCTCCGGCCGCCGTGTGGAGCCGCGGTATACCACCCGCCGCCGGCTTCACCGGGACCCTCGTCACACTCACCCGATGGTGACGGGCGGGCGTCCGTCCCGAGCCCTCTCCGCCACCGCCGCGCGAGACGGGGATCTCTCGGCACTCTCTTCCGTCCGCGAGGCCTTGGCGGACCCTCACGGCGCCGCGCGATGGAAGAGGAGTACGCGGCCCTCCTCGCCAACTGCACGGATCTCGGTGCCCCGGCCGCGAGGTGCCAACGTCGTCACCGGCAAGTGGATCCGGACCCACAAGCGCCGGCCGATGGTACCCTTGAGCGGTACAAGGCTCGGTGGGTACTCCGGGTTTCACTCGCCGCCCGGGGTTGACTATGATGAGACCTTCGGTCCGGTGGTGAAGCACGCTCTTTGTCCGCACCGTGCTCTCACCGGCTCTCACCCGCTCTTGGCCCGTGCACCCGCCCGGATGTGAAGAATGCTTTTCGCATGGTCTTCTCACCGAGACAGTCTTGATCGGCCGCCCGGGTTTGTGGACTCCTCCGGCCTACGAGATGGTCTCGCCGGCTCAACAAGTCTCTCTATGGCCTCAAGCAAGCTCCTACGGGCATGGAACCACGGGTTTGCTTCCTTTCCTCCCGACACTTGGTTTTGTGGAGGCCAAGTCGACACGTCCCCGTACATCTATCACCATGGGGCCGAGACGCATATCTCGCTACTCTATGTGGATGACATAGTCCCGACCTCCGAGTCCCTTCTTCGCCGGATCATCACCTCTCTTCGGCGGGAGTTTGCGATGAAGGATTTGGGTGTGCTTCACCACTTTCTTGGAGTCACTGTTGAGCCTCATCCAAATGGTCTTCTTCTTCACCGGCGTCGAGACACTCGGACATACTTGAGCGGGCCGGGATGACAGATTGCAAGCCCCGCACCACTCCGCTTGACACTCGAGCAAGCCGTCCGAGGCGTAGGGCCCCCTGATCGATCCTACGGCATACCGCAGATCTTGCTGGTGCTCTTCGCACTTCACCTTCACTCGGCCCGATATCACCTATGCAAGTTCAGCAGTTGTGCCTTCATATGCATGATCCTCGGAGCCTCATCTCACCGCTCTCAAGCGTCTCCTCGGGTACCTCCGAGGCACCGCCGATCATGGCTTGCTCCCCGCACCGACGGTCTTCCTCTACGAGCCGGTCGTCTACACCGACGCCGGCCGGGCCGGGCCGTCCCGGACACTCGACGGTCCACCTCCGGCTATGCCGTCTTCCTCGGAGGCAACCCGGTGTCCCCGTCCTCCAAGCGCCGGCCAGTGGCCTCCCGTTCCATCCGAGTCCGAGTACCGCGCCGTCGCCAATGGTGTGGCCGAGGCTTCCGGCTCCGGCAGCTCCCGGCCGAGCTCCATAGCCCCTTCGCCGGGCCACGCTCGTCATCTGCGACAACGTCGGCGCGGTCTACCTCTCCACCAACCCCGTCCGCACCCGGCGCACGAAGCATGTGGAGATTGACCTTCACTTCGTCCCGTGATCGGGTGGCCATCGGCGAGGTGCGGGTCCTCCATGTACCGACCACCTCCCGGTTCGCCGACATCTTCACCAAGGGCCTCCCGTCGTCGACCTTCACCGACTTTCCGCTCCAGCCTCAACATCACCGGTGGCTAGTTGTGGGTCGTGGGGACATGTGTGTGTGCTCTTTCTTTTAGATGTCCAGTCCGAACTCCGCTGCGCCGGTAGTTCGATCATGAGTGTTGGAGTATATACATGTATTACATGTATTAGGAGGCCCATGAGGCTAGGCCCATGAGGCCCATGTATGCTACACTATATAGCCACCCTTCTAGGGTAGGCCAAATCAATAGAGAACACAATTCCAACAGCTAGTAAAACAGATTTAGTCTTGTCAGGCATGCAGATTTGCACAAGCCAATAGGACACACAGAAGTAAAATATTCTCATCTCTCCCTGCCTCTACTAGAACATTACACAATCTAAGCAACAAAACACAATCTTACCAAACGCAGATTGCATGTGCAGAACAACCAAACCGAAACATTACATACAATTATGTTGTCTTGGGCTGTGTTGCATTAGGTCTAATTTAGGATAAGGCTAATGCCACTGAAACATTACATACAATTGTCTTGGGCTGTGCTGCATTACGTCTAAATGTCTAATGTAGGATAAGGCTAATACAAGCAGCCAATCACACCAATAGTTATTTGCATTTAGTTAATGGGTCAATCGATCATTTATTCAAGATTTGTTGGGATACTTGACACCATGCTAGACAAAAAAGGGTATAGAAAGCAGTACCAGCATGAATTCAGCATAGCTTCCAAAAGTCATAAGGGCCACAGGAGTGCCAACTTTGATATGTTTCACCGAATCTCCAACAGAAGCAACAATTCCCACGGCCTGCATTTATAATTTTAAAGACAGCTATAAAAAATATTTTTAAAGACAGAATCTGATAAAAATTATAATATTAAAAAGGTAATGAAAACTCCAATAAAATGTCATAAACAAAAAATGTAAGTATGCATAACACAGATGTGTTAATGTGGCAAAAAGAGCAGACTGAGCATGGAATTATGAAAAGCACCAGTTACCTCAAAACCAGCGTCAAATGGAAGGTGTGAAGCAGCTCCTTTACCATTAACACTTGAATAACGACCAGAACTGAAGTTTACCTGAAACATATCATTAACATCTTCTGAGTTAAGCTTAAGCAATGGGAAAGAAAAAGGAGAAAATCGAAAATATAAATGCAAGGACTTACATCACTAGCATTTACACCAGCATATATAATTTTAACTAGAGCGCTGTGCGGTTCAATGGGTAATCTCAGGCGCACACGCTCAAGCCTTGTAGCATTCCGGAAATTATGGCTGAGTGTGTGAACAACCCTACAAAAGCATCAGATATGTGAGAACTAACACGATGTTGCCCATTAGGAATATGGTTTGCTAGATACTATGAAATGGACCAGCTATTGGAGTTATGATACCTCCGAAACATATAAAATTGATTAGTTATTATAGGCAATTTACTTTTACATAGATTCCTGGAACTACATTCATATCATGTTCGAAGTTCTTGAAAACAAAAGGATTCAAGAACTAAACTTCCATGGTAATCCATATTTTGCTCTGGATGTGAAAAAAATGAAATAGCAGCGAATAAATGCTCCACTATTTAGGCTAACATTCCACTAGTAAGTGCCAACCCAAGAGCTACAAAAATGTGGAAAGAACAGAAACAGGAAAGTGACATATCTTGAATGGGAACAGAAATCAGAACATCAGATTATATCCTTCAACAATCCGTTGAGAAGAACAAATACATTCAACAAGCCATTAGAACAATATAAATCAAACGTAGCAGGACTACTTACATCTTCTGAAAGTATTCAGGAGCTTGGATAATAGGAAATCTATTCTTTACTAATTCCTTTTTTGATTTCGAGGAGTAAACAAGGTAATTTTTTTCTATTTCTGATGTTGGCCAGTAAACCATCCCTTTCCGTTTAGATATCCAAAGGCAAGCACCAGCCTTGCTCTCATCTTCTATAAGCTCAAATGCACCTAATTCAAATAAAAAAGGGGTTCTTTTTAGGTAAAAGGGAATAATAAAGACATAATCCTTTTTTTTTAATTGTACACGCAGGAAACATCATGTGCAAGAGATATATACAACTATGGACATTAACGATTGACCCTTAAGCTTGCATAGTTTTGTTGCTTGGGTCCATGAATTTGACCACTGCATTTATACAAGGAAATCAAGGGAGGTCAAAAAACATACCTACCTCGAACAGATGGTTGGCCTACCCAAATTGACCCATTCTGACAGAAAAATAACAGTTCATTTTTTTCGTGGTGAAATTGTTAACCTACAGCTAAAAAATTCCGAGTCCATGCTGCAATTTAGGAATTAATTTATAATATACATATTTAACACAGCATGCATGCCCGAATTTTAAGGTCATCATTTAAAGCAGCCCATCTCAACTGAACATTAGGCCAGTCTCAGTGCATGGTGTTATTACACTGTTTCCCAAACAAAATTGATAACAAAGCCTCTATGAAACAAACATTGAAACACCCTCCACAATGCAACAATTTCAATGCACTGTTTCCCAGGCTTAGAAAAGCACTTAATTGCCGCATGTGTATGGGATCATACACTTTAATCCTATGGACACGACGAGATGAAACGGCTCGGTCTTTGGTTTCATTCGGGTTTCAATGCCTGGGAAACGACGCCACCCCAAGGTTTCACCATGGTGAAACCATATGGCTCTCTCTCCTCCTCGTTTCAATCAAATTGCTGATGTGTCACTGTATTTAATGTGCATGACACTACGGTGAAACTCCCACTGAGATTGGCCTTAGTAGCATTGTTCATCTATGGTTCAATGGTAAGTTGGTAACCAGTTGTAATCATGACATAACTATTATGTGGAGAAAATTAGGCAATAAAGTTAAAAAAAATGATTGCTCCCTTCGTTCATCCATGTAAGATGTATTCTAAGGAAAGTCAAATACTACAAGTTTTGACCAACAGTTAATCAAATTATATGCATTTTGACTTGTTAGTGTAAGTTGTACAAAAAATCCAAAATAGATCTGTGCTTAAAGTACTTTTAAGATGGTGTTGATTTTATAACACTAGGTAAGATATATTTTAAAGAAATAGGAGTCCAGATCTACCTGCCAAGATACATTCTACATTGATGGACAGAGGGAGTGCAACTTAACTAGGTGAGAAATAGCTTACCATTAACAACACCCTCCACCTTTAAAAATCCACCAAGCGCATCCACAAGTACACGATTTACTTGTTCTCCCATATTAGTTTGGACAAACTGCATCCATCAGTGCAACATATAAACCCAAGGTAAATAAGACTCTTGAAACATCTTTTTTCCTCAAATACGCAGGGAGCTGCTCACAATTGTCCTTTTTCCTACCAGCCACTATGTGTGGAACAGGCTTATTTTGATTTTTACAATTTCTGAGTTCAAGTTCTTGTTCCTACATGTTTAACTTGAATTATTGTCCCTTCACCATGGGAACCCAGCTAGTGAGCAGCCACACTTGCCTATTTTCTACTTTTTCATGAACGCGCCTGAGCGGTATTTCATTCAGAGGAGAGAAAACACAGCCTCACACATGCCCAAGCTTTGAAATGGCTCAGGCGGGATAGCTTTTAAACGTTTGTTACACAGAAAATCCACCAAAAAGGTGATCTAGACGTAAAGGTAAAACAATCCATTGGATACTTCAAAGAACGACCTCAACCGATGGAAGCCTGCCATGACCCAAGTACGAGCTTCCTCTCTAATTCTTTGCGCAAGAATGGCACCTGTGGCCGCAATACTATCAAACACCCTGCAAAGCCCCTTCCAGATTGTGCAGAACACCAAAACGGCCATCACATGTAAGATCCTGCGGTCTCTCTTGTCAATCTGCTTCCTGCTGCTAGACACCAGTCCACAATGGAGCCAGTGCTACTGGGAATTAGGGCCTGCAGGCCCTGCAGTTGTAGCACATCCCTGCTGTATGAGCAACCAAGAAGTGCTGCTGCTCTGAATATTGCCCAGATATCAGGGACCCGCTGTCCAGCAGCGACCGTGCAGAGAGAACCAGCAGAAGAATTTACTTATGCTCTACTTTATGATTTTTGAAAGACCAAGCTCTACTATATGTTATGTCAGATCAATGTCCTGAATGCAAAACCTATCAGCAATTTCTCACAAGTTAATAAGGAATGCAGGAACTGTTTCAAAGTTAATGTGATGAATATGAAATCAATGAGTACTATTCTAGAAATAATTAGCTAATATAGGCCTTCAGTTATGAAAATCTTAATACCTCAGGGCACAGTACATTGACACGAATGCCATGCCGCTTCAGTGGAGCAAGCGATCTTGTAAACATAACCACACCCCCTACAAAAATGAAGTTTGATGTCACCTAGAGTACACACATGCCAAACCGTTTAGCATTGAGCTTTACATGACCCAAATCTGAATATATTTACAAGTTGTGGTTTGTGTAATTTGGGCTAAACTAATCAGTGTGTGACTTATTTTCTATGAATCAATAGTATTAGATAAATCCAAAACTAGCTCCATGTTTTTTTTTTTGCAACTCTGCTGCCAACACACTCAGCATATGGATAGTATATCTGTCTTTGGTAATGAAACAAACCTTTTGTCCCGCTATACACAGGTTCATAGCTCATAGGATATATGCCAGCAACTGAGCCAATATTTATTATGACACCAGGCTTCTTCTGCGATCGCATTACTTGAGACTTTTGTGAAAAAAAGCAATATTAGTAGTATACATATTTTATTTTGTGAAACATAAGTACAGATAACTTGTATGAATATTGTTATTATGTTAGAAGAAAAAAATTTTGAACATAAGTACCCATCCAAAATTATCCTTAGAATGCTTAATGATGGATTACAGGAGAGGTTACATATATATAGGGAGAGAGAGGGAGCCCAAAGGGCCTAGCCAGCCTGGAAGAGGGGGCGCATGGCTCTAGGTTACAGTAAATAGAGGGATTAATTCTAACAACAAGGACATGCTATATTCTGATAAAACTGTTACATCTTATCCTTCAATCAGGGCAATAGTACTGGAAAAAGATAGTACTTCTTAAATAACTATATTTAACAATGTCCAGAAATAGGAGCACAAGAGCAGCACTCTGTGTTACTGCAATTATATTACAACAAACACGGTTGATGTGAGGCTTACTGCAATGCGAGTACCATCGATAACAGCAACAAGATTCACATTTACAGCATGCCTCCAAGTGGAAGTTCCATCAGATTTATCATTGTAAACCAATGATTTATTGACAAATCCAGCACAGTTGATGCAGATATCTAGTCCACCAAATGTGTCCACATGTTTCCGAAAAGCAGCAGCAAGAGCATCTACATGTCAAACCAGTGTAGATCTTTAAGATCATGGCAAATAGGAGGGCAGAAAATTACGCTTCCAGCTGAAATCATAAAGCCAACTACCATATCTCCAAAGTAACGATATTCTAGGAGACAGAACCGAAAGATCTGACACAAAAGATATGAATAACTCCCTGCGGCATGCAATTTGATAGTGTTTCACATTATGATCCTAAAACCCTAGATATTAAATACATTTCTAAAGAACATTTATGATATTTTCAGTCAATGACAGTTGAATGCAGTTACTTGAGTTATGTAATATGCGGCAGTCAAAACATAGCATCAAACACCAATAGAACAACTCAAATGAGTCGCTCAGACAATCTAAGTACCGCAGAAGATTAATCTTCATCTGCTGCAAGAACTTACCTCCATTGGTAACATCACACTTGATGAATATGGCGGATGGAACTCTAGCATACTGATGAGTATGTTTGTTTTCCTTTTGAACTATTGAAACGACTTCTCTTCCGTTTTCTTCAGAGAAATCAATGACGGTCACAAACACACCCTTCCTTGCAAGAGCAATGCACAGAGCTTTCCCTTGAAAAACAAAAGGGAAACTGTCAGCCAACATATTACGAGGCATATACATAGTAAAATCTCTGCCCTGCACAAAATGAAGTAGATAAAACGTAATGATGTCGTGCTCATCCTATGAGCCTATGCTCCCAGTCTCTCGTCGAAGTGAGACCCAGTGCATGTCCAATGGTGGACGGAGAGACCATCAAATCCATAACTAGGAGACCCGCAGGTCTGTAGCAGCTGCTGCACAGCCAAGGAGAAACCCAGGCCGTCTCAACGGGCTAGACTACGGAGCCCATCGCTGATTGGGGCCTGGCCCAAGCACCAGGACAGCGGAATCGGCACCGCGCGCGAGCGGAGGCGGCATGCCGGCATTGCTCTGGCTTACCGATGCCGGAGGCGCCGCCGGTGACGAGGGCCGACAAGCCTGGCTTCAGCTCCATCCGCCCGAGCCTCTGGCGGGGAGATCGTGGGCGACGGAGGAGGCGAGACTCGGGAGAAGTGCCAAATGTGACGAGGCAAACGGACAAGGGAGAAGATCAGTTCAGTAGTACGTACCTAGTACGTGGTGCGGCCGGCGGGCCGGCGGATCTGTCGAGAAGCTGGATGCTGACAGACGACGGCAACGAGGGAGCCGAGCTGCGCACGGCGGCGGTTTGCCCGCCCCGGCGGCCGGCCGGCTCGATCTCCTTGGGTTTATCTCCCTCGTCACGACCTCTTTTTCTCTGATGATGATATCTCCGTCTGAAGTCTGAACCGCGGGATGGATTTGAAATTGAGAAAAATAATATTGACGAATGAATACCTTTTGGTCTATGGCCTTGTTTAATTCCTTAAATTTGCCCCAAATCCCACTACATAAAAAAAGATTCCCCCCATCACATCAAAACGTCACATAAAGTCTTAAATATATATAAAATCAAAAATTAATTGTGCAATTTGGTTGTACTTTGCAAGAAATCTTTTGAGCCTAATTTTGGATAATATTTCAAAATACAATATTTCATAAATACAAATGGCAAGCCCTTTTTTTTTTTTTTTTTTTTTTTTTGAGAACACTCATTCATTATCATGCCAAATACAAATTTGCCATCCCAAATTGGGGGGACTAAACAAGGCCTATGAATTGTCTTTTTGGTCCCGTACTTCCTAGTAGTACTTCAAAGATGCATTTTTGGCACTTATAAACATGTTGGCCCCGATAACCCGACTAGCGGTGTTAGTTTTTTTTTTTTCGTCTCAACAAGGAGCTTCCGCAGTGAAGCTTAATTGTTTGTGGTAAAAGCTCACATGTCAGAAATGATTGAGAGAGGACAAATCTTCGTGAAGCTGAGAGAAGCTTAATTCTGTTTAACAGGAAAGAAAAGCTCATGTCAGGAAATCTCTCCAAATGCTCCAAGCGATGTATTCGGGAATGCATCTGCATGAGCTCTGTTTGAATTACCAGTTCGGATTCAAGCATGGTTCACTGAGACAAGTTGTATAATATATATACTGTACACACAAAACGCGGAACGAGGCCACACGATTGCATCCTGGATCAGAAACTCATTCGATTTCCATGCCCATGCTGGCCCTTCATCAGTATAGTCGTGCATCTTACACTTCAGTGGGGAAACTAAGCTATACACCAACCTATTCCCTTATTCAGTTCTCATCCACTGGGAAAATAGGGTCTTGCTGTATATGTTCCTATAACAGTGTAACCTACAAGACCATGGAAGATAATGCGCATCATGTCCATGGATTATAATTTTGCAACGATCTGACTGAACGATGGATCAATACACACAACGACCTGAAAATGTTCAGATGAAAACCTGTAAGTTGAAATGACATAGACAGGAATATATTCTCATGCTGTCAAAGATAGACAACTTATACCTTGCCAACGCTCTTGCCAGAATGAAGATATTCGACCGCATCTGGGACTGAAGCAACACCCACAAATTTCTTGGGGTCTAGGGAAACCTGTTATATGCCATATCGTGGTAGGGCATGAAAAGATAAGTTACAAGGTAAAATTACAGATTTAAAATTATCTCACGAATTTATGAGCCATCATGGGCACAAAATATTTGCAGTGAGATAGTTATCTCATTATCTGATTATTTCCATTTGCTACAGGCCCTGCTTGAAGTGGCATACATTATGAATCATACCTTTAGCTTTCCAGAGGCATACAGGTCAAAAAGTTTGTCAAGATGATCTTGCCACAGGTGAGCATGTTGAACAAGGAAAAATCCAGCCTGCAATTTGAAATGGAATTCAAAGTCTACAACAGAATGATTTTAGAATATTGGATCCACATCTATCAATGTAGCTCAATGATTGTCTTATATAGTTTCTTTACTACTACCTCCAGTGTTTTACAAGGCATATTTCGTTTCACTCAGACAAGGCTTTAACTGAAATTACTCTACTAATATCTCATTTATGTGATACAAAATTATAATTGTAATCCAGTATATTTTATTGGATGTCTCCAAAGAGACGTAATCAAGTATAGTTGATACTCCCCTATGGGCCTCACAGTTGATGCTCTCCTATGGGCCTCACAGCTGATACTCTCCTATGGGCCTGCAGTCATATATGATTACTATGATTGATACTGAGTCATTATAGGCAAGGATTACTGTTGATTGGTTCTGATTCTATAAGTCAATAGGTCATCCTTGCCTAATGCCTATATATGTGTAACCCTGCATCATCCATAGATAGTCAATATATTATTCGCCGTGCGATATCTTGCTTATAAATATCACATCAATTTTGTGTCCCAACTCCCAAAAACTCTATTAATTAATAGTATAATTTCAGGTCAAAGGTTTGTCCTAGACACGAAATACAAATAAGCCTTGTAGTTTCAAATGGATGGAGTAGCATACCATTTGAAAAAGAAGGAGCTAACGAATGTATGTCATGTTGGCTTCAATTTAGTAATGGGCTAAATGGACATCACAGTTTCACCACCACAGCAGCTCATTCTATAATGCAGGCAATTGCATAGCCAGGGCAAGACAAGCTTTGACCATGCAAGTCCAGGTGTATAGTGGCTGTTCCACAGGCTCACACTCGATCCTTCTATGTAAAGTTCAGCAAGGCAATTTGTTAGATAATATCCCATCAGGATCCCACGTGTTACGGTGTTAGTGTCAGTTAGATGTCATGGGATATATATTTGCCTGCTATGTTATGCCTCTACTATCAATAGGAAATCATAAACCTATTCCCTCACTACCCATTCTCTACTTCTCATCTACCTTCTCACATGCACCATTCTCAATGACATCATCAGACACAGGCAGGATGCCAGCAGCCAACCAACTAACCAACGATCGGCCAGCAACTGTCTCACAGCTACATGTTGCATTCCTTGTCCCAGGGATGTGACACATTCAGTTTCACGTCTCAACTATAGTAAGAAATAGTTGGATGCCCGAAGCCCTGCTGCTGATGCACATATTACTATGGGCATACATTGTGTTTTGCGTGTGTAAGGTTTCTTGTATGGGTTCTTGCCCCAATTTCTTCTGCTTAATATAATGATATGAAGCTCTCCTACTATCAATAATCTTCTGGTCGCTTGCGTCTTCGCTAGGGAATTCTGGTTCCATTTGCTAAGACAGGTAGGTCTCCAGGCCTTATCTCCACAACCTACCGAAAACTCCTTTCTCGATTGGTGGGACAGAGCTAATGGTGCTACTTCTGAGCTTCTAAGGCAAGGGGTTAATTCCCTAATCATGCTGGGGGCTTGGATTCTTTGGAACTATTGCAATCGTTGTGTTTTTTATGGAGCGGCTCCAAGTATTGCTGGAGCCTTAGCCACGGCTGGGGCTCGAGGACTATCCCTCTTGTCAGCCCGCCTCCCAGGAGATTAGTTTCTTAGGTCTGTTTGTGTTGCCTTGACAGCCGGCTTAGGAGAGCTGTGTCTGTTGTGTTGTATGTGTGAGTGTGTTGTGTTGGGGTGTGGTGTAAGTGTGTTGGGTTCTTTCACCCATTTTCTTCTTATATAGATCTCTGCGTTTTCTGAGAAAAACTCCTGCATGTTCGAACAAAAAAGTACTATGGGCATACAGTCTTCTAGTAGAATAAGTATGGCCATTCTCTCTGTTATCATGCAACAACTTTGTTTAACTAAACATAGGTTCACATAGATCAAATCAAATGTGTAAACCTTATTTGATGAATGAAAATCTAAGCTGTAGGATCAAATACACTACATGCATTGTCTCCCCAATTTGTTCAATGAACACCAAATATTGGCACACTATATTCTAACAAATGAAGTTACTGAGACATACCACAGTTTGACTTTTAGCCAGAATCTTCTCACATAGTCCAGTGTAGTTCTTTGGCTTCCAGCCATCCTCTCCTTGATACTGAAATCATGGAAGTCAACAATTTTTATTAAGTCAGGTATGCTATGACATGTTACTAAATAGCTATTATGAAAACAGGATGTAACCAAATCTAATTCGAAAAAGGTTTCAACATAACCACAATAGATTTTTTTGAGGAACAAATATTTCCTAGGTTGTTGTCCAAAAAAATAAACCTAGGTAAACCTCCAGTCTTCAACTATTAACCAGATGCATAATAGGCTAAGTATTTATTAACACTCAGCACGCTTAAAAATATTCCAGAGTTTATTCTTCCACCAAATAATAGAAAAGGCCAAGAATCATTGACACTAAGTCCCAGGTTTCAGTATTCCTAGAAACTCCAAATGGTGGAGCAAGTGACAGTTTTACATATTCACCTTCAGATGTTGCAACTCACAATATATAAGCTAAAAGACATGGATCTAAAGGGCTGCCAAAAAGTTACCTGGGAGATCATGCCAATTACAATGAGATGTCCATGGACTGCAAGTGCATTCAAGCACAAGTCAAACATCTCCCCACCCACAGATTCATATATGATATCTACACCTCTTGGAAACTCTTTTTTCAGAACCTGAATTCATACATTTTAAATTAATAAACACATTGAAGAAAACAAACAAGGCATCAATTTAAGTGGCTTGCAATCGCTTGAGATTTCAAAATGTAATTCAGAATATCAGAGATCTAAATAACTTATAGTTTCTACAACATGAGTGTAGTTCAAGCATGCACATCAAATATTATGCATTCTGTATGACACATGAAAGGTTACGTTAGTGTATGCAACAAGGCTTGAAACCTTGCAAATTGCAGAAGCAGAACTGCGAATAGAGATAGGACAAACCAAACAACAGGAACATATAGTACATAACATGAACACATTTATGCCAAACAAGGATGGGATATCATGCTTAGACATTATACACATAAAACCTCCCATAGTAAAATCCTATTCTGTGCAGTGGATGTAAGAAAAGGTCAATCTTAAAAACTGAAACAAAAACATACATCTTTGACTCGTTCATTTCTGTAATTGATAACACGATCAACTCCTAAGGAAGCCAGAAGTTCAGCTTTACTTTCACCTCCACATGTGGCAACAACCTTGTTGCCTGCTAGTTTTGCCAGCTAGTGAAGATATGAAAAGCAACATTTAAATAGTAAGGATATAGTTCAGAGTCAAATTAATAAAATTGCATACGAAACAGAATAATATGTAGACAGGAAACCAGAACCAAAAGAACCAAATATGATAACCTTGCCCATGTCCTAGAAGGCTAGAATATCATGCTCATTGCTCAATCCAGTAAAAATACAAGTTACCAAAGCATGTCCCTAAGAACTATCCAAGTGAAAGATGAATTAGATGAAACCCATATTACAGGAATGTTTATCCTGTATGAGTTTGAAAAGTATATGTTTATCCTATACCTCCTCACAACCAATATGAAAATATGTGCAATTGAGGGCTACATCGAAAAGAATTGTAGTAATGATGTCAAAATGGTCTCAACTGACCTGAACGGCGAATTGTCCTGTTCCACCAGCAGCTGCTGTAACTAAAACAACTTTCCCAGATGTCATTTGTCCTGCCTAAAGCCAGCAAGAATCAACAAAACTAGTCTAGGATGGAAAACAGATATTACGATGCTCAAAAGTTTGGTCGACCACAGAGGAGACAAAGAAAACAAGCAGAGATTTATATAAAGTAAACCTTTTCAAGAGCAATTGAAGCAGTCAGTCCTGATGTCAACATAGCAACAACCTCAGGGTCTGGTCTTGGCACTGGAAGAAGATGTTTGGTTGGAACCTTCACAAGAAAAAATGCAAAGATAACCAGTACTGATAGACAAACATAACTTATTCAAAATTCAATAAGCTGCACATGATTCCATTTCGAGGACAGAAGCTACTAGGCAATTTGTTGAGCAATAAGAGGGCACAAAATGGAGGACCTCTGTGAATTCAGCATAGCTCCCAAAAGTCATAAGGGCCACAGGAGTGCCAACTTTGATATGACTGGCTGAATCTCCAATAGCGGCAACAATTCCCACAGCCTGCATACATTGAGATTCCTCATAAGAAAAAGGAGCAAAGTCGATGGCGCCCTAGTGCCCGAAAAGTTGTAATTAAATGTAATAAAAATTTATGCTGAAAATTAATGAGAGTCAATTCATTACTTCAAAACCAGCATCAAATGGAAGGCGTGAAGCAGATTCTTTAGGATTACCACTAAAATAACGTCCTGAACTGAAGTTGACCTGTACAAAGGCCATTAAATCATCCACAGGTTAGCTAATGGGCATCAGGAATCAACAAAAAGCATTTGAAAATGATATCAAAAGACTTACATCACTAGCATTTACGCCAGCATATATTATTTTAATCAGAGCACTATGTGCTTTGATAGGAAATCTCAGTTGCACACGCTCAAGTCTTGTAGCATTGCGAAAATTATGGCTGAGTGTGTGAACAACTCTACAAAAGCATCAATAAGAAACAATCATTAAATAAATAAATGCAATTTTGAATACCTGTACAAATTTTCCAGATTGTGAGATATAATTACCAGCAGCCTAGTTCAGTTTGAGGAAATTTCTTGCAAGTGCAACATGATAACTATTAACTAATATGCAATACAAAATCTAAGCTCAGCTATTTGTTAAAAAACTACTAGAAAATGTGATGTGTCAAAAGAATGATCATCAATGTGTCATCTTGTGTAAACAGTTGAGACACATCCTAAGCAAATGCTGAGTACTATGATAAATGTAGGACCTAAAGTTGTTTGTTTCAGTTTAAGTGGTTTAATTAGTTCCTTAACTCGTCATGAGGAATTGCTGGGACAAGAAAAGCAATATAATGTGCCGGGGGCAGTCGGACAGCTTATACCTTCTCAAAGAAAGAAAGAAAGAAAACTAGACCAACCTAAGAGGAACTAGGTGGCATTTTATTAAGAAAATAGGCACCCAAATTCGCTTCAACGAGGACTTGAACTTGAGTGGTCTAGGAATACATCCACACATTTGACAAACTGAGCTAGCTCAGCTTCCTTACCTTCTCAAAAAAAGAAACATGACATAGCAAGACTTACATCTTCTCAAAGAATTCAGGCATTCGGATGCTAGGATATATATTATTTGTTGGCATCCTTTTTGATTTGTTAGGATTCACCAAATACTTTCTTCGTTCTTCTGGTGTTGGCCAGTATTCCATCCCTCGTCGTTTCGTTATCCAAAGGCAAGCACCAGCCTTGCTCTCATCCTGTATAAGCTCAAATGTGCCTGAGGACAATAAAGAAAAAATGAGGAGATGGGGTGTGGGGTGGGGGTGGTGGTGGTGGTGTGGGGGGGGGGGCGGCTGGTGTTGGTGTTAAAGATGACATCACAAGAGAAAGAGAGAACATCATATGCAAAAGATCCCTGAACCATATCTACCAGGGGATACCGTACTGTTTGGTTGGCTAACCATCACTTGCTAAAGTTCTCAAGATCAGAGACAGAAGTGACCTATTCATGAAGGTTACGCAACCTACCATCTACATTTTTTACCAATGGAATTCACATGTTTACAGTGATAACAAATGTTCTTGTTCAGTTCAATCTTCAAAACACCGCATCTAAATATAACACTAGAAGTTTAGAACAATTCATCAGAGGCTTGCATTAATCATCATGGCACATAAAATATGGTTACAAAGCTAATAGTCATGCAATAACACTTGATTACAGAAATGGCGTACCATTAATAATATCTTCCATCTTCAAATATCCACCAGTTGAATCTATAATTTTGCGGCCCATTTGTTCCGCCATATTGGTTTGGACAAACTGCATAAATCAGTACATGACTAGGTCAAGAAGACAAATAATCGCAAATCGATCTCACCTTTCCTTATAGCTCACACACAGAGAGAGAGGGTTTCTAGAAATCATGAGACCAACTCATCTGGCACACTTATTGATTATAATTAGCATTTGATCTTGTCATACCAGTCTGAATTAAATAAGATCATCCGCATGCAGTGATGGGAAGAGGTATCAGTATCACTGGTGGTCCTTAAGATAGTTATCAGTCACACTATTTGGTCAATCTTTAATCTTGTCTAAAAAACCCGGCAGGGGAAAGACCCCCCCCCCCACCACCCCACCACCCCTCCCACCCGGCCCGGGCACGGGCATTGTACTAAGGTGAAGCTTCTAAGACGCTGGCCTAGAAACACCCTGAAGGCTGCCCTCGATGTGCCATCGGCGCCCAGAACACATGCCTATGGTCATGTGTATCTCCGCTCAAAACAAATCAGATGGTTACATGTATAACTCAGGAATACAGCTGACAATAAGCATTTTAATTTTTAATTAGGTCTGTTTAAATTCGCTCCCACAAGAGTCAAACCTTGGACCTGAAGTGCTACCAAGGTTGCCGCACCCACTAGGCTACAAACCCTTTGCTTTTAATTTTGTCTATTGATGTCAATTTATGAAACAGGAAATACAGTGTGCTGTGCACACAGCTGTACCACTGTTGAATTAATTTTTTTGAAATACAAAATCTAAAGGGTAACAAGGTTAGAACAAAAAACACAATACTAAAACAATCAAGTACACAAATTATAGAACAGATAAATATTTGATTCAGTCATGTGGTTTCTTAATACCTCTGGGCAGAGCACATTGACACGAACACCATGGCGTTTCAATGGAGCAAGTGATCTTGTAAACATAACCACACCCCCTGCCAAGAAACCAATTTGATGTCATAAGGCTTCTGGAACCATGCGACAGATGGTTTATGTACATGTTATTCTCCACAAATTAATAGTCATAGTTCATATCAAAATTGCAATTGCCTAGTAGGCTAGTGTTGCAATCACAATCTGCTGACAAGAAAGAGAGAAAAATCAAACAGTATATGGGATCATATACCTTTTGTCGCGCTATATATGGGATCAAAGATCATAGGATAAAGGCCTGCCGCTGAACCAATATTTATTATGACACCAGGCTTCTTTTGGTCTCGCATTATTTGACTCTGATAATTAAAAATTCAACCAAAAGTCATGTGCATGTGGCATTTGGATGTGAATAAAATATAGATGACGTGCCTGATAGTTAATAAAAGATGCAAAATAGTTGTACAAAGATGAAGAAATAAAACTAAACCAAGAATGCAAGCATGATCTGCCTATTGTAACTGAATGCCACACCAGCAATAACTGTTGGTACAAATTAACAATTTGAGTTACCGAAAGATCAACTTGACAATTTTTTTGACAAAAAACAGTAGACTTACTGCAATGCGAGTACCATCAATGACAGCAACAAGGTTCACATTAACAGCATGCCTCCATGTTCTAGTTCCATCAGATGTATCATCATAAACTAGTGGTCTATTGCCAATTCCAGCACAGTTGATGCAGATATCTAGTCCACCGTAAGTGTGTACATGCTTCTCAAAACAGGCAGCAAGGTTATCTGCATATTAAATAGTCTATGTTTAAGATCATGGCAGGCAGACCTTTCAGTAAACATCTGAAATTTAAAAACTCTTACCTGCTTTACTAACATCACACTTGACAAATATAGAAGATGGAACTCCAAGATCTCCATGAAATTTGCTATTTTCTTTTTGAACTAATGTAGCAACTTCTCTTCCATTTTCCTCTAAGAAATCAACGACGGTCACAAATAAACCCCTCCTTGCAAAAGCAATACAAAGTGCTTTCCCTGAAAAATAGAAAAGAACCCTTAAGTTAATACATTGGAAGGTATCTACACAGGCTGGTGAATTGAAGGGGGGATTAAACCCATAAGAGGGAGCAGAACTTACTGTAAAAAAAAATCCTAGTGTTAAACTAAAGGTCTAAAATCTAGATGTCAATCAGTTATCAGTGTAATACCAAACATATTCGCTATCATTAGCTGAGTATAAGCAATCTGATTCTATGGTCAGCTAGAATATAGGGAGGCTAGTTCAATCCAGTGTTACTGGCACTCATCAACTTTCAGTTTCGTTTAAACCATCCTATACTCAACCTTGCAGTCTCAGATTGACAAACAAAGAACCTTGCTACCAATTACATGCCAGTTTCCAGAAAGTTTTGAGTCTTTGGTTTTGCTGTGGGCACATATTGTTGCATGGATGCATGTTATATGATGTGTATTACCCCAAAAAAATGGACTCTATAGGCTAATTTATTTTCAGTAAACCTCAGTGTAAAGCATACTAATCACTAGAAAAGCTTCTCTATAAACTTTGTGCTATTATAATTGCAACTAATTCAAATAGTTGGCAGATCACTTCGATATGGTATAATTGCTACTCTGTGCTATCAATAGAAGGCGTTAGAGTTCCAATTTTCCAATGAGTAAAACTTCCATAGCTTTGATCATCAACAAATAAAATCCATGTTCATGGGAAATGCAATGTTGACATGGTTAGACTCGTCATGAAGATATGCTTTCATATTGCGTGATCCTTTTCATTTGAGACAGTATATTTTCACAGAAAGTACTAGTCAAAGTCACCTTGTAGACCATGCTAATGTCCTAAACAGCTTAACTGCAGGTACATTCCGCCGCCTCCATTCAAATGCTACACTGCATATTTATATGATAAATCCATTCTAGATGAGGTGGTGTGTATCGTGAGTCTTCTATTCCCCAAATTTGGTGGAATAACTCTATTCCTTATACTAATACTAAGTACTAATATGATTAGCTTGTGAGGAATAAGATGATGATGGATCAATCCATTCCATTCTACAGAACCAAACAAAAAAAAGTGATTGACTAACTCATTCCTCAAACCAAACACCCTAGTTAGTAGGAATGAACCCCTTTGTACAGGTCGAAGTAAAGCGGCACGGCGCATCGAGACTCGGGACTGAGCGACATTTTGAGAGCCGCTAGGGGAGAGGGGGACGCCTCTTAGGCTCTTACCGATTCCGGAGGCGCCGCCCGTGACGAGCGCCGACATGCCGGGCTTGAGCTCCATCTCGCCGGCGCGGTGGGGAGGGGGAGCTGCTGAGGAATCGCAGCGGCGAAGGCGCGAACTGCGAGATTGCGAAGCGGGACGAGGCGACTGGGCAGAAAAGGCACCGGCCGGCACGGAACAGCCGATGGCGAAGTGGGGACGGATATGCCGCGGAGCTAATCCGGCGCCGCTCTCTTAAATATTGTCCTGTTTTACATCTCGCGTTGCGTATCGCTTCGCTGTCCCGGTCTCTTGTGACTCTTGTCTCATTTTCGCGTAGTCTTGGCGACACGGCTGGCGACTGAAGCCCAGAGGCATGGGCAACGGGCACACCAAAGCCGTGCTCCAACGGCTTCACTACCGGGGGCCGATAGTTTGCAGTTGGGCAGCAGGTTCGTATCATAAGTTTGTTTATGATTTCAGTATTTTGTCACGAACCCGAACTTTCGATCAATATGTGGTGTGCATGTGTGGACAAGCGGGGCAGGACTAATGGACTTGGTTTTGATAAACATGAGTTAGCTTGGTGATATGAGGTTGCAATCTATTGGCAAGAAGCTTGACATAATTCAACAAGGAAATTGGCCTAAAGTCATTGATTCTTGTTGTTGTTTTTTTTTTTTTTTTTTTTTTTTTTTTTTTTTTTTTTTTTTTTTTTTGAGGGGGAAGTCATTGATTCTTGTTGGGCCATCCACCTTTGGAATTAGGGTGATGTGGATCCAATGATGCACCGGAGGCAAATCTCATTAGTGTGGAAAGCTAGCTAGAGATTGTAGAAGGCCTGCATGATTACGGGCCAACATTTTTTTGAGGAACTCATTATTGAAGCCATTTGGTCCTAGAGATTTTTCTGAAGGCAAGCATCTTATAATATCACCAATTTCCTGAGCGCTGAAGGGAATTTTTAAGGAGCTCAAGTAAGGTCCTTGGGCTAGGAGCATATTCAGGTCAAACTACATTTCTTCAAAATTGGAGGAGCCCTATCATTTTCTTGAAATCATTCCGGGTGAGAATTACTTTTTTAGGAGTGGTCATGAACCAGGGAGCCTGATGGGTTAGAGAGGGTGGTGATGAAGTTTCTTACATGCCTTATTGTCGCGTTGACATGAAAGGATCTTGAGCTTTCTTCTCCAAACTTTACCCACTTAATGGTCCCTCTTTGCTTTCCAGTAGATCATCTACTCGTGGATCAGAGTAGCCAGTTTCTGATTGAGAGTGTCTCTCAAATTCTACTCTTGTAAGGTGAGGTCTCTCCATTCTCTCTAAGGATCCCAACAAAGTAACATTGGAAATTGTTCTTTTTACGAAATTGAAGGGGCCGAGGCCCTTGCAGAAAATTTATTTAAGAAAGAGCTCCAATACAACAAAAAAGGCCTAGCCAAGAGAGTAGAATTAGAGAACAAAGGAGGGAAATGAAATAATTTGTTGGATCTATTGATCATAAACTACAATTAATCCTGGTTTCACCCTTAGAGATACGAGCTTGACTTCCCTGAAGAAAGAATTCCTGCATTCTTGAATACCAATCTGATTGTTATTGAAGATGAGTTCATTTCTTACTTTCCAGATAGTCCAACACATGAGAATAATAGCAACTATGAAAAATAGATTGTGTAGTTGATTCTTGATGGCTAGAGCATTTTCAAAGCTTGTTTCTTCCTGCTCAATATTTAAGGCGAAAAATGCCCCAACACCACAATTGTAAGACTGCAATGTCATGAGAGGACTTTGTGTTTAGATTGGCATGGGGATTTATAGAGCCATCCAAAGGCTTGATCAATATACTGATGACCAAGTAGACACCTATAAGCCACAACAGATTTGGACTTTTGGGCTCCACCAGGATATGTCCACACATCATGTCAAAGTAGTGTTGTCCATAACATGCTGAATGGGACAATGGCAAAGAAAAGAGATTGGTCATCTCCTCAATTGAAGGCATTCTTCATAGTTTTATTCTTGTTTTTGGCAAAAGAATAAGCATGTGGACACTGACGAGAGATTTGATTGTTGGGATTGCCAAGCTCTAAGACTGCATTTGAGGGCTTAAGTTGAACTTATTAGTTTTTTTTTCTTGAGGTTACATAGTATATACGTACGCACACTCAACCTTATGAATACACGTACGCAAACCCTACCCCTATGAGCATCTTTGAAGGACCGAGCCGACAAATTTTAAAGTTCACAAAGTCACCATAGACGCCTCGCTGTTAACGGGGACATCGCCTACCATTTAGTAAATCCTAGAATAAAACTAGAAAAATATGAATAGTTCTCGACCCTGGAATAGGCCGGTGTATACACTTTTAATTGCTCGGCCTGTATATTGCATAGAGCATATACAAGTGCTCTGTCATATACGTACATCACAAACTTTAGAAAAATAATAAGATGCATAGAAGAATCCTACCATATATGATAGGTGTTTGAATGAATGTTACTAAAGTCTAAAGGTGAAACGGGTGCATGCAGTTCTTCATAGTTTCGGGAGTATGAATGAAATTAGCTCTGTACTCATATTCTTTCTTTACTACTCAAAACTTATACAAAGTCGGTGCAAAAAGTTGTTTATTGGGGACAAAATTTTTTAATTTTGACATTGAAGCTCTCTGATGAAAATGTTAGGCGGTTTGGAGAGCGGCGGCGGGCGACCCGGGAGAGGCGGCGAGCGCGGGCGACCCGCCGCCGCAGCGAGGGCCCGCCGACCTGCCGCCGACGAGGAGATCAACCGGTGAGTCCGAGAGCGCCTCTCGGCCGGGGGGCTGCCGCCAGGGCGAGCTGCCTCGTTTCTCGGAGGAACGGAGTCAAGCCCGCAACAAGGCGAAGGGCGCGGAGGACGTCGCCAGCTCCGCCATCTGGTGTGGTCGGGGGGGTGCGCAGACATCACCGACGGCCGCCGACGGTGAGGTATGGGATCCACTGCCTTGATCATCCTGGGAGGAGCTTGGCTCGTCATTTGTGTCAGTTTCGTCGATTTTGGGGGCAGACAGGATTCGTAGGGCATGTTCAGAGTCGATTTCGCCAGATTTGCAGCAGAAATTAGAACCGAATCCAGTTGCTGTGGAGAGTTTCGAGCACCCATGGATTGAGCTGGGTGTCGATTCTGGTGAGATCAGAGGATTAATTCCAGAAATGGTGCATGTGAATGTGGAGAAAGTAGGTAATTCACCATGGTTGCAGGTTTCGAGCAGGGGAAAAGCTAGGTCGCTGAATAATGCTCAGGATTGCAATCCGGCAAGGATGATGCATGTTGTAGAGACGAGCAGGCCGAGATTAAACAAAATTAATATGAGAGGTTCTCCAAAGGATCCAGCAAAGGGCCCTCCGAACAGATTGAACAGATCAGTTCCAGCTTATCAGAAGGAGAAGCCAATCAGATTGTCAGAGTTGATGAAGAGCCAAACTGCAGATGGGGGATGCTACTCGCTTGGAGATGTTTTTGCAAAAGAGATTAGAAACAAAGGGAAATACGCTTTCTGTAAAGAAAAAAGGCCAAATCCTAACACAGTGGCGCTGATTAGAGAATTGGAAGCTGAACTAAATAGAGAAGAACAGAGAGGCACTGAAAGGAGGGAGGAGAATGAGCAGAATGAGGTTGAAACAGAATCAGGGGGCTCAGATGGAAAAAACACAGAAAAGGGCATGGTTCGAAATGAAAGAAAAGAGGAGTACGCTTTTGGCACTTGCTTTGAGGACGTTTTTCAAAATCAGTCCTGGACTAATAAGCAGGGTGAGTGGCTCTGGGTACCAAAGAAGGCGCCACTCTTAGCTCTCCAACAAAATCTAGGGTTTCCAGCACGCATAGAGGAGGTGGAGAAGAATTGGCCGTGGAGCCGCCGGGTGGTGAGAGTCCAGGAGAGGAAAGTTGATAGCAGATCCTTCGCGGAAGTAACCAAGCAAGAGGAGATGGATCGAAACAGAGATTACAGGGATGTGGGTGACAACAGAGCAAGGCCGCCGTTCAGAGGCGGAGGAGGGCGCTATGAAGAAGACAGGGACTGGAGGGCAGCGGAGGAACGCAGGTTTCAGGCAGGAGCCAGCAGGGGTGATGAACGGGGTAGATCTGATTTGCAGAGTGGCGATTACAGGCAAGGTGGGTACAGGGGCTATCGTGATGATTACCCAAAAAGAGAATACAGGGCTGGTGATGATATGCAGAAAGGAGAATACAGATCTTATGCTGATGGGGATAAAAGAGAGGCAGGTTATGGGAGAAGAGCAGATGATTATGAGAGGCCAGGTCCAGGGAAGAGGAGTTCTAATGACATGGATGACTGGATACAGGAGAATGAGCTGAGGCAGAAAGCTATTAAGAACCAAGAGGAGAAGGGGAGAGATATGAGTAGGGGCACTAAATTTGAGAGTGGCTGGGATGTGAAGGGGAAGCCAAATCCCAATGCAGATGTGTACTGTTACAACTGCCATAAAACAGGCCATTTTCAGAAAGACTGTAAAAACCCCCCTCATTGTTTCAGTTGTGGAAAAGATGGCCACAAGAGTGGCATGTGTCCGAAAAAAAGGGGTTTGAGGGTTTGTGGATATGACATTAGAGGTCAAGGCTTCTATAGCATCAAGGTGCCTGTGAAGAAAGAGGCTAAGAAACACTCTAAGGGAGCAATGAAAATATTGCAGGGGATGGCCACTGTGGATATGGTCAGAGATGAACTGAGATCCTTCTTCAGAACCCAACACATTGACTGGGAAATCATCTGCATGGTTCAGGACAAGGAATTTTTGATTCTGTTTCCCAATGATGAAAAGAGAGATGAGATGACAAGGATTCACAACTTTGAGTTTGCTTCTGCTCCTGTTAGAGCTCAAGTTAGAGCCACAGATTTAGATCCTGGGGCTGATGGGAGTTTGGAGGTTGTGTGGGTGAGAGCCTCAAACTTTCCAGACTATGCTAGGACTCTGGAAGTGGCTATGGAAGTTGGTCAGCTAATTGGGGACCCTGAGGAGGTGGATATTGGTAGTCTTTCATGGAAAGGGCCAATCAGAATCAAAGTGGGTTGCAGAGACTCCAAGGAAATTAAGGGAGAAACCCAAGTTTTTTTCAATGGAGAGAGTAGAAGAATTGGGTGGCAGGTGGAAACTGGAAAAGATCAGTTTGACAAAAAGATAAATGAAACAAGATTTAACAGGCATAGAGGGGATGATGAGGAAGATGAAGAAGATGAATATCAGGACTACCATGGGCAAGAGAAATATAAAGGTGATCAAAAGAAAATGCAGGATGCTGCCAATACATCTGGTACCAAGAAAGGGGAGCCTCAGCAGCAACAGCCTCAAAACAAGCAATGTGTGATGGAAGAGGTGGAAGAGGATAAAACTGGAGGTGTGATCACAGAATCTAAGGCAGATGGCATTGTGACCTCTTTAGGTGAAAATGTTATACTCACCCAACAAAGTGGAGTGGCTGGGGAGGGCTCTAATCAAGACAATGAGAAGTTGTTGCCTTTGTCTCAAGAAGTAACTAATGAGGGTACAGAGAAGATGGCTACAGACTTCACACCTGAAAAAGAGGTAATTCTGCAAGAAGTGGATGCTAAGTCAACAGGGCAAGATGATAAAGCTGAAGGACTAGAAGAGGAGTTGGTTGATTATGAGGAGGAGGACTATGAAAAAGAGATGGCTGATTATGACTCTGGAAACATTAACCTGGAGGATCAGAAGATTCAGATGGCAGCTTTGGAGGTGAGGATTGAAGAGAGGACTGAAAAGCTGAGAGATGCTATGAATTTCTCAAAGGGATCAGTAACCAATCTGGGTCATGAAGATAATAGAGAGGTGATGGAGGGGGATAAACCAGACAACATGACTCGGGATATGGAGATTAATGAAGAGACGAGAGAAAAGTGAAATGCCGATTCTCGTCAAGTTATATCGGTGAAGATCCAACCTCCGGTGGGCGCAAAGGAAAAGTCGAGAGTCGGCTCCAACATAAACTGCCAAGAGCAAGCGACTAAACTCAAGGCGCGAGAAATGAAGTGTCGGGTAAACCTCAATATCTTGCTTTTAGTTCCAAAAATTCTTCTAGTTTATCTAAGGTGGCAAATGCTTGTAAAATTAAGTTTGGTAATGAGACAGAGGCTCATCTTGCAATTGATAGATTGAAAGCACGAAAGCGACTAGGCGGCTTTGCTAGAAGCAAAAAAGAGAGCTCGGTACCAAAAGAAAAGAGAGATCCCCTAACGGGTTTGATGTGCTAGAAGTTGAAGCGGATATGTTAATAGAGCATGATTCTCGAAACGGGAGTGCGGAGATGAAAGAGAGTACACGGGAGATGAGAGAGAGTTCGGGTAAGGAGAGTGTTTCTATTGAACTTACAAAGGAAAAAGCCTCGAGAAGGGGCAAACAAAGGAAGAAGCAATGAAAGTTCTTTTCTGGAATGTAAGAGGGTTAGGGCAGAGTGGAAGAAGAGGGCAACTTAAACAACTTGTCTCACAACATGCTATGTGAAAGCATCTAGGCCCCTTGATGTGGGTTTCGATGATTGATGACAATGTAGATTACTATGACTAACGTGTGTTTTGCAGAAACAATGTGAGTTAGGTCATGGTAATGGAATCTCGAGCAATTTGGTTGGCATGCCCTCTTAACGATGGAAATCGTTTCGGTTTTCAAAGGTTGGACGACAAGGTTAAGGACGGTTAGTTCCGATTGTCGAAGGTGTTGAGAGACATCGGATTAGTCGTTAGGACTTTGTTTTCTCCTTTGGCCGTACTATTAAGGGGTGCAAATGGGTAGCTTGACCTAGTTGAGTCTCGGGTTTAGGTGTGGTGCACACTTGGTGAAATCTTAGCGCTAGGAAGTTACCCGAGAGTCCCGAGAAGTGTTGAAGTCGTCGCCGTTTTCAAAGGATCGCGTATCAAGTGGAAACGGAGCTTCAACAGCGCCCGGACGCGCCCGGCCGTGGCGCGGACGCGTCCGGCGCACGGTAAAGTCGTCCCTCGGTGCCGCCTGGCGGCGGGGACGCGTTAGTCTGGCGTCCGGCGTGCGCCGGACGCGGACCCCGTTCGGGATCGGGCGAGAAAGATCGGTCAGCGCGCCGGACGCTGCGGGCGCAACGCCGGACGCGTCCGGAGCTCGCACTGTAGCCCAACGGCTAGGTAGCCGTTTGAATCCTATCAAGCGCCGGACGCGTCCGGCGGTGAGCGGCCGGACGCGTCCGGCGCTCACGTCTGAGCTGAAATCGAGGTAACGGTTGGATTTTGGCCCTTGGCTATAAATACAACCCCACCCTCTACATTTCGGCTCTCTTGCTCATTTGTTCAGCTGAGAAACACTTTGTGAGAGTAAGAGAGTTGCAAGAGCCTCATGACTTGAAGAGATTTGAGAATCCATGAGTTCATGAGCAATCGAGAGTAGCTAGTGTGCATCCACTCTTCTCCCTAGGCTTTGCGAGGTCAAGTGAGAGTTTGTGCTTGTTACTCTTGGTGATCGCCATCACCTAGACGGCTTGGTGGTGATTGGAGCTTGGTGATCATCCGGCGGTGCTTGTGGATGACCCAACTCATCTTGTGAGCGGTTCTTGGCGATTCACCGCGTCGGAGCGACGAAGAATCAGCCCTAGAGAGCACTTGGTCCTTGCGAGGATCAAGGGGAGCTACACCCTTGCGCGGTGCTCCAACGAGGACTAGTGGAGAGTGGCGACTCTCCGATACCTCGGGAAAAGATCGCCGTGTTCCTTGTCCCTTTACTTTCCGCATTTACTTTCTAGCACTTACATTCTCGCAATTACTTTCATAGAATTGCCATGCTAGAATAGGATTGGAACTTAGGGTGCAAAACTTTAGTTGATCGATTGTCTAGAAACACACATAGGCACCGAGGGGTGAATCATGGGCTAGTAGGTTTAATTCCGCAATAATTTTTAGAATTAGCCCAATTCACCCCCTCTTGGGCATCTTGATCCTTTCAAGTGGTATCGGAGCCGGTTTGCTCTAAATTAGGCTTAACCGCCTAGAGTAAAGATGTCCCATGGGGATGGACCTCCTCCCATGTTCGAGGGAGACGATTTTCCTTATTGGAAAATTCGCATGGAAGCACATTTAGAAGCGATAGATGTTGGATGCTTCCGTGCCGCTTCTCAAGGACTCCCAAAACCCAAGGATTCCACTAGCCTTGTCGGTGAAGAGGCTAACTATGAGAAGTGGAATGCAAAGGCAAGGAACGCTATATTCCGCGGTCTTTGCAAGGATGTGTTCAATCGCGTTAGGAACCACAAGGACGCCCATGCACTATGGTCCGACCTTTGTGCGCTCCATGAGGGAACTAAGAGTGAGCGTGAGGAACGCTATCATCTTGTTATGCGCAAGTTAAATTCTTTTGAGATGAAAGCTAATGAAAGTGCTAATGAGATGTATTCCCGTTTGAACACTATTGTAGAGGAACTCAATGGGCTTGGACTTAATCAAATGTCGCCATCCGATGTTGCAAGAAAGATCCTATGTGTCCTCCCCATTGAGAAATATGGGCACATTGTCACCGTGCTTCACCAAGGTGATCTTTCCAATGCTACACCGACTCAAATATTGGGAAAGATCAATGCTCATGAGATGTACATGCATCTCACCCCCGAGGATGGCTCATCATCCAAGAAGAAAGATTTGGCCCTCAATGCAAGTCACTCAAGAAAAGGCAAGGCCAAGGCAACTCATGATGATTCTAGTGATGCTGAAATTGATGATGTGAGTCTTGCTCTCATGGTGAAGAAGACCACCAAGATGTTGAAGAAGCTCAACAAAAATGGTGTCAAGTTTGATGGCAAGAAGAAGAAGTTCTTCACAAGTAGCAAAAGGAAGCCCATCTCCGAAATGGAGTGCTTCAATTGCCGCAAGACTGGACATCTAGCTCATCAATGTCCGGAGCCTCCAAGAGACAAGAGGTACAAGAAGAAGAAGGGCAAGGACAAGAAGGATGACTCAAGTGATGATGAAGAAAAAGAAAAGAAGAAGAAAGACAAGCATCACAAGAAGAAGGAAGAAAAGAAAGAGTATCACAAGAAGAAGGATGGCAAGGCATATATTGTTGGTGATTGGCTCACCGATATTGAATCTTCTTGTGGGTCATCCGATGAAGAAAGTGATGATGAAGGAGTGGTTTGCTATTGGCATTGGATCTTCACCACCTCCACAAATCTTGCCATCATCATCTACTCCATCCCACTTTTGCCTTATGGCTAAAGGTGAAAAGAAGGTACATTCCAAACATGGTGATAGTGATGATAGTGGTAGTGAAAGTGATAGTGATGATGAGTATGAGTCACCTACTTATGATGAGCTTGTCAAATTGCTTAGAAAGTACTCAAAAACCATCATTAAGACTAGAGGAAGATGTGATGAGCTTGATAGTGAAAATACTTCTCTTCTAGAAAAGATGGAAGCTATGCGAAAAACTAATGATGAGCTTAGAGATCAAAATGAAATCATGTCTTCTAAACTCAAGGAACTCAAAGCTTCTTCAAAAGAGCTTAAAGTTGAAAATGAGAACCTTGAGAAGAAGCATGATGAGTCAAATCTAGTTATAGCTCTCTAAAAGAGGAGTACACAACTATTAAAGTTAATCATGGGAATCTAGCGATGGCTTATGAGCTTCTTGCCGAAACACATGAGGCTACTAACAATGTTGCTAAGAATGATGTAGCTACATCATGTGATGAGATCATTGAGCAAGGTGCTAGCAGCAAAGGCAAGTCAGTGGTGGTGACTGAGAATTATGATGACTATGTCAAGATAAAGAATGAAAATGAAAAGCTCAAGAAGGATCTTGAACAAGCAAAAATCGATCACACCGTCACTATTGAAGATGAAGGACTAGCACTTGAGAATGAAAAGCTCAAAGAAGAGAACAAAAGACTCCACTTTGAAATGTCATGCTTGAAGCAATCAACAAATGAGTCACTTCTAGAAGAGAACAAGAAACTCAAGCAAGAGAAAGAACACCTCAAGATTGGTTTGAGCAAGTTTGCAAAAGGAAAGTCACTTCAAAGTGAGCTCTTGATGAACACCGTGATGAAGACCGATAGAAGTGGTATTGGGTTCAAGTCACATCAAGAGAAGCAACATCAAGCAAAGCAAGCAAGTCAACAAAAGCAAAAGCCAAAGCCAAAGCCAAAGAGATGTTTTGAGTGTGGACAAGAAGGTCACTTTGCTCATGAGTGTGAAACTCCACCACCACAACCCTTGCCCAAGCATGCTAGACCCTTTGCATACAATGCTCATTATGTTGTTAGAAAGGATTCAAAAGGACAAGTGAATGTCACCTTCTTAGGTCCTCCCAATAAGAATAGGCCTAAGCAAATTTGGGTTGCAAAGTCTCTAGTAGAGAAAGTTAAGGGCCCTCAACAAGTTTGGGTCCCTAAACCTCAAGCTTGATCTCTTGTGTGTAGGTGAACTACGGGACCGGTGGAAGTCATTGGGTTATTGATAGTGGCTGCACTCAACATATGACCGGTGAACCTCGTATGTTTGCCTCACTAGATGAAGGGGAGCAAAATCAAGATAGGATCACATTTGGTGATAATTCAAAGGGCAAAGTCAAGGGTTTGGGCAAAGTTGCAATATCAAATGATCACTCTTTGTCAAATGTGCTTTATGTTAAACCCTTGAGCTTCAACTTGCTATCGGTGGGTCAATTGTGTGATCTTGGATTCAAATACTTGTTTGATGAGAATGAAGTGATAGTGTCAAAGAAAGAAGACTCAACCGTGATATTCAAAGGCTTTAGATACAACAATCTCTATCTAGTGGATTTCACCTCCGAAGATGCAAATGCGAATGTTTGTTTGTTGTCCAAGACTTCACTTGGGTGGTTGTGGCATAGGAGGCTAGCACATGTTGGGATGAGTACACTCAAGAAGCTTCGAAGAAAGAGTTAGTGAGGGGCTTGAAAGATGTCAAGTTTGAAAAGGACAAACCTTGTAGTGCATGTCAAGCCGGCAAGCAAGTTGCAAACACTCATCCAACCAAAGCTTTTCTATCAACTTCAAGAATGCTAGAGTTGCTTTGCATATGGATCTATTTGGACCAACCACATACAAGAGCCTTGGTGGGAAACTCCATTGTCTAGTGATTGTTGATGACTTCTCAAGATACACATGGACCTTCTTTCTTCATGACAAATCCGAAGCTACCCCTTGCTTCAAGAAGTTTGCAAAGAGAGCTCAAAATGAATTTGATGTCAAGATCAAGAAAATTAGAAGTGACAATGGGAAAGAATTTGACAACACCAACATTGAAGCTTATTGTGATGAAGTTGGGATTAAACATGAAGTCTCTTCCACCTACACACCTCGGCAAAATGGCATAGTTGAGAGGAAGAACCGGACCTTGATCACTCTAGCAAGAACAATGCTTGATGAGTACAACACTCCTGAAAACTTGTGGGCTGAAGCTATCAACACGGCATGCTATGCATCAAATCGGTTATATCTTCACAAGTTTCATGGCAAGACCCCCTATGAGCTGCTCAATGGGAAGAAGCCGGACGTCTCTTACTTCCGGGTGTTTGGTTGCAAATGCTACGTCTACAAGAAAAGGCAACACCTAGGGAAGTTTCAAAGACGTTGTGATATTGGTTTTCTTGTTGGTTACTCATCAAAATCCAAAGCATATCGAGTATTCAACCATGCCACCGGCTTGGTAGAAGAAACATATGATGTGGAGTTTGATGAATCTAACGGCTCCCAAGGAGCAATTGAGAATCTTGATGATATAGGTGATGAACCATTGAGGGAAGCAATGAAGAACATGCCGGTGGGAGACGTCAAGCCTAAAGAAGATGATGATGAAGTGCAAGTCATTGACAAGCCTTCTTCTTCCTCAAGTGTGCCTCAAGATGACAAAGAAAAAGATGGGATGACCGAACATGAAGACACTCATGTCTCCCATGAACAAAGAGAGGCACAAGCTCAAGATGTTGACGCTCCCCAACCAACTCCTCAAGTGGTTGAAAAGAGAATTCCCAAACTCCATGATCATCCTCAAGATCAAATCATAGGGAGTCCTTCAAGGGTGTAATGACTCGATCTCAAAGACTTGCTAGTTTCTTGAACATCACTCGTTTGTTTCTTGTGTTGAACCAAAAGATGTAGGAGAAGCTCTTCAAGATCCGGATTGGGTGAATGCCATGCATGAAGAATTGAACAACTTCACCCGCAACAAGGTTTGGACTCTTGAAGAGCGTCCCAAGAATGCAAGAATTATAGGTACCAAGTGGGTTTTCCGCAACAAGCAAGATGACCAAGGCAATGTTGTGAGAAACAAGGCAAGGCTTGTGGCAAAGGGGTTCTCTCAAGTTGAAGGCCTAGATTTTGGAGAGACCTTTGCACCGGTTGCAAGACTTGAAGCCATCCGTATCCTCCTTGCATATGCTTCACACCATGAAATGAAACTATTTCAAATGGATGTGAAGAGTGCTTTTCTAAATGGTTTCATTAATGAGCTTGTTTATGTTGATCAACCTCCCGGGTTCGAAGACCCTAGCTGTCCTAACCATGTTTTCAGGTTGTCCAAGGCACTTTATGGGCTTAAGCAAGCCCCTAGAGCATGGTATGAGCGCCTTAGGGACTTCCTCATTGAGAAGGGTTCACTATCGGGAAGGTTGACACCACACTCTTCACCAAGAAGCTTAATGGAGAGATCTTTATTTGTCAAGTATATGTTGATGATATCATCTTCGGCTCAACAAATGAAGAAGAATGCAAGAAATTTGGTGACATGATGTCAAAAGAGTTCGAGATGTCTATGATTGGCGAGCTCACCTTCTTTCTTGGTTTTCAAATCAAGCAAATGAAGGAAGGGAACTTCATATCACAAGAGAAGTATACCAAGGACCTCCTCAAGAGGTTTGATATGAAGGATTGCAAGCCAATCAACACACCTATGGCATCTAATGGGCATCTCGACCTTGATGTGGAAGGTAACTCGTGGATCAAACTCTTTACCGCTCTATGATCGGTAGCTTGTTGTACCTCACGCATCTAGGCCCGACATCATGTTTAGTGTGTGTATGTGTGCTCGCTTTCAAGCCGATCCTAAGGAAGCTCACCGAGTGCTTTGTCAAGAGGATCCTTAGGTACTTGCGGCTCACCCCAAGCATTGGCCTATGGTATCCCAAAGGAGCAAGATTCCAACTTGTTGGCTATTCCGATCGGATTATGCCGGTTGCAAAATTGATAGAAAAAGCACATCCGGAGGGTGCCATTTGCTTGGGAGGTCACTTGTCTCTTGGTCATCAAAGAAGCGAACAATGTTGCTCTATCTACGGCCCGAGCGAGTACATAGCGGCGGGGGCTTGTTGTGCACAAATCTTGTACATGAAACAAACCCTTCTTGACTATGGTGTGAATCTTGGTCAAGTGACTCTCTTGTGCGACAATGAGAGTGCGGTGAAGATTGCAAACAACCCGGTTCAACACTCTCGCACAAAGCATATAGATATCCGCCACCACTTTCTTAGAGATCATGTCTCTAAAAAGGATATATCTCTAGAAGGTGTGAGAAGTGAGGATCAATTAGCGGATATCTTCACAAAGCCATTGGATGAATCAACCTTTTGTAGGTTAAGGAATGAGCTCAATATCCTTGACCTAAGCAACTTCACAAGGAAGAGATGAAAGGTGTTGTCGGTTGCATTGCATTGTTTATAGAGCACGTTTAAATTTCTGTTATGCATATAGGGCTTGCCTAACATGGTTAAGATAACACTCTTTAGAGGTGTGAAGAAGCTTACCCTTGGTTCAAACCTGACAAGCCGCCTAGATTCAAATTTCAGTAATATTATGTGCTTGTGTGTTGCTCTTCGTTTCTTTTCGTTCATCTCTTGAGCAACCTCTGTGTTCGTCCATGAACTGAGAAAGCTTTTGATGCTTCTACTGGTTTGAAAACTCAAGCTCATGGCCACACGTTGTCCCTCGCTCGCGTTTATTGCCTATTTTCGAAAAATACTATAAGCCTATGGCAAACTATTTGAAAAATTGAGTGTTTGAGAGTGAGGATCTCATATTGGCTCCAAAGCGTGCTTAGTTGACTCTTCAAAAGTTTGGAAACCAATTGGGAGCAGTGCCGCGAAGAAAGGATTCAACTCGGCTCTTGAAAGAGCGCCGGACGCGCACTTGGAAACCGTGGACGCGTCCGCGCCTTATGAAGAATCGAGCGCAAAAGAAGCCAGATGTTCAAGATGCGCCGGACGCGTAACAGTGTTTTGCCCGCGTCTGGCAACCGCGTCTGCAGCGCGTCCGGCGGAATCGACCTGAGCAAGCATTTTTCAAATGTTTCTGTTCGGCGTCCGACGAGCCCCGGACGCACCCGGACGCGTCCGGCGCGATGAGGAAGTGCGCGAATCACTTAATCTGACGTGTGGGGCCACCCCGTTTTTCTTCCTCCACTTCGAACCGGCCCGCGGCCCTCTTCTTCCTCCTTCGCATCCGTACGCCGCCGCGTCGCCCGCAAACCCTAGCACCGCGCCGCCCCGGCCCTCACTCCGCGCCGCTCCGCTCCTCCTCCATTCGCGCGCTCCCCGCCGGCTCTAGCCACCGCCGTGTGCCTCCCGACCGCCGCCGCGTTCGTCTTCCATTCGCGCGCGCCACCCGTCGAGGCCGAGCACGCCGCCGTGACCTCCATTCCCGCCGCCGCCGAGCTCGGTCATCTTCTCCGGCGGTTTCCTCTCGTGCTTCGTCCGTGGCGTCTCTTTGTCTTCTCGATTCGAAGCTCGCCGCCAAAAGCGTTCTTCGAGGAAGAAGACGGCCATCGATGTAAGAAACCTCCATGCACGCCAAGCGTTCGGTGAAATGCCTCAACCAGTTTCTCTTCACGATATTGATCCTTTTCGATCAATCTCTTTGTGCGATGATTCCTTGTCTTCGAGGTGCCCTACATTGTCGTTTCCTCATCCTTTCACGGGGTTTGGTCGAGTTTTAGGTAACAATGCCATGATCTATCCAATCTTACCTACTGCTATGCTCTAATAGGGTTACTCACCTCTAGAAATGCTTATGGTTATAAATCCGCTCTATTCTAATTCTTACGGCGCCGGTTACTTGATTGTTTGATCGGTGAAGTGACAGTGGGCAGTTGAACTCTAGGCCAAGCCTAGGAGTATGGATTGAGGCCAAGCCTCTTAAGACGTCAGTTCATCATCTTTCAGTGCCTAATTTGCTTGATCTACTGCAGTGTGAAACATGCCAAGGTGCAAGAACTCAGGCAGGGGTTCAGGGGGAGATGATGATCCGCACAGAAGGCCAAACCTTCCTGAGATGATTGAGAGAGCTAAAGGAAAGAAAACCGTGACTATGAGGAAGAGAAAAAGGTTGCCAGCTGATTCTCGAGCAGCCCAGCGAAGAGCGACGCAGCGGCGTGCGAGAGGAGAGCTTCGCGAGGGGTGCGAGGCATTGTGATACAAGAGTCCGGATCGCCCAGCGGCCCGGAGGCGAGGCGAGGGCTCCCGAGGCGGAGGAGACCATTCTTGAGCAGCAGGATTTTTCCCCATTACGACGGTCCTCCGTGTCGGGACCCTCCGGCGGCGGATGGCTCGGCGATCACGGGAGTCGGGTCCCTCTTCTACTCCACGAGGCAGCCCAGCGGGGGGCCCTACGGGACCTAGATTGAGTACGGAAGGAGCTATTGAAGGCCGGTGCAAAGAAGATACGGGCTATAAGACAGGTGGACATCAACACCTGGTTTCCTTCTTCCGAGAGAGAGAGAGAGGCTGGTGCACCTTATTACACGGCTACGCACAAGTCCTTGGTAGAGGCTTACGGCGAAGTCAAAGATCACCAAGCGAGAGGACGGTGATAGCGACACTTTCTCCCATGTGTTGGGCCGGGCCTTGAGAGAGTATTTGGGTACACGGCCCGGGCATGATTGATCTAATTGGCGATCTCGAGATATATCCCCGAGAATGGGTGTTAGAGTTCTATGCTACACTTGTGGATTGCTCCAAATCATTCACGATTTCATACACCATTCGTGGTCGAGGCGAGAACTTGTCCAAATGAGGAAGCCGAAACTTCTTGGGGATTTCGGAGCGGCCCATCAAGCTGCATCGAGCTGTGCTTTCCGGCATTGAGCCACCCCGCCGTGCACGGGGAGGAGTAGTGCCACCTCCGAGATCATGAGAGAGGTCTTTGGACCTAACTTTGGTGCGGGTCAAGCGGGACACCACGGGATGAGCTACGCCTTGCTCGAGTCCTTGATCGAGATTCGAGAGATACACTATACTTGCTAGACCGGGTTCGGAACGGGTTCACTAGGCTCCAGCGGTGGGTGGTGTCACATCTTATGAGGAAGATTCCTTTTGATATCTGGGATTTGATACTTTGTGATATGGAAGATGTTATCTATGGGAGTTTCAAGCACCATCGCCTGTTGCACTATGCTCATTGGATCACCTGGCTCATCTATAGAAATGGTGATCTTCCGAGACTCGATCGAAAAGAATATGAAGATCCGCTGAATTATGAGGTGTTTGGCTCCTATGATGCTTCTCGGATTGTCGAGAATCACCGCGAGATGCTCCTCCAGTCATTCCTCGACATGGAGATCCGATTCTGAGAGAACGAGGCGAGCGGGATGCTAGAGTTGAGCGGTTAGCGGCGAGATGAAGAAGCGAGAACTTGCGAAGGCGAGGCGAGCGGGATATGAGATCACTACCTCGGACTCGAGGATGATGAGGAGTACTCCATTCCGATTCGTCCTCCCCTCGTCGCATGATGCGAGGCGGCGGTTCGGGAGCGGCCATTGAGCGCGACTCGGGTACTTGACGGGTTAGCGCCAACCAGGAGCGTGCGAGGAGCGGCATGAGATTGCTCTAGCCGAGATACGAGCTCGCCGGGATGCACAAGATCGGCTACGGCGACGCGCGGCACACTGCCGGACTATGACATTGATTGCTTCACTTTTCGGCGGACGGGTGCCACGGTACCTCGGGGCATTCTTCCTCGGCTCCGAGTCGGCCCGGCGGGACGGACTTTGGGAGTAGGGCCCTCTCGGATGCCGATCACGAGTGCGGGCTTACCGGCTTCGAGGCATAGCACCTTCTTCTCCCGGCGGTTCGGTGTCCCCCGGGCTTTCCACGGATTTCCACTGGCTTCTCACCTGTTGGCTCTCATCTGCTATTCACTCCAGACTCAGGTGCAGCCCATCATCAGGCTTCTTACAGTGCACTCACAGGAGAGGCGACACCTGAGTACATGAGACAGCCTACTCAGCATGACTCGCGACCTCGAAGCGCGCGACAGATTCCTCCGGTGGATGTGCACCGGCACATCGGGCACTATACCTTCCTCGGTGGCTTCTACGAGATCCTCTTCCTACTACGAGCGGTACCACGGTGGCTCCTACTCTTCCACTTGCTGCACCGTCCGAGCCACAGGGTCAACCAGAGATAGCTCCGGTCACAGTGCCGACCACGGAGACAGCGACCGTCACAGTGTCAGTTGAGCAGACCCAGACCGCTTCACCGCCAGCGTCACAGCCAGAGGGTCAGCAGGCTCCTGTCACTCAGTCCCAGCAGAGCTCAGATGACAGCCCAGATGATGCTACAGCGTTCGTCATTGCTCCACATGCTCGTGAGACCGGCTCGTCTGCTCCTTCCACCCCTCAGCCTTAGGTTTTGGTCCTTGATGCCAAAGGGGGAGAGTTGGGAGTATGTAGACTTAGGGGAGCTCTTAGCTCTGGGATTTGGTTCTTTTGATTGATACTTTTGCATGCATCATGTTTACTTTATGCATTGTATGATATGTGTGAGGTACCTTCAATCGCAGTGACATATGCTCTTCGGTTTGGTATCACCTTCTATGTCACCTGGCTCTTTGCTCATATGTGCTTGGCTTCCGCGTTTTACTCTGATTCCATATGAGCTATGTTTTTTGTCTTGTGCTAACTCGTTTTTGCAGATTATATGAGCACGAGATCCTTTGGCTTGGTGTCACATGAGTCATTCTAACCTTTGCTTTCATTGTCTAAGGCTCATGTGAACCAAGCATGCTTGAAAACCTCAACTAAACTCTTCATACTCCGAGAGGTTGTCATCAATCACCAAAAAGGGGAGATTGAAAGCATCTAGGCCCCTTGATGTGGGTTTCGATGATTGATGACAATGTAGATTACTATGACTAACGTGTGTTTTGCGAAACAATGTGAGTTAGGTCATGGTAATGGAATCTCGAGCAATTTGGTTGGCATGCCCTCTTAACGATGGAAATCGTTTCGGTTTTCAAAGGTTGGACGACAAGGTTAAGGACGGTTAGTTCCGATTGTCGAAGGTGTTGAGAGACATCGGATTAGTCGTTAGGACTTTGTTTTCTCCTTTGGCCGTACTATTAAGGGGGTGCAAATGGGTAGCTTGACCTAGTTGAGTCTCGGGTTTAGGTGTGGTGCACACTTTGGTGAAATCTTAGCGCTAGGAAGTTACCCGAGAGTCTGAGAAGTGTTGAAGTCGTCGCCGTTTTCAAAGGATCGCGTATCAAGTGGAAACGGGAGCTTCAACAGCGCGGACGCGCCAGCGCCCGGCCGTGGGCGCCGGACGCGTCCCGTCGCGCACGGTAAAAGTCGTCCTCGGCTCGCGCCTGAGCGGCGGACGCGTTGGTCTGGCGTCCGGCGTGCGCCGGACGCGGACCAGAGAGTTCTGGGATCGGGCAGGAAAGATCAGTCGCGCGCCGGACGCGCGGACGCGCGCCGGACGCGTCCGGAGCACGCATCAGCCCAACGGCTAGGTAGCCGTTTGAATCCTATCAAGCGCCGGACGCGTCCGGGTGGCGGCCGGACGCGTCCGCGCTCACGTCTGAGCTGAAATCGAGGTAACGGTTGGATTTTGGCCCTTGGTTATAAATACAACCCCACCCTCTACATTTCGGCTCTCTTGCTCATTTGTTCAATTTGAGAAACACTTTGTGAGAGTATGAGAGTTGCAAGAGCCTCATGACTTGAAGAGATTTGAGAATCCATGAGTTCATGAGCAATCGAGAGTAGCTAGTGTGCATCCACTCTTCTCCCTAGGCTTTGCGAGGTCAAGTGAGAGTTTGTGCTTGTTACTCTTGGTGATCGCCATCACCTAGACGGCTTGGTGGTGATTGGAGCTTGGTGATCATCCGGCGGTGCTTGTGGATGACCCAACTCATCTTGTGAGCGGTTCTTGGCGATTCACCGCGTCGGAGCGACGAAGAATCAGCCCTAGAGAGCACTTGGTCCTTGCGAGGATCAAGGGGGAGCTACACCCTTGCGCGGGTGCTCCAACGAGGACTAGTGGAGAGTGGCGACTCTCCGATACCTCGGGAAAAAGATCGCCGTGTTCCTTGTCCCTTTACTTTCCGCATTTACTTTCTAGCACTTACATTCTCGCAATTACTTTCATAGAATTGCCATGCTAGAATAGGATTGGAACTTAGGGTGCAAAACTTTAGTTGATCGATTGTCTAGAAACACACATAGGCACCGAGGGGTGAATCATGGGCTAGTAGGTTTAATTCCGCAATAATTTTTAGAATTAGCCCAATTCACCCCCCCTCTTGGGCATCTTGATCCTTTCACTATGGAGGTGGTGTGTTTGCGGGAGACTATCAAAAGAGAGTTTACTTCTTATATGTTAGAGGATTTGGTTAATGGTCGGATGTTTCGGTGGATTTGGACACCAAATGAGGGGCATTCGGAGGCACTCTCACGTGTTAAGGAGGGTGATATAGAAATCATTAGGCGTGACAAGGAAGAATTCTTCTCAAGTATTAGAGCTAAAAACGACAGGGACAATTTTGATTGGGAGGTCATTAATGTTTATGGACCGAGTCGAGAATGAGAGGAAACAGGTATTCATAGATGAGTTAGCGGGAAAAATTAGAAGTACACAAGTGTGCCTATATTATTGGGGGTGATTTCAATCTTATTAGATCAAGAGAGGAGAAATCTACTCTATCTCTGTGAGCGATGGAAACTAGATTTGTTCAATAACTTTATTTCAGATTGTGGTCTAAAAGAGATGCCAAGGAAAGGTGGGAAATATACATGGACAAACAAACAAGAGCAACCTATAATGAGTGTTCTTGATAGGGTGTTTGTTAGCTTTGATTGGGAATTTCGGTTCCCATGGGCAACATGTGAAACTCTTACTAGAGTAGGCTCGGATCACACTCCACTTTTAGTCCACACTTTGAAGACACCGAGTCGGCCATCCATATGTATTCAGATTTGAAATGGCCTGGTTTACTCATGAAAATTTCATGGATAGTTTGCTAGCCGGCTGGCCAATAAGAGGAAACAAAGAAGTCCAAGATTTACGGAGAGAAATTAAGAAGCATATCGAAAAATTCAGTAAAGGATGGGGGAATAATATTAGAGGCCAACTAAGGAGAGATAAACGGGTGATCCTGGAAGAGCCGAAAACAGATAGATATTCTAGCGAGAGATAAATGGTTTGAGCCAAATGCAATGGAAAGAGAGGTATGATAAAGAGATCGCACTTGAACAGATCTATGCTTTTGAGGAAATTCAATGGCAAAAGAGAGGTGGAGAGAAATGGTTATTACGGGGTGATGCTAATACAAGCTACTTCCATAATAAAGCTAATGGCAGAAAGAAGAAGTGCACCATCTTTTCTTTAGAGGAAGATAATGTAATAATTTCGGGTGAGCGGGCTTTGAGAGAGCACATAGAAGGATATTACAAGAGTTTGTTTGGCGAGTTGAAGAAGAACATGTCACTTTGGAGGAGGATTTCTCGGCGAACTGCGAAAGCTTATCGGGGAGATGGCGGCGAAGCCGGTTGAGCCTTTTACTATGAAAGAGATTGAATTTGCTATTAGAGATATGGACTCAAACTCACCCCTGGTCCCGATGGCATCCCGGCAAGTTTTTACAAGAAGATGTGGCCATATATCAAGGAGGTGATCTATGAGATGTTTGCTAAGCTATATGAAGAGAGGATGAATATGAGTAGGTTGAATTATGGGATGATTTGATTCCAAAGATTAAAGAGGCTAATAACATAAAACAATTTAGGCCAATTTGTTTGCTTAATGTGGATTACAAGTGGTTCACCAAGGTACTTACTATTAGGCTAGCTAAGTGTGCAAATAAAATCATCAATCCTGCTCAGACAGCATTTATCCCAGGTAGATATATTCTGGAAGGTATAGTAATGGTTCATGAAGTTCTTCACCATTTGAGAGTTCATCACAGACAGGGTATAATTTTGAAGCTGGACTTCGAAAAAGCTTATGATAAGGTGTCTTGGCAGTTTATGATTGAAGTGCTCAGAAAGAAAAAGTTCCCAGAGAAATGGATTGGATGGATGAAACAGATTATAGAGGGGGTAGGGTAGGTGTGATGATCAATGGTCAACCAGGGAGCTTCTTGAACTTTCAAAGGGCTAAGACAGGAGACCATTGTCTCCTCTCCTGTTCAATTTAGTGGGTGATACTCTTTCCATGTTGCTAAATAGAGCTAAAAGCAGTGGGCTGATTAGAGGCTTAGTTCCAGACTTATGTGAGGGAGGTTTAACTCATCTTCAGTACGCTGATGACACAGTCCTCTTCCTGAACAATGATGAAGAATCTATTTGCAACACAAAATTCTTGCTGTATTGTTTTGAAGCTATGTCAGGTCTAAAGATCAACTACCAAAAGAGTGAAATTTTTGTTCTGGAAGCTACAATAGAAGAGCAAAGAGAGGTGGCCGACAGGTTTAACTGCAACATTGGTGAATTTCCTCTTAAATATCTTGGAGTAATGTTGGACAGGTACTATATGAGTTCTGCAGACTTTGTATATGTGAACCGAGAAAGTTGAGAAGAGAGTCCCCACCGCGAGTCATGTTAACTAGTGGAGGGAAAATGATTCTTACGAGAATCATGTCTAAGTTCAGTTCCTAATTATGTAATGGGAGTGTTTCTTCTAAGAGGAGAGGTGCATCGAGAAAATGGATACAAGCAAGGTCTAACTTCTTTTGGCATAAAGCCGGAGAAAAGAAGAAGTATCATATGAAGAAATGGGAGATTTTAACAACCAAAAAGAGTGTTGGGGGTTTGGGGTTCACGAGATACCGAGTTAATGAACAAGTGTCTATTGTCAAAGTGGATCTACAAGCTTGAAAGAGGAGATAATAATCCTTGTTGCCAGTTGCTTAGAGCAAAATATATGGGAGAGAAAGGTTTCTATAGCTCTAAACAGAAAGGAGTGTCGCAGTTCTGGGCAGGTCTTCATGAAATTAAAGAGTGTTGTGAAAAGGGGTTGGTCTATATTGTTAGAGATGGGAAGAAAACTAGGTTCTGGTTGGATGTATGGTTGGGGCAGTGCCAACTCAAGTATGTGTTCAGCTCATTATATGAGATATGCAATGAACAAGAGTGTACTGTTTTTGAGGCACTAAAGAATAGTGAGATCAACCTGACTTTTAGGAGAACATTTGGGCAGCAACAGAGAGATGAGTGGAGTCAATTAGTGCAGCGGGTACAAGGAGTTCAGCTTGTTGCGGAACCAGATCTTGTGGAATGGGCATTAGACAGGAAAAAAGAGTTTACTACGGCCTCTTTGTACAAAGAGCTATCATACACAGGCTTTGAAAATAGAGAGGTCATGAGCATCTGGAGAGCCAAACTCCCACTGAAGATCAAGTTCTTTCTTTGGTCCATCTACACTGATTGCTTGCCTTCTGCAGAACAGTTGAAAGCCAGGAACTGGCCAGGAGAGGAGTTCTGCAAACTGTGTGGTCAATTAGAGACAGCACAGCATATTTTCTTTGAGTGTTCTTTAGCCAACTATTGTTGGTGGGCTTTTAGAGATGCTTTGGCATGGCCTATTACCCCTTCAAACCTAAATCACTATCTATCTTTCAGTTGTGGGAATAATAGTGAACCAAAGCCTATGATGATTTTCTTGCTAGGATGTATTTGCTGGAGCTTGTGGCTTACCCGAAATGAATTTGTTTTTCAAAATAGAGTTGCAGCTAGCCCTAACACAGTGATACACCGATCTTTGACTCTTATGCAGAAATGGAGTTTGTTGCTCAGGGACAGGGAAAGAGGTTGGATCGAGAAGGTGATGGACAAGTTAGCGACGCTCTTGGGACCAAGAGATCAAGGCTAGTTGTCTGAAGCTTTGGGATGAAGATGAAGGCGATTTTTTGCAGAAGCTTTAAGTCAAAAAAGTAGAGTTTACTTTGTTAGAGAGTCGTGCAGTCTTAAGCACCGTGAGCCATGCTCTGCTCATGTAATAAGGAGTTTTACCGTTTGAAGTTTCCATTGTGCTTAAAATTGTAAAGCTGGTAACCCCAGCGAAACATGGTTACGTTTTGCTTTCTATAAAGCGGGGCCGAAAGGTCTTTGATCTAAAAAAAAAAAAGTTGTTTATCCACGTGCACACCTGTTCGGTATGCTGGGCTGAATTTGCTGGGGTTGGTTTTGGCTGGGCTGACCAGCCCATCCGTTCGCCAGCCCAGCCCCAGCCGAACGGCTGGCCGTAAAGCCGCAGCGCCGCACGCCCGCACCCTCCTCCCCAGTTCCCCTTCGCGCGCAGCCGCACCCTCCCGGTTCCACATCGCGCAGCCGCTAGGTTTCCGTCGCTGCTCATCCTCTTCTCTTCGCGCAAGCTGCGGTGGCCGTGAGCGCCGCTTCACCGTGGCCCCGGCGTCGGTCGGCGGATCGGCCCGCTTCCTTTCCTACGCCGTGATGCTGCCCTCGCCGTCGGCACCTTCCTCGCCGTCGGCGGCTTCCACGGCGACGGTAATCCGGCAACGCTCGGCGTCCCGGGCGCCCGACCCCGACCCACCGCAGCAAGGTACTCCCGGATCCCTCGCTCCACCATTCCCACACGTCCGGATCGACTCCGGCATCCTCGTAGTCCGAGTCCCTCCTCACCCTCAAGGTCCTGCACGGATACGCCGCCCTCCTCGCCGGATCCACCTCCGGGATAGCTGCCTTCAGCTTGTTGAGGCCCCTCCGTCACCCCGTGCAACCAGGTCGCCGGATCCGCGCTGCTGCTGAACATTGCCCACACTGGCATCGTGCAGACTGCTCCTCGCCAAGGTACCCCGGATCCCACGGTTGTGTGGAGTGCAACATTAGCTGACTGAAGGTGCAGTATTGAACTTATTACAACCTGTCATCTGAAGTCAGGTTTGTGTACTATGAAGTGGGTTTGACACTTGTTTTTAACTACCTGCAGGAAGATTGATCAAGGCCGACGGTGTATGTGCAGCAGCGGATTTCATCGTATCTGTGCAGTTTGCTTAGTGGTTTCTAGGAAGTCCACTAGTTTTGTAAATGTTGCATATATGCCTAATTTGTTGACCCATTAGCCCGATTTGGATTCTTTTGTTGTAAAGATTAGACAATGGGCTGTCAAGAGTAGTGTTTATGTAGGGAGAACTGAAGGTTCATCCCATGTTTGCTATGAACTAGAAAAGGACTGTGAGTTGATGTATGATTGTAGGGACCAGTTAAGCTTGATGAACTGCTAGATAACTAAGGCAAGATTTATTTGAAGTTGATTGCAATTGTGGGATGAAGTAGCTATGTACTGTTATGGGTTTTGAAGATTTATTAGAAGTGTTTTGGAGAGGGATGAGTTGGCGCCATTTTTTGAATGCTGCTAGTGTTGGCGCCATGTTTTGGGTTGGCAGCAATTTGAAATGGCTGTGAAGTTGCTGGTGCTTTCTTGGTGCCTAGCTGGAAGCTGCCAGCAGCTTCGTTGGCTGGCTGGTTCAGCACCAGCAACTTCCAGCCAAACCAGCACCAACCCAGCCAACCGAACAGGCTGATGTACGCTCTTTATGCGGACCAAATAAGGAGGGATTTAATTTAATTTATTTATTACCCGATGATCACGTTAGCGTGCGTGATGGTGAGATTCTAGAAGTTTCTTTAAGTATTCAGATTTCTTTATTAGTTGTTTCATCTTATCTAAAAATTAAATGCTATGTAGAAGGTACTAGAGCATTTGATGATTGGATCCATAGAGTTTGTGATCCTATTTCAGTTTGTTGCACACCAAAAGTATGATCCTCCGCTACAGTGCCTTACAGCTAATCAGCCTAAGTGCCTCATCCACAATCCGTTTACGAAAAAAAAGAAACAGCGGGTAAGTAGAACCGACGAACTGAATGTCTATCACGCAACGTAACATCGATCGATCGTCACGGAACTGGATTGCAGTTCGTTAGCCAAATCATGAACGCTCCTCATCACCACAGGGAAAACACACACACAACACAAGCAACGCACCACGACGCGGGTCGCGCGGGTTCGCGGCAGATCCGGCGGCACACGTGCGTGCGTGCGGTGCGGCTAGCTGCCGCGCCCGCGCGCGCTGGACGGCAATGGGCCGCCTTAGCCGCCGTTTCTTGGACTTTCTGAGCACAGCGACGGGGGCGGCCTCGTTGCGTTTCTTTAACGCCTCAAATGCACACCAGCCCACACCCACCTCGGATCAATGGTTCTCAATTTCAAAGTGGTCGCGTTTCAGAACGGAACGTGCTCTACATCCACCTGCTACGTCCGCGTACGCCTGACCCCGTCAAACACACACGACCAGCTGGGCGCAGCAGCCAGCCGCCCTCACAACACAACCACGAACAAACGCCGGCCGGCCTTCTCGGGTTCTCAGACCCCAGCCCCGACCAGCTCATCCGAGGATCGCAGCAGCAGCGGCTTCGTCAATTGGAAATTTATTTACCTGGCACGTGTAGGGGCCGAGCGAAGCGAGCACGCAAGCGAGCCGTTCGAATCGAATCCAAACTGCATTGCGTGGCCGTGCCGATAAAATCGGAACGGCTGCGCCGAGCCATCTCTCCCCTCCCCCCCTTTTCGCCCTTCAACAAAAGTCACCCTGACCTCGTCATCCCGTCTCTCCCAATCAAGCTGGTTCTGCTCACGCACCGCGTGGCGACCACGATCGCATACTCCCTCCCGCCACACCATAACCCACGGCCGCGGACCTTTTTCGCTGCGTGATCCCTTCTTCATTCCGAGGGTGCTTGCGTGCGTAGGGGCAGAGTCGCTAGCCGTCTGAAAGCAGAGTCCTCCCTCCCGGGTCGGTCATCTGAGGACGAGCGAGGGTTTTGAGAGGAAGCACCCCCGCCGGCCCCGCGACCGAGCGATGGCGATGGCGGCGCCGGCGTTGTCGCCGGCGGGGACGACGGTGCCGCTGGGCGTGCTGCTGCGGCGGGAGGTGACCAAGGAGCGGATGGAGCGGCCGGACGTGCTGTGCGGGGAGGCCAGCCGCAGCCGCAAGGGCGAGGACTTCACGCTGCTCCGCGCCGGCGCCGGCCACCGCGTCCCCGGGGACCCCTCCACCTCCTTCTCCGTCTTCGCGGTAACGAACCCACCCACATTGCTCCCTCTCTCTCTCTGCCCGTGTCCACCGGATTGATTCTGGGGAGTGGAGAGATCGATCGCGTTCGCCTGCTGGAGTTGAGTTGAGAGTTGAGTCGGTCGTGGGGTTTTGGGCCGCCGGCTTCCGACTTTTACGTGGCGGCCACTACGCGCTTGCTTTTCGCCTTTATCTGGTTGGCGGAGTTGTTCGTCTTTTTAGTCAAGACAAGGAGAAAGAGAGAAATAGTTGTTGCTTTTTTTTTTTTTTTTTTTTTTTTGGTGTGTGCGCATAGGCCAGTTCATGCATGGTGGAAGCATGACGACTGTGAAAACTTTTATTTACCTTTTATTTGATCCTAAGCATGGTATCTCAATTATGCGATGTTACGGAAAAACATATCAGATTTCATCTCTTGCTCTGTTTTGGGCGGTAGCTTGATGATGGTACACCGTTGATGACTGTATATTTTTGTTCTGATAACCATCTGATGATTGGTAATTGTGCTTTGTTGATTGATAGCTTTTCGATGGGCACAACGGATCAGGAGCAGCCATATACGCAAGGGAGAATCTGTTGAACAACGTCCTGCGTGCCATTCCTACATGCTTCTGCAGAGAGGAGTGGCTTGCCGTGCTCCCACGTGCGCTGGTTGCAGCGTTCGTCAAGACCGACAAAGATTTCCAGGAAGTGGGTAAGTAAGTAGTCTTATTATTGTTCAGCTTTGTGCATTTAATAATACTGAAGGCATGTTTTCATCATAGAATTGTTTAAGTCCTTAAACAGGCCATATATTGCTTAGGCAGACACGTGATTTCTTTCTTTCTTCTTAAAGTCAATGCAGTGCACAAGGTGCACAAGTCTGTCAGAATTTCCTTTGGCAACTGCCTTTTCCTGTTTCAAATGTTTGACACATTTTCTCTACTGTTTCAGCTGAAACCTCTGGTACAACTGTGACATTTGTGATAATAGACGAGTGGGTTGTGACTGTAGCATCTGTCGGTGATTCGCGTTGCATACTAGAATCTGCCGATGGCTCAATCTACTTTTTATCAGCTGATCATCGCTTTGACTCCAACCCAGATGAGTAAGTTTTGCTCCCAGTGTTATATAGTTATTACTAAGAATTGTTCGATGTTTAATCTTCCTATTTTTCAGGGTCAAGCGCGTGACAGCATGTGGGAGCAAAGTTGGGAAAATGGACGTTGTCGGTGGTCCAGAGGTTTGTGTGTCTGTCTCACCCTTAATACTGCGTGCTCCTGAATGGATTTTGTCTATGTCTGGCGTATGACCTACCATGGTGATGATTCCCAAGTTCAGCAGTTAACTGTAACTCCAGGATTATATTATTTAATTTCCTGTGTTCTAGTGTACTCCAAATGGTATATCTTAAATTATGATAGAAACTAAAAGCTTGTGCAGTGTGTTTCAGTCTTATGGTAGTTTGTATCTTGCACCTAACCATTTCACCATTTTTCTCTATTTTTCATTATATGATTGCCACTCTCTTTGGTCTTTGCTAATTGTTTGACACAAAGCACTAATTCTGTTTTTGGTTTGAAAAAATAGTGCACTATAATTTCAATCAGTGACTTTAATTAGTGCAAGTGAGCAACCTTTATCTTATTTCAGACACTGCAGGTTCATCTGTCTCTGATGCAATTATCATTTGTGTTTAATCCATTTTATTGCCCATAGTTTGGTGACTTGGTCTCCTTGTTTTGTTTGCTATTATATTAAAGTACATTGGAGTAAATAGGTTTACCCTTCAACATTTCAGGTTGGTCCTCTAAGATGTTGGCCAGGTGGCTTGTGTTTATCTAGATCCATAGGGGATCTTGATGTTGGTGAATGCATCATTGCTGTTCCTCATGTTAAGCAAGTGAAGGTTTGTTCACCTGTAAATTCTGCTCTACACCTACAACTTCCAAACATTGCATGTGCCATTAGATATGTCCATTCATGATTGGATACCAACTTAATTAAGTCTCCCCTTCAAGATGGCGTCATCATGTAATGTATATAATTAAACAAAAATTTTAGTTCTAGTATCGTGAATTTAATTATGACCATTGCAGTTCATGACCCTATGATGTTCTTTGTATCAGCTTTCTAATGCTGGAGGTAGAATTGTCATTGCAAGCGATGGTGTATGGGATGATTTGACTTGTGAAATGGCTCTTGACTGTTCCCGTGGGTTCTCATCAGATGTAGCTGCCCATCGAATTGTTAATGTAATTAACTTACATTCATTTTCCTTAAAAGTAGTATTATTTCTTTGATTAATCTCAACAATCTGTGATCCTTGGTTCATTATTTTTTCTTCAGGAAGCAACCCGGCCTCGAGGAATCAGGGATGATACTACTTGCATCGTAATTGACATTCTACCACCAGAAAATATAGCGCCGAGTCCTCCTAAGAGATCGGGCAGGATTGCATTCAATAATTTCAATAATATGTTTCGCAGAAGATCTCTAGATGCTCCCTTCAAATCAAAGAGATCAGATTATGCAGAACCGGATGTGGTGGAAGAAATATTTGAAGATGGCTCTCCGATGCTTTCTAAAAGGTAATATATAACGAGCTTAACAATTTTCTTTCTCGCCTTTTCACTTGTATTGTAGTTTGACCTCATGTATATGTATAGCTATAAAAGTACAACAATGCATAAAAATATAGTAGAGTTATCCTTGTTTTTGAAAGGCTGTATAAGTAGAAGTGTCAACTTGAAATCATTGGAGTACTAGCATCAATATAAATTATGATGGAGATGTCCTTATGTGTACCACTGCATCAATGTAGAGTAGATCTGGTTAGTATGATTGTGTCCTTATCTTTACGGATGAAAGAGACATGTTTAGATTGTCAGATCTTGCTGTCTGCTAAAGGATCTTATGACTTGTAGTAGTAATTATTGGATACAGAAAATGAGTTGGCACTGCTGCTTGACGGTATCAGCCACAGCCCCCATTTTTGTTTCCATATATGCTAATGGTCAGGATTGTCTTTGTCTCTGCTCATCTGCTGAATTCTTTCCCAGTCTGCTAAAGGATCTTAGGACAGTACGTAGTAATTGTTGGATACAGAAAATGAGTTGGCATTGCTGCTTGACAGTATCAGCCCAAGCCCCGGTTTTTGTTTCCATATGTGCTAATGGTCAGGATTGTCTTTGTCTCTGCTCATCTGCTGAATCCTTTCCCGACGCCTACAGCCTTGGATCCTCTTATTTCTTCTGATTACTTACATGGTCCTTGAACCATCTTGATCTGGTCGATACATAGTGTAAAATTTTTCAGATAATACGATAAAATTATTAGCCACTTATAATACTGACAAAATAAATAAGTTGGAATCTCGATGTTTCCAGCTTTGCTTTCACTGTTCTAGTATAGCACTGAAGCTGAAATGTTGAATTATATAAATATGTTGCCTGCTTATTTTCTTGTTCCACTAGCCTCTGTTCATTGCAACACTTTTTTTCTGAGATTTTTCTTACTATATACTTGTTTTGTTATCTCGTATTGCTTCTGACTTTTAGCACTAATTCACTACCTGCAGGCTAACTACCGGATATACACTTGAGAAAATTTTTGCACCCTCCAGTTGTGCAGTTTGTCTGGTACGGTTGGAATCTGGACAGGGAATTTCAGTGCATGCTAACCCATTGCAACATGAAAAACTACAAGGTTGGCAGGGTCCTTTCCTGTGCCTGAGCTGTCATGAAAAGAAAGAAGCAATGGAAGGGAAACGCCGGCCAAGAGGTATCAATATCATCATTAATAATAATTCATATATATACCTGGACTACACTCTGTAGCTAACCCTCAGACCGCTAATTCGTTTTTCGGTTCCTATTTCTCTTTGCAGGATTTTCAACAAGTGTCTTTGGTCACATGTACTAGGCCTGCCTAATTTCCCGGAACCACTCTTCCATACCACTAAAGATTCTTTTATTCATTCGTAGCTGGAAACAATAGTCTGCCCATAACAATTCATTGCATAGAATTGACCGTTTCAGTCGAAAATAACACCGAGTATTCTTGACAAACAGCCTGAAGATTTATTCATCAGTTGGAGTAGCATAGGAATTAGCAAAGCCCACCTTATATTTTTCAAAGGACTACGGTTGTGTTCAGAGGTTCAGCTCAGCTGCAAGCTTGAAAGCCGCATCTACGCATTTCAGTGTACAGACTCTACAGAGCAGAGGCCGTTTTACTTGTATAGAGATCTAAATGATCATTGGTCTTCTTGTAACCTGTTGAGAATGCAGGTCTTAACAAAACTCTTCTTGGAGATTAGCTGGGGTGCAAGTGTTAGTGCTCTGTGAGGATCAGATGACACCTGAATTGCCGTCCCCGTTGTTGTTGCTAAACATCCACTGTCAATCACTGGGATAATCAATTCAACATAAATTCTGCACGTCGGACCCATTCCAGCGTACATATAGTATGGGATACAAACAACTAATCTCTATCATCCTTGACAAAAAAAAAACTAATCTCTATCATTCATCTGTGCTGCTCGTCATGTAGCTATCATCCACCCCTAGTGGCTAGTATGGACCGTGTCTGCGTGCTCCTGCTCATCCATATGTGTCCATATTGACGCGCGCAGCGCGCGCTTGCGCCAAACGGCCAGCCAAAACCATTTATTTGCCGCACTGTTGCGCACCAGTTCACCCTGCACGTTTATTTTATAAATCCAGTGACAAATCAGGGATGGGAATCTCCGGCTGCTGTTGCGGGGATCGCTCTCCCCATGCACCCCTGTCATTTGGCACATCCGTCACCGGACCGGCTTGTTTCCTCCAGAGCGTAGCAGAGGAACATGCCGGTGACGGCCGGAAACCCCGGCCCGGGAGAGCGACGGCGAGGAATGGAATGCTCATCGCACCTGCACGGCTGCATCGTGCCAGCGCGCGCCACTGCACCCGCCGGACTACAGCTCACCTACTGGGATGTGGCCGGGATCTGCACGACGCGCCACCTGACCGCTATGCTTAACCGACTAATTGATTCAGGCGCTGCGACCAACCCTGCGCGGCCGGTGTGCGTCGTGGCTCGATCACCTCTGAACTCTGAACGCGACGCGCGGGACGGATGGGGATGGCGATCGATCGATTGGTGCCGAGTCATGTCCGGCTTGTGTCCACTCCCGAATGGGGGATGGCGATCGATTGGCACGCGCCACGTGCCGACCACTCCGCTTGTTTGGAATGGGGTGGGGCCGTCCGCCCGTCGTCAGAACGTCAGGTTTGGATAATTGGATTCTAGACTTTTGCGTACGGCCAACTGTACCTCAGACGGATGGCATTGGACAGCTGTGTTTGGAACTTCGATTGATGTGGCGAGCCACGTGATTCGTACATAGGTTGTGGCTAGAGATCTTAGGACTAGGCGAGGCGAAATAGCCATCTTAGTCCCTAAACTATTTGGCAAGGCTCATTTTGATCTCTTAACTATCAAAACGTCCAATTTAGTCACTAAGAGCAACTCCAAGAGCCCACTAAAAAGTTAACGCCTAAAACTCTATATTGGGGCCTCTATCTAGTGGTTCTTCCTCTAAAATTAGTTTACTTCACAACAGCTTCCTAATATTTATATCCAAAAATAATCTCAACCCACCACGTCATTAGTTAGTTGAAATCCAAGGCTAGCCGCGTCTGCATGTTGATTTAGGGGCGCCGAGAGATGAGGGCCGCATGCTTGGTTTTTCCGAGCCACTAAATCTTGGGGGTATTCTTCGGAACCTGTTGGAGCCATGTTTTACCGCTAATTATGCAAATACTATTTTTTAGGGGTGTTATTAGCCGTCTCTTGGAGTTGCTCTAAACTATCTATTTTTGGGTCAATCTTGTCCAATCCTATTAGTTAATCACCATGTGTCCTTGAGTCCATGCAAAATGACATTAGTGCCCCTCTTTTCATCCTTAAGTAGTTGACCGCATCTGAGTCCTCTGTTTCTCCCTATGTGTTATCTGTTTCCAGTGTCCATCCTTCCTATGTTGACCGCAAAAGATGGAAGGTTATGTATGAGGTTTGCTTCCAGAAAGCATATATACATATACACAAGACTGTTGGTTCCAAATCGTCAAGGATATCAGCTCAAGATGTGACTGGTCGCCATTGGGCCTCAGGACATGGCTAACATGCAGAAACAAATTCCTAACCAGCTAACATGCACAAATAAATTTTTGATAATGGATGTAGAAACAATGAGTGCATAAACAAATTCCTGATAATAGACGACGTATATGTCTCGTGTCTCATACCCATGTTTTTGACATAACAAGTGAAAGTGTTCATAAACTGATGATTGCATGATACAGAGGCATTAACATTAATGCCTTGAAACCACATCTTTTTCTTCGAATGCACCAATGTGTTGATGCTTTTTCTTGACAAGGGCTGCTTTGTCCTGCTGCTGCTCCACGTCCAAGTGATGAGGACTGGGTGTTTGTAGATGCACACCCACCTTGCACACTGATTGTTACCTTTGCAAATGAACCAACAATCTCAGTATTAGTCTCAGTGATAACAGAAACACTCCCTTCAAATGTTTCCTTCACAGATGCTTGAGCACTTGACTTGACAGATGCTTCTACTCTCTCCAAAAATCGGGCAACACCTGGAGGAACAACCAAACAAGACGGGAAGAGGAGAAACGGGAACGAGAGAAAATAAACGACGCACAGTAACACTGTCAACATGGCCGCTCGTGCAGGAAAAATGCAAGGGTACCAATGACTTTTTGCATGCACTCAGGGACACATGGCAATTAACTACTCCCTCCATTCCCTTTTACCCAGCGCGCAACGGTTTTTCAAAATGACCACAATACCCGGCGCGGACATGCATACCGAGGCATCAGCTATTTATTCACGCGGCTGCTAGTATGCCGAGGTAGCGTCATTTACTATTCCTGGCAAATAAAACAACGTTTCTGCATGCAGCTAGGAGTACTAGTTACACCCCAAATTTCGTTTTTACGAATTGACGAGGAAACAGAAGCTTGTTTCCTAAGTGAAACCATGCGCGCTATTAATAAGGACTCTGGCCGGCGACGCTGGTGCTTCGGGAGGATTGCGTGGTTAATAGGCGTCGCATGGCCCCATGCAATTCTTGGTATCTGTAATATGGGCTTGCACGCCGGGTAAAACGGAACGGAGGGAGTAGTAGGGATGGATGAGATCGACCCAAAAATAGATAGTTTAGAGACTAAATTGGACATTTTAATAGTTGAGGGACCAAAATGAGCCTCGGCCAATAGTTTGGGGACCAACATGGCTATTTTGCCGCGAGTTTACGTGTCTATGATGATGTGTACCGAGAATGCAAGATATACCTATAGGTGTGGTGACCGCAAATAAGAATCAACCTAAAAGCAACCACACCATACAAATTGGCCAAAAATCAACCTAAAATGCAAGAAAGTGAAATGCTTACTTCGATCCAGTGGATTCAAAAGACATGCTTTTAAGATCTGTTTGGGGCTGCTAATTCTGTTTCATAAAAATGCCCACCTACTCCCAACAGTGACACGGACCAAAGATGCCATGGAGCAATTCCACTGTCAATCTGGTTTTCATCCAAGTGTTTGGTATACAACTGCATCTTTAAGTTCGCTTCTCTCTATCTCACTGCTACCTGGGCCCACGGGTAAAGGGGCATAATGAAAAAATTGAAAGATGCATTCGCGCGACAGAGGAGTAGCGCAGCAGAGGGAGTCGTGCATCGCGGGTCGGGTCGCGCGTGGGGGTGGGAGGCGGACCCAAGAATAGAAGAAAATAACGGTTCGAGTGTTGGAGATGTGTAGTCAATGGCAATTGCGGGTAATTCCACCCCAACTCCACGTCTAGGTCTATTTTTGCCAGTTCTGGAGTAGGAGAAGAGGTCCTCCGAAAATTTATACTAGAGCTCCAATAACTCCGTGGAGTTGGGCTGCTCCAATGTTTTCTGGAGTTGGGGTGTTTTAAGTATGAGAATATGTGGTGCATGGACCCTTCTTACTTACAGCTGGTAAAGGACACATGGGGCGACGGAAGCGGAGTCCAAGATTTGAAGGACTTGCAACTCTCGCTGGGGAAGATGCAGTTGTCGCTTTCACAGTGGGAGAGGTTGGTCTTTGGTTCGGTGAAGCAAGAATTGGCGGTGCTACGGCGTGAACCAATGTTTTCTGGAGTTGGGGTGTTTTAAGTATGAGAATATGTGGCGCAGGGACTTCTTTAAGTTCACGCCGTAGCGCCGCCAATTCTTGCTTCACCGAACCAAAGACCAACCTCTCCCACTGTGAAAGCGACAACTGCATCTTCCCCAGCGAGAGTTGCAAGTCCTTCAAATCTTGGACTCCGCTTCCGTCGCCCCATGTGTCCTTTACCAGCTGTAAGTAAGAAGGGTCCATGCACCACATATTCTCATACTTAAAACACCCCAACTCCAGAAAATATTGGAGCAGCCCAACTCCATGGAGTTATTGGAGCTCTAGTATAAATTTTCGGAGGACCTCTTCTCCTACTCCGTAACCGGCAAAAATAGACCTAGACGTGGAGTTGAGGAAATTACCCGCAATTGCCATTGATTACACATCTCCAACACTCGAACCGTTATTTTCTTCTATTCTTGGGTCCGCCCCCACCCCCACGCGACCCGACCCGCGATGCACGACTCCCTCTGCTGCGCTACTCCTCTGTCGCGCGAATGCATGATCGACGCGCTCGCCGCCGACCCCTTCCCCGCCGAGTCCACCTCGCCAGGCGGCCGCGCCTCCGCGGCTCGATCCTCTCACCGGCCAAGCCTCCTTCCCCCATGTCTTCTTCCCTTGCACTTTCATCCCCAACCCTAACCCCAAGAAGAAGGCGGCGCAGCTTGGCCTCGTGCTTGGTGACCCCAGGGCGATGGCGCGATGCGGCTTCCAGAGCGGAGGGGTGGCTCGAGGTGCTCCTTGCCGTAACAGATTCCTGAGCGGAGGGGTGGCCTGAGGTGCTCCTCGCCGCCGCAGATTCCCGAGCGAAGGAGTGGCCTGAGGTGCTCCTCGCCGTCGCATCCGGCGTCGGCGTGGCAACTTGTCAAGGGCATCGTCGACCTCCACCACACCGACGGTAGCGGCACCTCTTTCCCCTCCGGCTATGGCTAAGTTCGTCTGTAGAGTTTGTTTGTAGTGACCAGAAGGAGGGGATGACATGTGGGTCCCACTTAGGGGTAAAGTTGGCAATCCACACAATAAAACATCGCTCTAGAGCTGAAAGCACTCTTCTAGCCAAACACCCCTAAAAGACGCTCCAACTCTACTCAGAGCTAGCTCCAACTAGATTTCTGGAGTGGAGCTGCTCTATGTGGAGTTGGAGCCATATCAAACAGGCCCTAAAGAGAGTAAATCTGGTCCATCTGGATTTAGAGCCGGTAGAGTTTTGCCGAACAAGCACTTATAACAATTAACAAACTTGTAATCCATTGTATTTGGGACGGAGTTGCTAAGGTGCAGTACACGGTTTTGCTCCATTATTTGAGTCTACTAATTGATGAGAAACCCGCAGCCTTGCTCTGCCTTGCCATTGATATGAACATGAGAAACGGCAGTAGTACGGCACACTGCATTTTCTTGGTGACGCTGCTTATGTCTGCGAGCGAAATGTCATTATCGGGGATTATTGCTCACAGGGATTAGAGAAATCAAGGAAACGTGATACAGCTCGCGAAGGACGACACGACGACGGAAGAGCACAAAAAGTTGAAGGGCCCATTATTCATCAATTGGACGTAGTCCCTGTGGGTCATCACATCCTTCTCAGATTTTAAATGAGTTCTATCTCTCTGAATCTTCATTTCTCCAGTTACACGCGCAACCAGACGAAACATCTCATCATCTGGATGCCGTGTAACCGTGCCTCGATCTTCAGCTCGACCGGATGACGCAGCAGCATGCATGTTGCATGTTTCCTTGGACCATTCCTGGACCAGCTGTATGTATACACGTCCGAGTCATCAGGGGCGTACGCCAGGTTGGTCCGTGTGTCCTGAGCTCGATCGATCTCGGCATCCGGCAGCTGCAGCTGTGCAAACGACGACTGATCGGACTCGGAGTCGCTGCTGATTAAGTGATGTACAGCGACACCCCCCGCGCCTCTAATGGCGGTCGAGCAAGCAAGGGCCGGGCCCTGCTGATTAAGTGAGGGATCGCGTGCTAGTTGCCGTCAGGTTAACAGTAGTAGTGTGTCTCGATCGAGTCTGAAATGCACCAGCCGGCCAGCGAGCTGCCAGGGACACGGCATCATCATATCATGGTGATCGTCTGCTGGGAGCTACGGATACAGGTCGTACACGACAGTCGATGATCGAGCTATACCACAATTAGTGTGCGGTCCATTTGGGCTTATCATGAAATAATTGCGTGTCATCCACCGTGTTGATGTGAGTAACTTGGATTGGGGAACGAGAGAAGAAAAGGAAACTTGGGGAAGAAGATGAACTCGGATGAGACGAATTGAGGAACGACGGATGAATCTTAGTTCGAGTTCAGAATTATGTGTGTGTTCCAAAGTTGCGTCCCCTTCCGGCGGGCAGAGCTTTTATGCTTACAGAGGCTCAGCCTCGTTCAGCCCACGCAGGGGCGATCATTCAAACCCAGTTACCGCCTATGAACTTGCTGTTGGGCCTCCTGGGCCGTGGGCCTTCGTTCGCGGACGCCTCGGCGGCCGACGGAGCTGGCAGGCTGGGCGCTGGAGCGGGCAGGCTGCTGACATTCCCCCCTCCTTTGGCCGCTGCTTGACCCCAAGCAGGCGCGCGAGGAAACTCTTGACGCAGAGCTTCGTAGTCCTCCCATGTCGCCAACGAAGTCGGCAGGTTGTTCCATTTGACGAATACTTGTTGCACACGCTCAACTCCACGCGCCACGATGCGAGATTGAAGCACCTGTTCTGAGTCAAATTGAGAGCGAAATCAGCGGCAGATCAGCAGTAACCGATGAGTGGCGCCGACAGCTTTCTTCAATTGAGATACGTGGAACACTTTGGATGGACAGCGGAGTGAGCTGGAAGCTCCAAACGGTAAGCCACAGACCCAATCTTGTGAGAGATACGGAAAGGTCCGAAGAAGCGGAACGCCAATTTCTGATGAGATCTTGGTGCCAAAGAACTTTGCACATATGGTTGAAGTTTCAAAAATACCAGCTCTCCCCACAAACGAACGTTGGATCGATGGAGATCAGCTTGTTTCTTCATGCGAAGTTTAGCACGCTGAAGGTGTTGTTGAAGTAACTGATCCATCCATTGGCGATCAGAAGACCATTGATTGACCTCGGAATGAAGCTCCGCAGTAGGATCAACAGCTAACAAGCGAGGAGGATAACCAAACAGAGCTTCAAATGGAGAACGAGCAATGGCAGAGTGATGGGAAGTATTGTACCAAAACTCAGCTGAAGTCAACCATTTACTCCAAGCACGAGGGCAGGCATGGATGAAGCAACGCAGGTACGTTTCCAAACATTGATTCAGGCGCTCGGTCTGGCCATCGGACTAAGGATGGTAAGCCGAGCTGCGACACAATGAGACCCCAGAGGCTTGAAACAAGTCGATCCGAAATTACTAGTGAAGATACGATCCCGATCGAGACACAATCGCCGTTGGCAATCCATGATGGCGGTAGACATGATGGAAGAATGCGTCGGCCACCACGAAGCTGTGAAAGGGTGCTTTAATGGAATGAAATGACCATATTTAGTCGGCAGATCCACCACGACAAGGATGCAATTGAAAGATTGGCTTGACGGCAAACCCTCGATGAAATCCATTGAAACCACTTCCCAAGCCGGCACGACACCGGCAATGGCTGAAGCGATCTGGGAACGAGAGCGATAATGCTTGGCTGTTGACGGGTAATACGATTGCACAAATTGGGTGACATCGGCCTTCATCCCACGCCAACCGAAGTATTGCTTCAGCTTGCGAATAGTAACAGGAGCACTCTGAATGGCTCGCCCAAGGGCTGGAATGAAACCGAGTGATCAACTTATGACGCAGCAACATGTCATCACCAACCCAAATCCGGTTGCGGTAGCGCAAAACACCGTCTTGCAGAGTGAAATTGGGCACAGAATCAGCCGCTAAAGCCAGCTTAGCAACAATAGCTGAAGATGCGGGGTCATTGGCATAACTTGCCTGAACAGCAGATACCCAAGTTGGAACCAAAGTTGAAACTACCGCACACACCGGAGGAGCCGGGTGCCGGGAAAGGGCATCGGCCGCGCGATTATCGAGCCCGGTCTCAAACCACACGGCACGCAACCCAAGCGGCTTAGAGAACACCCGCTTGTTGCCGGTATGTGTGCAAGCGCCGATCGCTGAGTCGGACAGCTGCGCCGATCCGTCGAATGGTGAACTCTTGGAACTGCAGATAAGAGCGCCAAGTGTGAACAGCCAACAAGATTGCCATATATTCCTTCTCGTATGTTGACAATCCCGGGATTTAGGGCCCAAGGCCTTGCCGAGAAAGGCCAGAGGATGGCCATCTCGCATCAATACTTGCACCGATTCCCGGCTTCCGACGCATCGGTCTCCACGGTGAATGGTCGGGCGAAATTGGGCAGTGCCAGGATAGGGGAATTGCACAACGCTGATTTGAGTGCCTGGAAAGCAGCTTCATGATCGGGCGTCCATACAAAGAGCACACCCTTGCGCAGAAGGTTTGTCAGTGGCTTAGATATGATGCCGAAATGTCTGACAAAGCGTCTGTAGTATCCCGCAAGACCAAGAAATGACCGGAGCTCTTTGACGAGAAGATGGTGCGGCCATTGAGAGATTGCCACAACTTTCACCGGATCGGTCTCCACACCCGGCACCGATGACATGGCCCAAATAAGAGATTCAGTCCGAGCAAATGCACACTTCGACGGTTTCGGGGTCCACTTGATCCTTGGACGGTAAGTCAAACACCAAACGAAGATGGTGCAAATGCTCCTCAAAGGAAGAACTATAAATCGGAATATCGTCAAAGAATACCAACGAAACTTTCGCGAGATAAGGTGCCAATGTTGTATTCATAGCATCTGAAAGGTACACAGTGCACCAGTCAACCCAAAGGACATAACCTTAAATTCAAACTTGGCCAAAATGGGTTTGAAAGGCTATTTTGAACTCTTCCCCATCTTTCATCCCGATCGATGGAAGCCGGCTTGCAAATCCAAACTGGTAAAGAACTTAGCTCCGGATAGCTCATCCAATAGTTCTTCTATTATAGGTACTTGGATATTTGCCTTTTCTTTGTGATAGCATTAAGGCGACGATAGTCAACACAAAACCTCCGGGTTTGATCTTTCTTCTTAACAAGGAGCACCTTGGAGAGGCGAAAGCACTTGCACTTTTGAATAATGCCTTGCTGCAGCATGTCATTCACCTGTTTCTCAATTTCGGACTTCAAACTAGGAGCATAACGATAGGGTCGAACAAAAACAGGTGAGCACCCGAATCGGTGGTATAGAATGATCACATGACCGGCGGGAGGCAATCCTACGGGAGAGGCTGAAACGGATGAGCATATTCATCAAGCAAAGCCTCGAACCCGAGGATGAACTTGTAGAAGGATCACTGCGCACCGTCGACGGGCAAACTTGTACCACAGCACCAACTGGCAAGTCGGGGCTGAGCCGAATAACACCACAAAAGACTCCTCATATGGAATACATAACCAACGATGTTCCCAATGGACCTGCATTGGACTAAAGGATGATAGCCAATCTAAGCCCAGAATCATATCAAATGCAGACAGGGGCAATATTTTAAGGTCAGTAACAAATTTGTGGTCCTGAATAGTCCATGCTGCACTAGGAATGTGTGGTGCACTGCAGCGTTGCTCCATTAGCCACTTGTACAGAAAGAGGATCCTGCAATGGTTGTACCCCCGAAAGAGGCCGAGCCACGACAAGCGATAAAGCTATGAGAACTGGAATCAATCGGGAATGTGATCAGTGGCACACCCCGAATGAAGCCGAGATAAGCGGGCGTCTTGGGTGCGGAGAGGTACCGGCCACGGCCGCTAGAGACAATTGCATCATTACTTGAGCGGAGTGATAGTAGGAGATGGTGGAGAAGAAGGCTCACTATCCGTTTGATGATCGGGAAAGATGTCCGAAGCTCTGCACCATATGAAGCTGCACCACCGAGCGGCGATGATCACGACTCCATGGTGCGCCACAACGCATGCACAATCCTTTTGCCTTGCGCGAAGCACGGAGTGCTCGAACTTGTCTTCGGCGAAAACGCCCTTCGTGGCGAGAGTCAGAAACGCGATGTGCGTCCCGAGGCGCCCGGCTTGACCGGAGGTGGCGGCGAGGCAACGATGAACTCCATGGAGAACAAGAGCGGATCCCGAATCACCACGGCGAAATGGACGCCGAGCCCGGCCCAGGCTTCTTCCTGTAATTCAGCAAGAACGAAAGCAGCATCGAGCGAAGAAGGACGCCGAACATACAGCCACAACTTTAATCTCATCCCTCAACCCATCAATGAAATGGCCTATGAAAGTAAGTTTATCTGGATGCTCATCATACGCTTTAAGGCGATCAACTATGGACACAAAAGCCTCAATGTACTCACTAACCGGACCGGTCTGCTTAAGCGAATGAGGGCGTCTAACAAGCAAGGCATGCTCATCGCGCGCAAAGCATTCTAACAAAGCGAGAAAAAGGCGCCCTTTGCATAGACTCTAATTTCCCTCAACAGACGACAACCAACGCTTAGCGGCACCACGAAAATGCATTGTTGCAGGCTTATCCAAACCTCGGACTCGACACGATACAACTGGAAATAGTGGGTAGCTTTGTTTCAACCACAACTTAGGATGCTCGCCATCAAAACGAGGGAAATCAAACTTAGGAAGCCTCCCATGATGACCACCACCGAATAATCGGAGACTCCCAATGATGAGAACTAGTGTTCAGCCGAAGTAGGACGAGGTGGAGGATGCGGCAATGAAAACATACCCTGTTTGGTGGTGGATTCGGAGTGGTAACCACTCCAAAACCACCATTCTCAACGCGGTGCCGTCGGGCGAAAGTGGCCGCGAATCCCGCGAGATGGGCGGGGGCGGCCGGTTGCTCGCCGAATCCCGGCGGCATGCCGAGGCCGGTGTAGTGGAAGTTGGCCGGCATTTCATGCTTGATCCCGGACGAGGAAGGAACGTACGCAGGCTTGAAATCGACCGGATGCGCGCGCGGCGTAGTCGGCGCCGACGGAAACTTCAACGGCGGCGCGCGAGAAGGTAGCCGTGGCGAGGACGTCGCGGCGGGCATCTGCGGCGCCGGGCCCATCACTCCGGGGGCGGCGACGGTCCTCGGCCATGGCGTGCTCCATGCACTTGGTCAACTTCCCGACCTCCGGCCGGGGGTGGAGCGAGTCATCTCGCCCGTAGATCCTCGATGAAGCCATCGACGCCGGGCGCCAATGCGTCGAACACCTTGGCGACGGTCTCGAGAGCCTCGATGCGGCTCCGGCTGCGCGGTGGAGTCGATCTTCCTCTCCAACTTGTCGATGCGGTTGTCCACACCTTCGAGCTGAAGCTTGTGGGCGGCGGCGCTTGTCAAGCTCCTCGAGCAGCAACTTGTGGTTGGGATCCATGACACCAAGGGCGCCGACGGCGGGTGAAGTGTTCGTGGGAGGCCGGCTCCAGGATCGGTCGATCCACTCCAAAACGCGACGCCGTGGACCGGAATTACGGAATCCCGAGATGAACTGCAGCTCACGCGCAATCTCGGGTTAGACCAACCAAATCCCTTGGAATCAAGCTGCCGATGGGATGCGCGGATCGAAGTCGACGGGAAATTGAGGCCGAGGACGGTGTCTCTGATACCAGATGTGAGTAACTTGGATTGGGGAACGAGAGAAGAAAAGGAAACTTGGGGAAGAAGATGAACTCGGATGAGACGAATTGAGGAACGACGGATGAATCTTAGTTCGAGTTCAGAATTATGTGTGTGTTCCAAAGTTGCGCCCCCTTCCGGCGGGCAGAGCTTTTATGCTTACAGAGGCTCAGCCTCGTTCAGCCCACGCAGGGGCGATCATTCAAACCCAGTTACCGCCTATGAGCTTGCTGTTGGGCCTCCTGGGCCGTGGGCCTTCGTTCGCGGAAGCCTCGGCGGCCGACGGAGCTGGCAGGCTGGGCGCTGGAGCGGGCAGGCTGCTGACAGTTGACTATACTGGTTCTGGGCTGGAGGAAGTCCAATTCTGCTTCTAAAGTCTGATAGACTGATGATGGGTGTTCTGCTTCTAAAGTCTGATAGACTGATGATGGGTGTGGGTACCTTACTATAAGCTCGGGCTACATGTGTCAAAAATGAGAAGCTTGGCCAGCTGCTGAACCATTTGTACTTCGACATGTTATGATATCAGACTCAAATCAACTAGTTCAGCTAAACGTTATCTTCTGTAAAACTACAGTTGCTTGAGTCTGAATGGTATTAATGATAGATATGAATCATATGATGCTTCTTATCGTCAACGTAGTCAGGTCACCACACGTTATCTCAACAGGTTGATTTATTACGATGCATCAGCCGTTTACTGTTCTTCCTCCGATCGATCAACATATCAACGTCTCTGTTCAATGCCACGATTTTCTCTTATATATAGTAATATTTCTGGCGACGACATCACGGAAATTCTTCCCCGCGTGCTTATCTTCTTCTACGCCGAACGCCGTCCCAAATTAAATTCACACAGCTATAGCGATCGAAGAGCAGGCCGGTTAAACCCTGTCCGGCCGTGTCGTCCTCCTCGCTAATCACCTCCAGCGTCCTCTTGTCTCCTCCGGTAGCTCTCGCGCCATGCATCCCCCCTCCCCCACACCAGCTGTCCACCTAACATTGTCACCTACACGTACGCGCGCGGCCGCGGAAGCTAGCCCTACCGCGGCGCTCAAAGCCATGGTGGACACACCGCAATCACGCGCACGTCCACCTCAACAGTCGGAGCCAAACCCACCTTCGTCCCCTCCCCCACCGCCGTCCATCTCCTTCTCCTCCGCCACCACCTCCCCTTCCCATCACGACGACTTCTCCTTCCCCTCTCCCTTCGGCGGCTGCCTGCTCCCGCTCCCCATGTCCCGCACCCCCGTCGGCCGCGTCGGCAGCGACCTCAGCCAAAGCCACGCCAGAGCGAGCCATCATCACGCCACCACGAGCAACGGCGGCATCGCTAGCAGCAAGGACAGGGACAGGGCCAAAAACAGGGCCTCGCCTTTCTTCTCCGGCCTTACCGGCGCGTGGAGGAAGGAGAGCAGCAGCATCAGCAGCGACGTGACGGCCGGAAAGCAGCGGCAGGCCGAGGAGAAGAGGACGAAGGATAGGGCGGCGTCCAAGAGGGCGCTGGACGACGTGCGCCAGTGGGTGAAGCGGCACATGGCGTCCATGGTGGAGCAGCTGCGCGCCTCCTTCTCCCGGCAGTCGTCGTGGGAGAGGGAGAGGCGGGAGCACCAGCGGCGCCGGCCGCACTCGTTCTCGGGACGCGGCCCGGGCGCCGTCCGGGAGATGAGGGAGCGGGAGCGGTGGAGGCGGCGTCGGGACCAGCTGTCGTCCGCGCCGGCGTCGCTGCGCGTGTCGCCGGCGCACAGCGGGCACCTCTCCGTCGGCGGGTCGGTGAAGGTATCCACGTCGTCGGAGGAGAGCACGATGGAGGAGCTGCAGAGCGCCATCGAGGCCGCCATCGCGCACTGCAAGAACTCCATCTCCGTGGCCAAGCAGACGGCGGCGGCGGCCGGGGACGACGCCGGCAAGCTTCAGTAAACCGTAGTCGGTAGGGGCGCTGCAGCTCGTGCGACGACGTACATGATGCTGCACATATCACATATGGATTATAATATGATCAAGCCTGCAGATCAGAATTTCAGAAGCCGGCCGGAGTTGTTTGATTCGATATCACAAACAGGCGCATGTAAATTAAGATGTATAAGAAGACATAAGAGCGGTATACACATAGTTCTTTTTTTCTTCCTCAAAACCCCGCGATTTATTGTCAGAACTATTGTGTGAATTTTCTTACACCCATGTTTTTTATCCCCCCAGGAGGATAGCTGTATCCTGCCACAGATCTTCTCCACGTGTGGGTGCGAACGGTTCGATGATGCGGCTCAATCGAGTAATGGTAGTACCGTGTGTACCGTGTCTGGGTTTTTTTGGTAAGTATGAGGGACCATCCCGTGCATGCAGTACAACCACTCTTTTCTCTCACCTCTCTCTCCGCCACAAGCCTTATAGAATGGACCACATGCCAGTGATCAATAGTGTGTTGGAGTTGCTTTGCACATTTTGCACTGTGTGGCTGTGCACGAGGGTGGTCGGGACCGTCTGTCAGTCATATAGCATGTGACATGGTCTGACATTTTCCTTGTGGCGTAGGCGCAGGGATGGACCGGTGGTGTCCACTGCTTGGTAGGAGTACAGTACAGGTACAGTACAGCTCACAAGCTAGACCCGGTTATTGCCTAGCTGGATCCGGTTATTGCCTACAACCATGCTGCATGTGCATCTGATTACATGCACGGACTCCGAATTTTGTGGGTAATCAGCTCCAAATCATAATATCTAATTAGTCATAAATCCTATTTGTAATTTGTTTCCATGATATTTATGATTAGCACATGCAAACAAGTTGAATTGGCCCTGGGTTTTTTTTTGACCTCAACAACCATGGTCAAACAGTTATAAATGAGATGTACGCCATTAATTTTTCAAAGTAGAAAAACATCCGCATGAAATACACATATCGTAGGAATTGTTTGGTCTTTTCTGGTACAAAGCTGGGTTTTTTTACCGACCGGGACGAAAAAACCGGCCGCCTCCGACGCGTTTACCGGTAAGTCCGGTAACCGGCGGATACCGCTCGAATTCAAATTTGAATTCAAATTTGAGTACCTATAACCTTGGTTTTTTTACCGCCCGGTAAGTCCGGTTTACCGCCCGGTAAGTCGGTTTACCGAGGTTTGAGCGGTTTTTTTAAAATTTAAATTTATTTTCTTTTAAAAAAATGTTAAAAAAATTCCTAAAAATACTTCATGACCGGTTTACCGCCCGGTAAGTCCGGTTTACCGCCCGGTAAGTCCGGTTTACCGCTTCGGTTTGAGCGGTTTTTTAAAATTTGATTTTTTTCAGCATTTTTTTTCAAAATTGAAATTTGAATTTGGGACTTACCGGGCCGTCGAACCGAAACCGGACCGCCCGTAAGTCCGGTAACCGCGGTTTACCGCGGTAAACCGGGCGGTAAAAAAAACCCAGGTACAAAGCAGAGACCATCCCTTTTCAAGTTCGTATTAAATTTTCTCTATTTTTTTGTTGAATGGAGAAAACTTTGGTCGCCTTCTCTAGGCTGTCACTGCACAGTATGGGCACGTAGATTCCTCAAAAAACAGTATGGTCACGTAACAAGCTTGGGGGCGCATTGATGAGGTGCCACAGCGCAACAATCTCCTCCCCTCTTGTATTTCTCTCACCTTCTCACTCCTCTCACGGGCGAGTGGCGACGCATGCTGAGCGCTAGCATGCATTTGTCCCTGCACTACTAGTACAGTAATGTACTAGTACCTAGCGAGGGCCAGGACCTAGGCCAGGAAACGCATCAAAATTGCTAGATGCTACTACAGCTTCAAATCATAATATCTAATAAGTCGTACGTTTTATTTATTATTTATTTTCACCATAATATTTCTTGTAATTTTGCCTACAAAATAAGATCTCACATGGCCATATGGTCATCTTGCGTTCAACGTCCGTGAACTATTATCAACAAAAAAAAAAAACGTGCATCAACCAAGAAAGGAGTTGTGTCATATAATGCTGAGGGCAAATGACAGCGGTACATTCACAAACCTACAATCGGTACTTTCACAAACCAACAATCAGCATGTGCTATCTCCCACAATCCAAATGTGTTTTGCAAAGTTCCAGCCTGCATGTCCTAAACCATCTTACTTGAAGCGAAGGAAGAAGATTAGAACCGGACCATTAGCATGAGGCCCGGTGGCAGTTTGCACTTTTCATCAACAATACTGTCTCCTAGACTCCTAGTCTGCTACACCTGACGAAACTTGCTACACTTGATATCTTCAGCCAGTAACGTGTGTGGGGTTCTACATGTTATAGTTTTTTAAGCTTCAATCAAAACATATAGTCGTGTCTTGGTTTGAACCATTTGCTACTAAAAAACTTACCATAAATAAAATGATGAAAAACTAATTAAAAAGTACCTAGTTTGCTTGCATGACGGTACTTTGTACTATTGTGTAGCGAGAGTGACAGGACAGGTGAGAGAAATGTGAATGCGTTGTGTTGGCTTTCATGAGAAGCTAGTTGTACATGAGCTTTTACGTTTGCAGGTCTGGTCATCCTTTGTATACGAAGAGGAGAGGACGAGGGAAATAAACTCACAAAGTTCTGTGAGAAAATGCAGCCGTCGCCCGGAGCTGCTGCATTTGGATGTGACAGACCTTGAAACGCATGATTTTTGAGTCTTCTACTCCAGTCTTAATTGAAAAAGTTCGTTTGCTTCCCACCCATTAAAAAGTTGGCCCTACCGCATAGTGTATCAGTCATCATTTTCTTTTAACTTCACGCAATTCCGTCCATAGTCCGCTTGTTTTCTGGCGTTTGGACTCCTGACATGTGGGTCCGGTCACTGTAAATGTCCTAAATGCCCTCAGCCTTACTTCTTTCAATCTATGCCACACTCGCCGACAGGTAGACCCCGCCTGTAAGGTCCATCCTCATCCTCTGGCCAGCCCCTTTCTTCTGTTGCGGCATTAGTGAATATCCCTTGCTGCTGCATCTCCTGGACCAGCTGGAACGCGTCACAGCGAAGGCCTCCGAGCGCGCGCACACGGGCAGCACGCCCACGATGGTGGTCTTGCTGGGCACGACGCCGGCCTCGGGCTCCATGCGCGCGAAGAGCCCCAACGCGTGCTCGTCCATGCCGGCCTGCACGTACCCGCAGACCATGGCGTTCCACAGCCCGAGCTGGCGGTGTCCGCCCGGGACCATGTCGAACACCCGCCTCGCCGCGCCCACCCGCTCGTGGCTCGCGTACATGTCCACGAGCGCGCTGGCGACGAACAAGTTGGCAGCGAGGCCGGCTTCCTTGAGCACGTACGCGTGCACCTCCCGGCCGAGGGCGAGCATCTCCAGCTGTGCGCACGCCGGGAGCGCGCTCGCGAACGTGACGCCGTCGGTGGTGGTGGTGGCGGCGGCGCAGAAGAAGAGCGTCCGAGTGAGGGACACTGGGGAGCCTGCACCTGCTCGCGTCAGGGCCGACCGAATCCGGCGCGGGGAGCCACGGCCGTGTCACGCTGGCTGCTCCGCCGCCGTCGGGCTGCTGCGAGCTGGGTGCTGTGCCGCCGCTAGGTGCTCGCAGTTGCTCGTAGGGCCATGGCCTAGGGCGGGCCGCGGGCGGGGCTCGCGACCGCATCGGGGGCGCGGCCTCGCCGAGGACGGCCGCCACGCTCCGCGCCGAAGTCGAGCGCCGCGGGCGCGGGCGCCGCCACAGATGCGACCGCCGGTCACGGGAGCGGGCGCAGCCAACGCGCCTCCGCGCGGGCGCCGTTGCGGTGGATCCCGTCGTGGGTCTTCGCGCTCCCGGCGCTGCGGTACGTCGACCTCTCGCGCAACCGGCTGGCGGGGCGGCTCCCGGCGTCCACGGCGTGCGCGGACGCACTGGGGTTCGTCGACGTCTCGGACGCGCACGCAGGGGAGCTCCGCCCGGCCGCCGCGGACGCGCGCGCGCAGGGGAGCTGTAGGTGGACGAGACGACGGCGGCGTGCGGCGTGTGAGACGACGAGGGAGGATGCTCATGCGCCGCTGGAGGGCGAGCTCGAGCTGGCTGCCATGGCGGGGGCGGGGGCGGCCATGGTTGGTGAGGATGAGAGGAGGTAGGGATAAGAGAAGGAGAGGGTATTCTGGACTTTTTCACTGGTCGGACCCACTCGTCAGGACTCCAAACGGAGCAAATCAAACGGAAGACGGACGGAATGGCGTGAGAGTAACAAAGAAAATGACGCGAGGACGTACACGGTAGAGGTCAACTTTTAGTGGCGTGGAGGAGCAAGCGAACTTTTTTAATGGCGCTGGAGTAAAAGACTCATGATTTTTTCCTTTCCTCTTTCAGGTTGAATTGGGCAGCAAGCTTCAGCTTTAAAAAAATATATTTCTTCTTTTCCGAACCTAATGGCACCGTACAAGTATCTTTGGGACTTTCTTTAGAATTTGGATCTCTGTATTCCTTTGGCTCGATGATATCTTGTTTGCTGAATTCTTCTCCATTATACAAATTGACGTTGTACTATAAATGAAAGATTGAAAGAGCATGGTACTTTTCACAAGTAAATTTAGTATTAGCCGCAACTAACAAGTACACAAGCTGACGAGGGCCATGGTGGGACGCTGGCATGTTTTTCCGGTTCTTTTGGATTAGAGAGAGAGAGAGAGAAATGAATTAGTGTCTGCAGCTTGCCATTGCGTTACTAGCCTACCAGCATGGTGGGTCACAGAATTCGAAAAAAATGATGGGTGGTCCTCTCTGTTTCTCCCTCCTCCCTCCTCTCTGTTTTCACACATGAGTAGCACGAACAACCAAAGTCTCCTATTACAGAGTCACCGGCAGAGGTGCAATTGGGCCTGAGCAAGTTTGTGCATGTACGAGACCGGCACCGCATGTACACAAAAAAAGCGGCTGTGTAAAAATGGTGGCACTCACGTTTGTTGTGAGCGGGCATGGAAATATATATTTTTATTTAAATGGCATTAATTTTTTTGCATCAAGGACGTTTGGACTATAGTCAAGACAATTTTTTCCTAGGGAATATGACATGTAGAATTCATTTGTTAAAATATATATGTGATCTTATTTTGTAGACAAAATGATAAGAAATATTGTGGTGAAAACAAATTATAAATCGGACGTATGATTAATTAGATATTTGATTTTGAAGCTTTAGCAATGGGTCTAGTCCGTCCTGGTGGAAAAAGTCCACATGGGACATGGCAGAGCCTGCATGTAAGTGGCTACGGGAAACAATGATGAAAAGTGACGTGAGGATAACTAGGGAGGTGAGAGAACGAGCGATACAGCCCGTGAGTGCCTGCATGCGCTCCGTACCCGAGATGCCATCTCCAACACAGCACCGGTGCAGTGGAGTGCTGCCGCCGATCTCTCCTCTCGTGTTTCTCTCACATGCGCATGGAGCCGAAAGGGAATGCAGACAAAAGAAGCAAGTCTTCAAGCTACAGCGGGCGCTCAGCAGCTGCCGCCTCCGTTTTTAGGAGGCGGATAGAAAACACCCGTGGGGGATAAAAAACATGGGTGTGTGTATATATATATATATATATATATATATATATATATATATATATATATATATATATATATATATATATATATATATATATATATATATATATATATATATATATTCAAATTCGACTTGGGAATCACTGTATTGGTGTTTAATTTTGTCCTGACGCTTCAGTCTTCACTACGTGTGCTTAGAGTGGTGCCTGCAATAGAGAGAGAGGGTTCAGGAATCACTTATGCCACTGCAACTGGCAATGCCATATTGCTAGGAAAAATTCGGAGCGAGGCAAGATCAGGCTTAGATATAAGTTGAATGAGAAAAGTTTCATCGGACTTGTTGTCATGAGAAAAGTTTTTACAAAAGTAGTGCAACACATCCGTACATCACTATCATCTAAGGACTTTCGGCCTACCATGACCCTCAGCCGGAGAGGCAGGCGCGGCGCGTCATGTTGAAGAAGTGGATAGGACCTGACCAAGTGCCGGAGGGCACCCTAGACCTCACAATCACCACCAAGTTCCATGAGGCGTTCGCCGGTCCAGCTTCATCTTCAAGGCGGGAATCTATGCTTCATTTGTTCCCCATACTCCGTGCCAGCGTGCGGCGAACCTTTTTTTTTTATCCTTCCAATGGCTCTACGGCCTTTGGTATATTAACTGATACTCAGTTAAATCGCGAGTATTAAGGTTCAATACAAATTCCGGGAGGGGGTCAGACCAAAAATGATACTGACCCGGGTCCCAAACTAAACCCAAACTAGCAAGCTCATGTGCAAATGAGTTGCATTTTCTAGGAATTTTACAAAACTCAAAATAAAGTAAATTCTCATAACAAGTCTCCTTTATCTCCTTTAGCAAGCCTCCTCCGACAGAAAGATCAAAGGCCGTCGACGACATCGCCTCCTTCAATTCTGCAGAGTCAGTTTCGACGACAACATTACTTATGCCAAACTGAATCACTGCCTCCACGGCTTGTTTACAAGCCATTGTTTCGGACAACAGCGCATCATGAACGGAGCCTAGATTCCCAGCACCTGCTAGTGGAAATTGCTGAGTTGAGGGAGGACTGATTGGTCGGGCACGTCACTTTAGTCATACAACTAGTTCTTTAGTTAGTACATTAGTATTGTTCCACCGTTCGAGCCGGTGATTCATGTTTTTGTGTGTTTGCTTGTGGTGATCTATGGCACCTCGCCAACGGTCACAACAAGCTGTGTAAGCAAACTCTAACTTCCCTTAAAGCAACTCGTTCATAAGCGTGTTTTCGAAAAAAAAAGGACTTCAGATTTTTTTTCTGAGTTCAATAAGAAGCCAAATACTTTTAATTTTTAAATGTATTTTTCAAGATCTTGAAAAATCAATAAGGCCGCGTCATATATGAAGTATCTTGCGGATGCAAATTTGACAGTGTCAAAAAGAGAAGAAACAGAAAGCCTGCCGCGTTATAATAATAATAATAATAAAAGAAAAAGGACGAGACCAACCAATAAGGCCGCAGCCCAAGATGGTTTACATGCACCTAGAGTGAGCACAATAGGTCTTACCCCTTGCTCGAGATATGAATAGCCCATTTGAGGAGAGCCCAGTCCACTATAAGTAGGCAGCCCAACTTAGTTAAAGATCACAATTGCCTGGACCGGCCGGGAGGTTTGAGTTCTTAACCAGTGGAGTGTTCCTCTCAAAAAAAAAAAAAAAAAAAAAAAACAGTGGAGTGTTTTGTCTTTATATTTTCTGTGGCGCCGGCACTTATGGCGTAGATCTTGCCATTTGGCATAGTGTGGTAGAAAAGTTTTCCGGCGGGCCATCTCATCTCTGCTCAAAAAGATTAAAAAAAACAAGGATCACTGACGGGTCAAAGATTGCTCATCGATCCAATACCCAAATGATCATCACCCCACCAATTACTGTACCAAGCAAGCCGCAAACCAAGTTGGATCACAGATAAAGCTGCACTTTTTGTCGCGTTGCCGAGGCCCCTCCTTCGCAAAACAAATCACCCTATAGCCAGCCAGCTTTGGAAAGTAATCAACCTTGGGTTAGCTGCAGCTGCAGGTACCACGCAATTGACTATTGAGAGGATTGACCACGCACACCTTCTCCATCTGGTGACCCGTGCACGCATGGCCCAGCATCATCTCTTTAATTTCTCTTGTTTTTCTCCCTCTTTGCTACCCAACAAGACAACAAGACATACATGCTTTTGCATGTGATCCTGCATGACCTTCCCTCCAGCCTCAATGCCTCACGCATCACCCTCACGCTCTGGCCGGCTCTGAACATGTACTGGAATAAACTAGGCCAGCAACCCGTCCCCTTCGTTCTTATGAGCTTTTGGAGAACATCACACTCTGGCCTCCCAAAGCTAGCCATCTCCAGTAAACTAAGCGAGGTCGGCCTCATATGATACACACATTGCCTGCCCAAATTAAAGGGCGAGAGGCGACGCCCGACGCATTGCTCAAGGGGTGCACACAGTACTTTCGCGCCATGCCCCCGAGATCGGAGACCGGACAGGCTCAGCTTTGGCGAGAAAGAAGTGGAATGGCATCATGGGGCGATGATGAGCTGTGAGCATGTGACCATATTTTACTTGAGGCAGAAGCCGCCGTGATGTGTACGTACTCGTATGTGGAGAGTACTATAGCTTACTAGCACTAGCTAGCTTTGTTTGCTTCCTTTGACCGTTGGTTGGAGCATTTTAAGATGATTGATGCATCTCTGCCTGTACATGTACACGGTACACCACAGCTGCCTATAAGGCCACTCAACCAATGATTGATGCATATTACTATCGATTTTTTAAATGTATATATATGCAGTGGACGGTGGGCGTAGATGTGTGAATAGTTTCTTTTTACGATTTCGTGAGGTTGTTAGGTTGATGCTTGGATCTTTTACTTCTTTTGTTTACAGATCCTGTTGAACTAGAGAGGAAGGCTAATGGCATAGTCACTGGAACAATATCTGCTAAATTCTGCTTAAATATAATTGAAGCGTATTTGCTAAAATTCATCTCTCTAGCTGGATTTTTTTTCCTAGATATCACCTTTATGTCACTAAGATGTAAAATCTGGAGGCGTGATCAGTGGTCGGGTAGTACCTAACCTTTGAACACGCAAACTTCTTGCAGAGATGTTGCAGAAAAATGTTACTACTAATAAGAGCCAGGCGGACATATTGGAATCTCTTTATTTTTCCCAAACCAATATTTTTTTAAAAGAAATAACTTCCATCCTCACTCTCTCCACACCTTATTTACCGTACGTTCATCATGCCGTCACTCGTCTTCCGTCATCCCATCGTCCATCGTTCCCCGCACTCACCTTTCTCGTTTTGAGTTTGGAGTTCTCTCAAACCTTTGTGTATGTGCTGCACCACTTATCTCTTAGCCTAGATGCACGAGTCCGTTTGTGCAAAACATGGTCCATCTTCCCATCTCTCTTGAACTCACGATGTGTGCACACAATAGCTACTCCCTCCGTTACTCAAAAAATGACGTTCTGGCCACTATACTACTACATGCAAAAGAATGACGTTTTGACTCAATCACACTAATTTGGACGCTAATGCCCCTGCATGTCCCTTTCCCTTTGATCCATGCACCGTGCATTGATAACGCATCGGTCCAGGCTGCAGCAAACCTCCTCGATTCCCATCTGTGCAGTCGTTTGATGCATGCACGGCTTTATTAAGCCGTGCTGGCCTTCGCCAGGCCATGGCGCCGGAGTGCATGGAGATGTCTTTCCTTCGTTTCCTAGCTAGCTGCTTGAACGGGAGCTTGTTCTATTTATAGTGAAATAAAATTAGCATTAGCTTGTTTTATTTATAGTGAAAAAAATTAGCATTAGTTGTTGGCAACATCATGCATGCTCTATCAATATCCATTGCATATTCTAAGTAACATGAAAAAAATAATCAACAAGTACCAGCGAGGTTTTGTGCATAATCGAAATCTTGCGGCCACAAATTCAAAAAAAAAACAAATCTTGCGGCCATGCAAAAATGTGCGGCTACCAAGCATCGATCGCACCACATCAGGCTTATCACATCACTATGCTAACCATTTGAGCTAATGAATGTTCTCATATAGTATGCACCTGCAACTGTATTTAATAGGGGCAGATAGGGAAAATTTCACCTTAATTAATCACTCCTTGGTATGCTAAATCATATCCTAAACGTTATTTTTTTGAGTAACGGAGGGAGTACCTATTTAGTTGAGTCAATCTCCTCTTAACCTCCCACAGTACTAATCTTTTTATTGCACTAGCATTTACCACGGGCCTTCGCATTTATTCGTTTCAAATTAGGCCAAACCCTATTTAAATCCAATGACACAAGCATCGGTAATAAATTGTACACTCTATTGTAATACAGTGACATTTTTACTAGTAATACTAGATGATACCCCGCACATTGTTGCGGAAATTTGTAATAAAACATAACACACATCTTGTGATAGACACAAAAAGTAAAAGGTATAAAAAAAATCACATGTGGTAAACAATGACAAAAAATAGGTATATTTAGGAGGAAAAACCCATGTACTTTAGACATGTGAAAAGGGTTACAGTACTAATTAATAGCACTTTGGTTTTTGAAGGATACGATACACACAACTGAAAGAAGATGCTGCTATAACATTTTCTGAATACTAAAAAAACGATGGACTCTAAGAAGTTATAGAAATGTCTAATAAACAAAAAAAATAGAGCAAGCAAAAGGTAGCGACGCCGATCGAAGAAAAAAAAATTGAATCGTCATATCCTTCCTCTAGCCCAACATGTACTTTTTTACACATGTGTTTCCCTTTCCTCTACTATCTGCTCTAGTAAAGAGAAACAATACCTTGACACTCTTAGCATCGGTGACATGGTTGAGGACGTGTAGATATATATGCTCAGCCCTCTAAATAAAAGACGATGACATGCGCTCCAAAAGACGATGCCGACCGTGTCCATGGCGAGGTTTCTGCACCACAATATTGACCATTCCGTGGTTGTTCCTGTGTCCGCATGCACCTCCAGGTCGACGCCAGAGAAGCAATTCCCATGGTCATCAAAGAATACTCTGAACTTGTTGTCAAAAAAAAAAAAGAATACTCTGAACTCTGCAGTGCTTGGCAGCGTGTGGGCATACAGCCAGCATAGAGAGGACCGAAAGATGGCTGCGCTGGTGGATGCAGATGTGCAGGGTGGCCATCGGCCGGCCATCTACTTAGCGGGAGGGTTGAATGCATTTGGGGAGGTGCTCGCCTGCTGTCTGGTGGGTTGCCCGATCCATATTATAAACACGGAGCAGTGGTTCAATTTCTTTCCCCTGTAATTTTTTCAGTTAACCTTTTGCATGCCAATGACGGTTCAATTCAAGAATTTGTTTATGGCAGAAGAGGAATCGATGTGCAGGGCTGCCTTAGTTTTTTCTCGAGTGCGTGTTGCATGGCTGCATGCAAGATAAATCAATAGGAAAGTATGATTGGTCAGCTGGTTTGCCATGCTCCGGGGAAGAGGAATCACCAAGACTGCTTGGTTCCCATACGTGAATGCTCGCAGATCGTACGGGCGGCGAGAGCAATACTTGGTTTTGTGGCTTGCTGAGAGGCTAGGAAAATATGGTAGTGGGGGTCTCCTATTTAGACATAGAGGATTAGACACACTTATTTCGGCTTCAACCATCCCCTGTTGAGAATGTATTGGACTATATAAGCTACAAGAAAAGACCATCCGCCTCTACATACATAGGCGTATGATCTAAGTGCATATAGTCAATACATCTCCTCTAAAGAACAACTTAATAGGAATGATAATAATCTCTAACACGCTTGTTATGTAGTCAGCATGTTTCCATTGTACCCTACCAGAGATTCAACCTGGCCTCTGGCGGCCAAAATCAGACACTTCGAAGCGACACTTCGAAGCTCTGCCTAGGCCAGGCAACTTCGATGAAGAGCAAATCAAACCAGCAATCCAACTTTCAAAGCTTTTTTATTTCTCCAAAAGAATCAATCTCAACCCCCACCCCCACCAAAAAAACAAGTGAAACCAAAACATAAAGTTTAGCCAAATACAACATAGGTCTCCAAATGAACTAATCTCACCACAAAATAAGTGAAAATAGAGCCCTGAGCTTGAGCAAAATCCAACATGTGAGAAGAACATCTCCAAATATTGACTTGGCCTTGACTACCAAGCCGAGAAACCAACACCACCCCATCCCGAGAAGGCCACAAAGGGCACTACAAATCCAACAAAAACACTAACCACAATTAGGTATTAGATGCTAGAACCAGACAACAAGAAGTCCTCAATGTTCATCAAGACAACAACCATCGAACAACAACATAGCCATTCCTCCCTCTATGATCCTAGAGATCTTTTGAGCACATAGACTCCTACAAGTAATGAGAGACTTTGATCGATCCCTCTTAATAGTATGACATCCTAAATTCAATTGACGTTCAAATAAATCTGGAAATAAAAGTGAACTTTTCAACTGAAGCGAGCTATTATAGTTTTATTTTGAATAAATATTGAGGGCTCCAATGTTAGCATTTGCCTTTTTCACATGAGAGCCATACTAAAACACTTCATGAAACATAATATCACATTATATACATTGTCATTAACTTACCAAAACCCACTAATAGGATTGACGGACTTACACCCCTCGTCTTTCCCACTTAGATGCCCCCACCAAAACAAAACTTAAGAATCACCCCCTTTGCCACCTCCCCTACCCCCACCGAGACAAGCACTACCTCCGCTGGACCTAAACCTTAAGAATCACCCCCCACCTCCATTTGCCCTAACCCCACCGAGACTCATACATGCTGAGACTCGCCCCTAGCAGTGTTGAACCTCACGTTCCACCGGAACTCATGGTAGAGCTCGTGCTAGACCTTGCCCTTGCTCACACTTGCCTCACCTACACCAGAGCTCACGTTGGATCTACCACGTCTGCTTTGCTCTTCGGACAAACTTGCCTGCTGCTCACGTGTTGACCATGCCTGCACCAAAGCTCACATTGGATCTGCCCCACCTACTTTGCCCCGAGTTGAGATTATGCACCCACAATGGGGCATAGTATCATGGCCGAGGCTGCCACCATCATCGAAGTGCTCACTTGCACAAGGAAGAAGAGGATGGTGGATGGACGAACAAATAACGTCGGGAGAGGACAATGTCATCCCTACAATTTCTAGGGATGGAGTTGTCCCCGAATCTGAGGGAATATTGCCTTCTAGGGATGATTCTATTTCCCTGTGTCACTAAACTACACACTAGGACGATTCATTCTTGTCTTAAAGGCGAGGTCTCCAAGTAGAGAACGACATTCAAAGGCATTGTCTCCGCACGAATGGATAAACCAGTACTAAGTTTTCACCCAGATGTATACACATGACAAGAAGTGAGTAGAGACATTGACGCCTCAAGCAACATTAAGAGCCTATTGGTACCTGGCTAGCGTTGGCCACACTGCACTGTGGCGATGGTGGCTAAGAAGTTTGCCACACTCAGCCACAGTTAGCACGCGGTAGACCACAAAGCAACAGGAGCAAAATGACACTAGAAATATTCGTGGCGGCTAAATCTTGGACGAGAACCAAACAACAGCTTTGGTTGGTGTGGTGGACGCACTTTAGGTGCAGCATGGTGTGGCCATAAAACGAACACGCCTTTAAGACAAATTGACCTGAAATGATTCTAGGATTTAAGTTAACCGGGGAGGGAAGATACACTAATTGATCGTTAGCCTAGCCTAGAATTGGAGACGGAATGCCTGAGTCTGCAGAAGAGCTGGGAACCTAGCCCTGCCGTCTGTGCATGCATAGGTGTGTCATCGACAGTCGGTTTGATTTCACAGTCGGTTTGGGCTTTCCCGCGAGATAGCGCCGTGGCAGGCGTTCTGGAACGCGGCGTTCCCGATGTGCATACAACCGCGCCCCGCCCTGGAGTGGCGTATTCACATGGCGCTCCGGTCCTCGACCGGCCCATTGATGCATCATGCTGCATGCATAAATGCCGGGCGCCTGGTCAGGACCCAGGACCAGGGGAGACGACGCCGACGCGAGGACCCAAAAACGACCGGGCTTTGAACGCAAGCTAGCTTACCGTTAATCCGTTATTTACGTGGAAAGACGCGTGCGCGCCGGTGCAGAAAGCTGGCCGGCGTCACCGACCGCCCCGCTGTGTATATCCACGAGTTTTAATCGTGTCTCGTTTGCCCTGCAAGGTGGGGGCTCTTTTGCATTTGCATTGGCCGTGGCCCTGCAACTGCAATGGGGCTGTGTACTGTACGTACACATGCACGCACGTACCAACGTTCGTACATCTTAACTTGCAGCTGCAGGGGCTAACTAGTAGGCGTATTTACAACTGCTGTACTACTAAGTACTAACACCACCACGTACTGTACGTAGTAGTACGATTCACTACCGGAATCAAGTTTTTTGCCGATGGCCGGCAGCCATCGGCAAAGCCACTTTTGCCATCGGCAAAAGGTTTGCCGATGGCAATCTGACGTGGCCATCGGCAAACCCCCATCGGCAAAGATTTCATCGGCAAAGCTGGGTTTGCCGATGGCCACTGCCATTGCCATCGGAATAGCTTTGCCGATGGCCACGCTTGCCATCGGAAAAGCGGCCACGTCAGCCGACGCGCCGTCAGGCTGACGGTGGCTTTGCCGATGGCTGACGTGGCCCCGGCCATCGGCAAAGATTTTTTATTTTTTTTTTGAAATTTTTTTGCCGATGGCCTTGGCCATCGGCAAAAAAATTTCAAAAAAAATAAAAATGGGTTTGCCGATGGCCTTGGCCATCGGCAATGGCAAGTTTGCCGATGGCCGAGCCATCGGCAAACCCGGGATTTCCCGAAGCATAATCCCTGGCTAGCCATCGGCAAACCGGAAATTTTTTTTTTTTTTTTTTTTTGTTTTCTTTCCATTTCATTACGTTTTAGCACATGCATCGCATATATATCAATTAACCCACATATATAGCATATAATCCACATATATAGCAACGAAATACGGTTTTAAGCATCGATACATGTCCAAACATATCCGGGTCATAAGCAAAAGAGTCATATATGTCACAAGTCATCCATACATGTCTCACAAGCTACAAGGCTAAACCTAGCTAGTGGCGCCGTCCCCTTGGGTCCCCGAGCCCCAGCCAGATCCTCCCACGCAGCCAACTCGGCCGCCCGGGGCCGCGGCGTGCACCCGTGGCCGACGTCTTTGAGGAGGAGCACGGCGGGGACGGAGTGCCCCGGTGCGGGAGGAAGGCGGCGAGGCCGGAGTGCGGGTGCTTTGCGGCCACGAGTACCCCGCGGCGGTGGAGGACCCCGGTCGTCGCGTGGGGAAGCTCGGTACGGTGGCGTGGGGAAGCTCGGTATTGTGGAGAAGCTCCCCGGTGGGCTTGGAGTCGGGTTTGAACCCGCCGACGGTGCTGCACAAAGAACAAGTGCTTTGTAATTAGTACAACTCTCCCGCAAAATTTCGCGGCACCTCCCCGCACGGGGAGGTTCCAAAACCCGCAAAAAACATGGCACGAAGGCCAAACATGGGCACGAAGGCCAAACATGGGCACGAAGGCCAAACATGGGCACGACAAGCCAAAGCGAGAGGCAAAGCGAGTAATGTACTCACCCGACCAAGTCCGAGAAAGAGGCGGTGCACCGGGCGGTGGAACTACCGGTGGTGGAGCGTAGATCGAGGCGGAGGCTCCTCCATTCCGGGATCCGGGCCGCGAAGTGCTGCCCAACCGACGCCGGGGTAGTGCGCCGTCGGTGCCGCCACCCGCTCCCGAACCCGCGCCGACATCCTCACCTCAATCCTCGCCTCAATGGCCGCCTCCCCGCTCCTCCTCCTCGGCCTTCATCTCCTCGATCGTGGCCTCGCAATATTACACCGGACGATTGATGTTATTTGAAGGCGGGCTACATCATGAAGGCGAGGCTACATCATGAAACTCCACTTACCCGAAGACCGCGATCACCAACGCGCGCTCTTCCGCTGCCGAGGCGCTATGGGGATCTGCGATCCGCCCCCACTTTCCCGGTCTCTCCCGCGGATCTCGGTCGGCGTCTCAACGGAGGACGGGTCGATGGCGCTGTTGGCCAAGTAGTACCGGCCGTGCTTCGCTTCCTCCTCCAACCCTCTCGGGAGGTCGGTGTCCGGGGCTCGGTGGCGGGGTCGTAGTGTCGCCATGTTTCGCTCGAGCCGCGGCGGTGTACTTGGTGAGCCTCTCGTAGACCGTCGGGGCCGGTGTACTTCTCGGCCCGTGCGACGAGCCGTACACGGTGGTGGGCGCTTTCGCTTTGCCGATGTGAGCAAGCGCGAACCCCGTGAACTCGTTGATTTGCTCACCACCATGCGACGACGACGGCTAGCGAGGAAAACACAAACATGGTTACAAGTAGTGACAATTGAGCGCTATAACAAATGCATCAACGAAGGATACATACCCATCTTGTCCATGTACTCGGGCGGGATCAAGCTCCCTTGGTGGTGTGGGACCCCGACCGGTCGAGCTCCGCCTTGCGTTTCAAATGACGTCTCGGGCGCTCCGCGTACGCCGCAGCGCGTACGCCACCCTCCGACAATTGCCTCCCGCCGGTCCTCGTACTTGCTGCGCACCGGCCCGGAGGCATCTCGCATGACATTCAAGTTTTTGATATTACGTATAATGAATGGAATGTGTCATGTAAGAAATCATAACGGATGTTTCCTGCCTAATTACCCGCAAGTCTTGCTCCTCGGTGAGGTCGGTCTCCTCCCGACAAGACAACTCCCGGGCCTCCGTCTTACTTATCTTCGCTTCTTGATGTTGGCGTAGTAGCCGATGACGGCTCGGGTACGCGCCTCGTAGAACATGTCCCCGAGCCGGTCCGCGCACACCACGTCCCGCTGCTGCGACGCCCGCACGTCGTCCACCCTCGTCCAACTTGAAGTACAAGCGCACACGGGCATCAAACATCATTTCATTGTTTGAAAGAAGTCCAACGAATAATGTTGTATTGAGATATGTGATGCGATGCAAAGACTCACCCGAACTCATCCTTGATCTTCTGAGCAACGACTCTTCCCTCGTCGTCCTTGATAAGGTAGAAGTCCCGCCAATCCTCCGGCACGATGGTCTCACCCTTGGGGGTGACGACCAAACCAGGGAAGTGCTTCTTAATCAGCAGGCTCTGGATGCTAGTTGGACGCGTGAGCACTCCTTTTTTGTCACCTTTTTCCAGCCCCCACGAGTCATTAACGGCAATTGTTAGTACGCATTTTGAATTTGAAAATGTCATATGAACAAGTGTAGAAATCAACAATGGTTACTTACTTGCCCGCGGGCCGGATCACCGGCGCTCGTCGGCGGCCGGAGGGTCGTGGAGCCCGGTGGGGCCGCGCCGGAAGGGCTTACGAGGAGCCGTGGAACTCGAGCCGCCCGCGGACTCCTCGTCGCCACCCCGGACCTCGTCGTCGCCACCCTCGCCGTCCTCGTCGTCTCCACCGCCGCCGCCGCCACCGTCACCGGTCGTCGTCCTCGTCGTCGCCTCCTCCCGGGAGGCCGTCGGGAATGGCCTCCTCGACGGCGTGCGGTGTCGTCCGCCGGGGGCCTCCGACCCCGGCCGGTGGATGGCTCCACCTCAAGCTCCTCGTCCTCGTCCTCGTCCTCGCGGTGGTCGGCCGCCACGTGCTCCTCGTCCTCGAGGTGGTCGTCCTCGCGGTGGTCGGCCGCCACGTGCTCCTCCTCCTCGGCCGCGCGTCCGGTACCTCGACCGGACGTTCCGTTGTGGCCGCTTTCCGCCCGGCATTTTGTCGAGTGCCCGCAATGACAAAGATTAGAAGAGTTAGTATTAATGACAAATACTTGTAAAGAAACATAAATGCAAAGCAAAATTAAGAACTGCAAGGTAATATTAATAACAATATAGTATTACATGAATTAGAAATTATCTCCGCGAAAGGCAATATTGCCGGCGAGCGCTCGTCCTCATCATCGTAGTGTCATCATCACTATCAATATTGTCGAGCTCTCTTTCATCCTCATCATGATCAACATCCTCCTCAACAACTACATCGCGTCGCCACGCCATTCCTCAAGGATTCGTAAGTCCTCGGCATCGTGTACCTCATCACCCTCGTCCTCATCGATGTCATTGTTTACTTCCATACCCATCGAAGCAATGTCTATCTCCAACCTACCTTCTAGCCCCTCGGGTTGATAGAACTCATCATTCCTTGGGTCAAAGTTGTAATCATCATCGTTTGGGACCGCCGCTTTACCGTGTGGCGATACCATGTGCACAAGGCTCCAACCCGCAAGGCGCACGTCATTTTGGTTTGCCCATGGGAGGTAATAAACTTGCGTGGCGTCTCGGTTAGCCACAATATAGACATCGTCTCCTCCATATTTGGAATCCTCTCGGATTTCGACTAGCCCAATTGATGTGTCCTTTTTCGTGACCCCGGATCGAACCAATGGCATTTGAATACCACCGGCTTACAACCTAGGTCTTTGCCAAAGTCAAGCTCCAATATCTCATCGACTATGCCGTAATAGTCCTTCCCATCCGTGCTTGGCGTACGAACTCCGCCGCACGTGGTTTTTAGGTTGCCCCGTTTCTCTTCGTACTTTCTCGTGCGAAAGCGATAGCCATTCACGTCATAAACGTTGAATGACTCGACACTACGGTCAAAGCATTTGCCCACACATCTCAATGCGGGACTCATTTCCGCATCAAAATTAGCTTTGCAAGGTTAGGACAGGTAGATAGTTACATTACTCGCTCATAGGAGCAAAGCGGAATCTCAAAGTCAGAAAGAGGTTACTTGGATGGTACCTTGCTACTGAACCAATTGACGAAATCGGGCTTATTATGTCTGAGAAGATGGTCTTTTTCATCCTCGGTAGGAGCCGTACTGCCCCTCCAGTGTTCAATGATAAATTCCCTGGAGAAACAATAGACAAGGGGGGTGAATAGGTGGAGGATAGTGGCGGCATATTTAACAAGCTAGCTCATCGAGAACTTACTCTTGATAATCTCGGGTTTCTTCAAGGTTCAGCAACAAGTATATCATGATAGTGTGCCACTCATCATGCATCAAGTACACGTTGGTCCCCGCGCCGCTCTCCCGAGATCCCCTTTGAAAAGGCCGAGGGTGCATGAATTCTCGTCGATGTTGTAACGAGGGGTTGGATCTCCCGGTCTTTGAAGTTTTTCGGTATAGTACGCCCGTGTGAATGTCGACACCTCCTCCATAATGAATGCCTCTCGCAACGGAAGCCTCAATTTTGGCTTTATTTTTACACTTCTTCCGAAGTAGCTTTAGACACCTCTCGATTGGATAGCACCACCGGTGTTGCACGGGCCCCCCCAACCGTGCCTCCCTTGGTAGGTGCAAAATGAGATGCTTGCATGGAGAGGAAGAAGCCCGGTGGAAATATCATCTCCAACTTGCGAGCAACTTTGGTACTTGTTCCTCCGAGTTCAACACAAACTTCCCGAGACAACTCCTTGGCACAAAGCCGGCGGAAGAAAAGCTCAACTCGCCCGCCAACCGTCGCCAACACGAGATCAAAACCTTCTCGATCGATGCCCGGTGACGCCTTCAAGCCTATTAGGCGTGAAATGGCATCCAGGTTTAGAAATGTTGGTGTTCACGTGAAGGGGCCGCGTGCCGCCTCCATCATGGTGTAGTACGCCTTTGCTTGTGTCCTCTGGATCTTGTTCCTCCACCTCCGTTCCTTCACGCGCCAACGTACGCGGCATGTCTGCCATTCCGATCATCGCATCAAACCCCGTGAGGTCCGGTATCACCACCGCCTCCCTAAGCCGTTTGCGTTCCCCATGGAGAGTCCATCGGGTGTAGTTTGGAACGTATCCATACTTCCAAATATCTTGCCACATCGGCCGCTTCTCTTTCCTTGTCTCGTTCTTACACTTGGCACAGGGGACAAAACACCCGAATCGACCCTTTAGCGGATGGGCCAAATGCTTGCTCTAGGAATTCATTGGTCCCCTTTATCCATTCCTCTGTCTTGTCTTTGAACCCCGTGTACATCCACTCACGGTCGCCCATCCTCCGTCATGCGCCAACGTAAGCGAGTACGAAACAAGAGCTGCATCTACAAGGCGTTCCTACCATCTAATAGGTGAAGGATAGGTCCTAATCCCACTCGAGGATGCGTAGATGAGGTTAGCTTCCATGCTCGCGCTCCGTCCGAGACGGAATTTCGGCAGCACCTCCCCGCCGTGTTCTCCCGATACACGTCCCGACCGGGAGAGTGTGTATCCGGAGAACAACGGGAGGGGCCGCCGAAACTCCGACTCGGACGGGGCGGAACATGGAAGCTAACCCATCTACGCATCCTCGGCCGTCCAAAAACGTGGACAATCCGAAGAGAAACCGTCGCGAGATATGCACCGATCCGCATACCAACGACCGTGAATCTCTTTCGGACGGGAGACGCCTAACTCGGTTACGCAATGTACTTACAACAACTATAAGACACGAGGGTGGTTTATACCTAGGGTGGCGGCACGGAGGCGGGTAGCCGGCGGGAGGAGAGTCGACGCGTGCGAAGACCCGCAACGCCCAAGAAGAAGATCACCGTCACCGAGTAGCTCTCACAGGTCCTCCTCCTACAAAAAGAGGAAAAAAGATTAGAAGCCACTAAAAATTTCGGCAGCACCTCCCCTGCACGGGGAGGTTCCAAAACCTGCAAAAAAACATGGCACGAAGGTCAAACATGGGCACGAAGGCCAACAACCACCAAACATGGGCACGAAGGCCAACAACCACCAATATACTTTAGTTCTTTTTCCATGCATATGAAAGAATTCAATTACTACAAGAACAATTACTACTAACCCTACAAATACTACTAACACTACTACTTACAACCACTTAACTACTAACACTACTAATACTAAGTATACTAACTAACTACTACTAACACTACAAGGAAGGGCTTACTAACTACTACTAACTACTAACCACTTAACTACTAACACTACTTAACTACTTACTAACTACTACTACTAACCAAGGCAGACTACTCGGCAAACTAACAAAATATGTAGCAACATCATCAATGCTGATATTTATGTTAGTTGGCCTTCAAACGTTATGAATTTCCGAACTATGCTTGCAAATGATATGCTTCAACCAACTTTGATCAATGCATGAAGTGCATTTTTACTCGATTGATTGATGTACACAAAAAAAATTGTCTGCTTACTGTTCTTAACTATATGGCCACCACTTCGAACGGACTAACTAGACTCGAATGCTCAAGTATGGTACCCTGAAATTCACATAAGCTAACAGCCAATGGTCACCTTTACGCGCAATTTGGTGAAGCAATTCTCCCAAGTGGAAGCACCTAAACTAGCTCCTACATTGGATGTCCTATCGGTCAATTAAATTGAGGGAGCACGAAACAAGCTTGGCACACATATAGCATCACCGTATCAACACGCTCGTCATTGGGCGGACCAAAGCCATCGCTACGGCCCCTCGAAGATTTCAGCAGAAATGGAACCCCGCGCACACATACTTGGAGGGAATCGGAAGGGGCGGTTACCGCGAAGTGGAAGAGGTTGACGACGGTCCGCGGTGCCCGGGTGCGCGAAGACGGAGACGGAGAGACGGTCTGCGGTCTGCGCCGGCCGGCCGAGCGGCGCAGGGCAACGGAGACGAGGCGGTCGGGCGCACCGCGGTGGTCGGGCCGCCCGAGCACCCTCACCGGCGGATCCGGCGGCCGGGGTGGCGGCGGTCCGCGCGGCCGGCGAGCGGTGGCGGGGCGACGTGCGGGGCTGGGTCGCGGGCGCGGCGCGGCGGGAGCGGGGTGGAAGGTGGCGGCGGTGGTCGGGTCGGGCGGGGACGGCGTCCGGCGAGGAAGGAGGTTGGGAGCGGCGGCGCCGGGCTCGAGAACGGCGGCGGTGGTCGGTTGCGCGGCGGGCTGTGGCGAGGAAGGGGATGGGGAATGGAGATGTGGGCGGGCGCGTGTGAAGGAGATAGGGTTGGCCTGGTGGGCCGGGCCTGTTTTCACTTTATCAAAAAAAAAAAAATTCGCCGACGGCCTCGGCCGTCGGCAAAATCTGAGTTTGCCGATGGCCACCTGGGCCCGGCCATCGGCAAAACCTTTTTTGCCGACGGCCTACCTGTGCCGTCGGCAAACTTTGCTTTTTTTTTTTATTTTTGCTTCCAATTTTTTTCGTAACTTCCTACCTATACAACCCACCTCCAAAGCTTGGGACATTTTTGAACTTTTTAGCTATATTTCGTGAATTATTTACGTACTTTGAATTTTTTCAAATACTCCAAATTTGAACTGCAGTACATGAAATAATGGGAATTTTTGATCGAAAGATGATATTCATGATTCCCCGAGTATGTTCAGGCCGTATCCAGCACCTCGCATGAAATTACGACCATTTTGCCGTCGTAACGTGGGGAGTGACGTGCACGGAAAGTGTTTTTAAATTATATAAAATCCAAACGAAGTCCGAAATTGACAAAACTTGACGAGTTGTCTTGCCATTGCATGTGGAGTCTATGATAAAAATTTCAAAAAATTTCGAGCAAGTTGTAACGTCGGATGACCAAAACCTAGACATCTCCACATGTCATCACTTGTGATCACATGTGGAGTTGTCTGGGTTTTGGCGATCCAACGTCACAACTTGCTCGAAACTTTTTGAAATTTTTACCACAGACTCCGCATGCCATGGCCACATAACTCGTCAAGTTTCGTCAATTTCCGACTTCGTTTGGATTTTATATAATTTAAAAACACTTTCCGTGCACATCACTCCCCAAGTTACGACGGCAAAATGGTCGTAATTTCATGCGAGGTGCTGGATACGGCCTCAACATACTCCGAGCATCATGAATACCATGTTTTAGATCAAAAAGTTCCATTATTTCATGTACCTGCAGTTCAAAACTGGAGTTGCGGGAAAATTGCAAAGAAACAAAATAATTCATGAAATATAGCAAAAAAACTCAAAATGATCCCAATTTTTGCGGTGTGGGTTGTATTTGAGGTAGGAAGGCACGTAAAAAACTGGGAAGCAAAAATAAAAAAAAAAAAGCAAACTTTGCCGACGGCCCGGGAGGCCGTCGGCAAAAAAAGGTTGCCGATGGCCGGCCATCGGAAAGAACGTGGCCCGGCAGCTCCCGAGGCTGCCACGTGGCCGTGGTTTGCCGATGGCCGTGGCCATCGGCAACCGGCTACTTTGCCGATGGCCGGACGGCCCCGGCCATCGGCAAAAGACACGGCGTCGGCCGGCCCCGACGGCGTCGTCCACAGGCCAATTTTGCCGATGGCCGGGATTTGCCGATGGCACGGCCATCGGCAAAAATGGACCTTTGCCGATGGCCGCAGTATGCCGATGGCCTCGGCCACCGGCAAAGTGGACCTTTGCCCATAGCCATGATTTGCCGATGGCCAGGCCATCGGCAAAAATAGGTTTGCCGATGGCCCTACTTTACCATCGGCAAACTGTGGGGTTTGCCGATGGCCGATCACTTTACCATCGTCAAATCTGGCCGCCATCGGCAAAGATGCTGATTCCGGTAGTGATTAGAGCAAAACTGCAAGACCTGCCGCTGCGTCCGGCAGGTTTACTCACCCTGGAGACCATTAGGCTGAGCATTTCACGTGTCGCAACAGTAGTAGGCAATGGCCGTAGTGCATGCTCTTGTAACATTCATTCACCACAACCATGCATGCCCGGCTTGGCCCACGACACCTTTCTTTTCATCTCGGGCACTGACAAGTGTGGTGTGCCCCATCTAGATGCTACCCGGATCTGTAACCAAGCTACGTAGCACTGGCAACTAGTAGATCACGGAGATTCACGGCACGGCATCCGGTATCTCATATCCTGGAATGTGCTTGGATGCTGGAATGTGCTTGGATGCTGCGTGCTGGGTGGCAGCTAGCCAGGTAAAGGTGTACAGTAGGACTATAAGGCCAGTCTCAGTGGGGGTTTTACCGTAGTGTCATGCACATTAAATACAGTGACACATCAGCAATTTGATTGAAACGAGGAGGAGAGAGAGCCGGAATCCTCTTTGACGGTCGTTCACTGCTTTCTTTTCTAGCGAATGATTCTGTCCGCACGCGGTGTGTCGGCCCGTGCCGCTTCCTGCGATGATGTCGGCGATGTAAAAATGAAAAAAGTGAACATTTATTTCAAAATACTATAATTTCAAAACTGTGTATCTAATCGCAATTTCGTTTGCACCGGTGTGTTCTACGCGACGAGACGAATAAAACTAGATCCCACTTGAATATGTTTCGAAGAAAAAAAAATTTCACCTTTTTTCCTATACTGCACTCATTATCTATATAAGTTTTCTTTCTATGTTCACGTATCTAAGTTAATGGTAAAAATTATGCGTATAAGTTAGCTTTTCTAACTTTGCATGTCTTTTGACGTGATAACTTAGATGTATAAGTTAGATTTTTAACTTTACAACGTGTGAGATCATGTAAGTTATATGTATAAGTTAGATTTCTAACTTTGCAATGTTTTAGGTTACGTAAGTTATGCGTTCTAAGTTAGATTTTTAAGTTATGTCGACTAAGTTGGCTACTAACTTAAAAATATAAGTTATGTACAACTTAATTTGATTTCTAACTTTGCATCATAATTTCGATGTTGTGCATATTTTGCGATCTCCCAATTGAAGACAAATGTATGTTCAAATGTTTTGGTTATAGAGATCCTTCAAATTATCATAGTTGCTGAATTTTATAAAAGTTATTTATGTATCCATTGATCTTTACAAGTTTGGATTATATTATGGTATTTATGCTATATTGTAGGATGTAAAAGTTACTTTTATTTGCTCCTTCGCCCTTTTTATCTCTATTCCTATGTCCCAAATGATTTTATGTTTGTTAAAAGAGAAAAAAATAACTTCTAAAAAATGTAAAGATAAATGTAAATTTTATGGCTAAAAAATGTTTTAACTTATGACTGTTAAGTTTGGTCTTTAATTTATAGCTTTAAGTTTGACATTTAACTTATAGCCGTTAAGTTTTGGCCTTTTTATGGTACAACTATTTAAGTTTCAGCCTTTAATTTACAAATAAAAATTAAAATTAAAATTTTGTGCGTAAGATCAAAGCGTGTAAAAAGAAAAAGTGAAAGAGAAAAAAAAAGAGAATACAAGACACAGTCCACATGAAAATAGAAATAGGAATAGTACCTTTCCGTGCTTAATTACTGTTTTTACCAAATAGAGAAAATAGTGGGATTTCTTTATTTCCTAAAGTGGAAACCAGGCTACTGTCGGATCGTTCGCTAGTTACGTTACTAATGAACGTTCGCTGTTTAGTCGCCCCCGAGAGAGAGCCATATGGTTTCACCATGGTGAAACTGGGGTGGCGTCGTTTCCCAGGCATTGAAACCCGAATGAAACCAGCGCTGAGCCGTTTCATCTCGTCGTCCCATATAGGATTAAAGTGTATGATCCCATATACATGCGGCAATTAAGTGCTTTTCTAAGTCTGAGAAACAGTGCATTGAAACTGTTGCATTGTGGAGGGTGTTTCAATGTTTGTTTCATGGAGACTTTGTTAGCAATTTTATTTGGGAAACAGTGCAATGACACCATGCACTGAGACTGGCCTAATATACAGTATGGTGATACTAAGAGCAAGTATTATGATTGACTGTAAGCCGGCTGAATCCTAGCTGGCAAATAGATTAAAGGAGAGAGAATATGCGGAGCGGACGTCAGGTGAAACGTAGGCTTGAAGTGAGCGGTATGCATGCACATGTGTTCTCATTTGCTCTCTTCCTCTACTCATTCTTCATTGGTTGCATGTGCTCCTATATGCCCCTGCCATATTAAATGAAATGCCACGGTGGAGTTTATTTCGCCGGCAGCGAGCTGTATCATACTATCATTGCTCTTGATGTGATAATAACCAACAGCGAAGCACGTACTCCGTACGTACCTACACTAAGCTTAGTATCATGCATGATGATCTGAGGTAGCTAGCTAGCTATGGCAGCTTCGATATATTCGTACGATATACTCCTAGATAGATCCTGCCAAGAGGAAGATGGTAGTGCCACTGCCATGCATGCATATATGATCGGCATGCAGCTACAGGCAAGCAAGGTGATTACGTACTGCTCCAATTCAATTCTACATGAAAGGATTGAGGGCCCCGCAGCCGTGTCAATCATTCTTCCGGCCACCGGGTCCTCGTCGTCGATCGTCGACATGCGTGTAGTCTAAATAGGGCGCGTCACTATCGATGCCTTCAATAACTCGCCCGCGTGCAGCTTCAAGGAGTCAAGGACGACGGCCCCCTCGTGGCGACCCGGGCGGGCGGGCATGCGTGCGTGCGTGCACGACGGATATGGCGCCGCGGCCCGGCCGGGTCCGGGCGGACACGCACGCACAGTGCCCAACTGCCCATGCATGCATGGGTTCTCTCTGCCGGTCTCGCGCTTCCGTCGGCGTCGGGTCAGCTGCATGCCGCAGCATCTGCAAGCATGCATGCATGCTCTCCGATGCTCGGTTGCTAGTATCGATGCTGCACTGCACATAGGCCGATCCAAGACTTTTGACTAGGGTCGTCGTAGCTAGGGAGAAAGATCCAGGAGAAAGATCCAGGGCGGCAAGGCTGCGCTATGGTAGATGGATCGAGGCAAGATTCAAAATGTAGTAGATGAACATGAGTACGCAACGCTCACATTACGCCGCGCGCTACTGTTCACGGCAGAGTAGCCTTTGTCTTCACCGTGCGTAACGTACTACACTCCAGTAAACGATATCATTATTTCTTCCAGTTTTGGCCAGAGGACCATGCAGCAAGGATTAAAAGCAACATGTATACGCTGTGCCCTGCACTGTACTATACGTATGTACTACAGTTGGAGTCGTCATGGACTGTAGTACATCATATCCAGGGGTCGAGTTTGAAATTAAAGGAGGGCCCATATGATTGTGCAGACTACTAGTATACTCCTCCTAGCGTGTTTTTTTACATCTCAATTCCCAAGTAGGAGGAGTTAAACCTTTTAGAATTCAACTAAATGTATATTAAAATACTAATATCTATGATACATAATAAACATATCATTTAATTTATTGTGGAATATATTTTTATAATAGATTTATTTGGAATTAAACTAAACATGATTAACTCATCGAAAATGTTGGACCGAGCCTTAATTAACAATATAGTATAATAATGTTGCCAATAGGTGTAGCGCATACAATATGAAATCGCCCCAATGGTCGCAAAATATCTATATGCACTAGCTAGGGCTCGCCGTTTGGCATAATATAGCTCTATTTTGTTGATGGAGTAGTTCTTTTAACCTTTGTCCACAGTGCAAGGAGCTTCATTTTTGGACATCAACTTGTTTTGGTGAAAACATTTGGTTAAAGAACTCGCGAGGTCCTCATGGTAGATAAAAAGGTAAAAATAATATCCATAACTTTCTATGATACCTCATCCCTATCAACTCGCGAGGTCCTCCGTGAAGATGGCGTCTCTAGCCTCGAAGAGCCCTAGCGGCTCCACGCACCTGTTCCCAGCTGACGGCCTTTTCACCGGCCACACACGCTTTTGCTCGGTGACCTTGGCTCCCCGGACGCCACATGCCCCGGTGGCCACCATGCCTCACCCGTACGTACGGAACACTTCGAAGAAGAAACACACACATGATCATTGATCAAGGAGCTAGCTAGATGAAGCTGGACTCCCTCAATCTCATTTTTGGTTTCAAAGAACGAAATTGTGGGAGAAACGGTGTAGAGTGGAGCCCTTTGGCCAAGTTTATATAGTTACCAAAGACGCAAAGCTGCTCCTTGAGTTGATATAGGAGCGCTACCATATAACGGGACGGACCAGTTGTATGGGTAAGTACGTTGAACTTGCGACTTGCAAGGGTGCAAAGAATAGTTATACTAGCAGTAATTGTCCGGGTCGGCGACAAACAAGTTCACTATAGCCACGTTGTCCGCGTCTACACCACTGCTAGCTGCCCTACAATCACGTGAGATTGTGAGAAACCCCAGACCCAGACGGCCAGGTAATGCATGCAGTAACGTTTAATCCACGCCGTAACACAATCGGATGCGCATGTATGCTACCTGACGAAAGTGATGAAGCCACGGACCGAATAGAGAATAGTACACAGCAAACAGTGGCTCCTCTCCGCTCTCCTCTATACGGTGCCGCCTTTCAACCGGGCATATGTACAGTACATTTCAAGCCCCACGATGGACCAGTCAGAAAGCGTATGAGCACATAGGTACGTACAATACGTACCTTGAGAAATCAGCACTGATCGGTAGCCACCAAAAAGACCACCGGACAAAAAACCAACGAACGACGGACAACAACCTATGAATGCATCTGCACATATTTGATTGATGGAACCGTATCGGCATCTTTGTATACGACGATCAGACCATCCTCTGCGTCGACGGTCAGGACGCCTGGCTGCAAAGTTTCATTGGTGAAGCAGCGACGGCAGAAGTGTACCACGGACGTAGTAGCAGACCGCACAACTGCACAAGGCTGCACCTGATGCACACTGCACAAGTAGCCGTGTCGTTTGCCACGGGAGGACGGCATGGATGGGAAGGCCGCGCAGCGGGGCGGGAGCGAGTACTGGACGCGCGCGTACGGCGTGACCGCGTGAGATCTCGCTGCGGATCACGTGGTTTTTTCGACCTGTCCACGTCGCCAGCTTATCCCCTGCATGGCTGCATGCGTGCGCCCAGTCAAACCCCAGTCTACCATCCTTTCTCCTCTCTCTCTCTCGCTCTCTCTGCCTATAGATTCTAGTACAAAGCTCCTTCAACCTAAATATACTCTGTATCTGTACAATCAACAATGTGACACCGTACGTACAGTACATCTACAACCATTCTTGGTGGCAAAACGATCGATAAATACACACATGAAGCTAGCAAAGTTATTAGCAGAATACTTGCAGCATGTTGTCGCGACGCAGAGGATGCCCAACCCTCCTTTTGAGTCACTCATCATGTAGGTGGGACGTGATTAGCTAGTCCGGCTGCTTTGCATGCTTTTTAATAATGTGCTTTGCCCATAAAATACTACAACGAAAGCCGTAGTTACGGCCTTATCAGGCGACCGGGCCGGGCACGTACATAGAGAAATAAACCACCGAAAAGGCAGCCACCGGCCAGCCAGCCATGCCTGGAGTGCTATGCTGGCTAGCGGCAGAGCAGAGAGAAATGTGTCCGGCCGGGAACCAGCATTCAGCAGCGCGCATTAGCTGGTGCGCTCCCACTTGCCCAAAGGAAACGAGCATGTGCCCTCATCTAGTCATCTTGTCTTAACTCGTCGAGCCTTTCTGAGCATGCATGTAATGTGAGTCGAGTGATCACATCCTGAAATCCACTAGCCTCACTGAATCTGACGATCATTATCGTTTTGTTAGATTGCTGCTCAGGATCTCTTCGACATCTTGGCAGAGCGCTGTGCTGGCATCGAGACAAGCAAAGTGAGAAATTATATATGAGACCAGCTGGGATCATTAAGCGCCGACTCGTAGTACGACGGCATGAATGACAATAAGCACTTGGTTTCAGCGAAGAAGTTGTTCGGACAAATGCAGACATGCTGCAGGTCAGTCATCAGTCTCAGTAGCCACGGCCGGGCTGGGGTTTGGTTATATCAAAACTGCACTGGTACTGTTCTTTTTTATAGGATATTAGGGTACATTTATTTTCTTCATTATCTAAAAAGGATAAATTAATTTATTTCTGGCCATTGCAACCTTTGCTTTTGCACAATCCTTTATTTGCTGCCAATAACACAAGAAGAGCTATTTCATGTAATTTTGATTCAGAAAAGAAAATGCTCCAAGCAACGAAATATCACGCAGGTGTAGATTATCCATAGTTTGTCAAGGATTTTTTTGCAGATATGTAGTGTATCCATAGAAATTTGTAGATCACAAGCAATTTTTGCTATGTAACAATGCAATGGCACTCTTACAACACATTCTAAATCAAGTCCACAGTTTCTCTAGGGACCTATGGGAGTGTCTTGACCTACTCCATGCATGTCACATGCAACATAACATCCACACCCGAGTTCTAAACCCCTAAAAATTCACTGAGCACACAAATTTGACAAAAGAAATCATGAAATTAGGGACAAGAGACACAAGGGTTTGATTATCGAAGTTTGGTCACACCATAAGGCATACACTTGTGACTGCATTGCGCTTCCTACCAAGAACAAGATCACCTTCAACCACTCCTCACACGAGGAACCACAAAGATAGAGCCCAAGTTTACTTACTAGCTTGTCCGGGTTATACAAACGATCTGAGGCTTACTAGTTACTACAACCTTCGAAATTTGATGAGTCATCCCTATTTGTCTAGATGTTAAGAGCAATAAACCAACTCTATGAATAACTGGTCGGTTAAGGCTTGAAATTTTAGCTCTCACTCAATCTCTATATGTACTCCAAATCTCAAAGGAAACAAAGAGGGGAACATACCAGAGGTTTGAATGCTAGAGAAGTTATTGGTTGAAGTTGGTTTAAGTAAGTATCATGGTAATCATTGAGAGGAGGGACCAAAAGTTCAAACAATCCTTACAATTGCAAAACCCCTTAACTTTAAAAGTAAACCCATAATGTTCTATGCCACCAAAGATGAACAATAGAGAAACTGCAAATGCACAGATGATTTGTAGCTTGATATACACGGCTTGTGTAGCTTCAAGATTCTAGAGCTAACTTGATTAGGCTATGACACAGTCAACCAGATTATCTATATGTGTCGTCAACCCATAGATTATTCGCGACTTGATAGAAATCAACTTTTGCGTACTAAAGGACTAAGTATGGTTCTCATGGATATGTTAGTTCTTTTGGACATCTTTGATTCCAACGCAAACACATAGTACAACATCCTAAACTTTATTTGAAAGGGTGAGTGAATTTAAGTAATACGTTCTTATGATCTCTTCAGATGATGCTCTCTAGTTTTGTTTCTTTTTGCAAGGGAGGTCACATCTAAAAGAGTAGTTATTATTGTCAGCATTACCATTGTTGGTTATTTAAAACAACAATGACATGTTATCAGAACCGGTTGTTTTGAAATCAGTAGTGATAACTGATTATCATTAATGTTTGCTTCAAAATCAACACTGTAGTTTATGTTAACAAACGCCTAATATTTGTACTTGAAATTTTATTTCATTGTAGTTTTTTTATCCTAATTTCATTGTAGTTGAGTCTGTAGGTGCTTGTGTACATAGCTTCATTTAATTTAGTTAAATCAGTGGGTGCTCGTGTCCATGCGCAAGTTCTCTTCTCGATCTCTCCGTACCGAGACTCTCTCTCTCTCTCTCTCTCTCTCTCTCTCTCCCTCCGATTCGGAAGCACATGGAAGACAGACACAATCCTTTTTGCTTTTATATACTCCCTTCATGTCAAATTGTAAGATGCTTGACTTTTTTCTCACCAAGTTTGATCGTTTATTTTATTCTAAAATTTGTTTAAAATATCACTTCTTTTGACGTGGCTTTCTTTATAATAAAAGTTCTTCAAAGATGACTTAGATTTAACTATTTTTGTTTAAAATTTCTGAATAAAATGAGTGGTTAAACTTGAGGTTGACAAAGTCAAACGTCTTATAATTTTGGATGGATTGAGTACCTACCTACTTGTGCCCAACGAAAACTCATTAGACCTTAATAATAGAAATGTTATTAACTAGCGAAAGGCATGCATACATGCATTTTTAGAGGTATAAGGGCGTGCATATATCTATTGTTTTTCGGGTATAAAAAAACGAGAGAAGCACCTTTCTTTCTGCAGGTGCCGGGGCAACGTAAGTCGTGACGCCACCGAAGCGTTGAGCGACAATGTGCCATGATTCATAAAATACTCCCATTTTGTTACCCGGCACGCACCGGCAACAACCCTCCAAAGAAAGCAAGTGTACGAAGAGCCCATGCATCCCTAGCTCATCATCATCATCCAGTTCCTTGCCTGAACATCCAAGCGAGGCGCCCCCAACAACACATAAAAAAGAATGCCAACATAAAAAAGAATGCCAGCAGCCAGCACCCTACACGGCAGATCTAGATGCTAGTCAGCTACCCTCACTCTCCTCGCGTGCCTTGCCTTCACGCGCGCACATTCCGCGTCCATCCAAACCGCGCGCCACATCCGGCGATGGCGTGGCCCGCCTGTCCGTTCCGTCGGCCCGTTCTCGTCCATCATCCCATGCGCATTCGCGGCTTCGCGCGCGGTTGCCCATCCGTCCCGCGCCCTCCTACCCGGTCGGCCTCCTAGCAGGGCAGCCTCCCACGCCGGCACTCCCACTATATATCGTGCCCCGTCCCCGGACCAACCCCTTCACTCCACGCGAGAGAGATCTATCTGAGCTTGCTTGCTCCACTACTCATAGCCATCACTCTCCCCACTAGTCACAAGTACACCCACTAGCCAGTGGCTACACGAGCTCAGAGCTTGTTGCTCCGCTAGCAGCAGCTCACTCACAAGCCAGCTAGAGACCCACAACAGAGTGTTCTAGTTATCTACCTCCGATAGCTCTTGATCTCAAAGCTTGATAACGAACGGGCAAACAAGATCGAGCTCGGAGGTCGTTGGAGCTAGCAAGCTAGCTAGGGAGAGGAACAGAAACCACCAGCTATAGCGCGCGTGTGCGTGGCGATGCATGGCATGTGCTGTTAACATGTACAACCCAGAGCATCACCAGGGGCACCAGCCCGCGCCGCCGTCCTTCATGGCGCCCCGGATGTCCTTCTCCAGCGACTTCGCGGTGGAGCCGCCGCCCCCGGCCGCCGCGCGCGGCGGGGCGCCCGGGGACGCCGACTTCGAGTTCTCCGTCGGCAGCCACCCGATGATGGCCGCCGACCAGCTCTTCTCCAAGGGCCGCCTCCTGCCGCTCAGGGAGGCGCCGCACCAGGCCGGCGGGCGGCCCGTGACGCTGCGCGACGAGCTGCGCGCCGACGAGCGCCACGGCCGCGTGCCCCGCGCGCCCAACATCCGGTGGAAGGAGCTGCTCGGGCTCAAGAAGGCGCCAAAGAAGCAGGCCGCTGCCACCGCCGACGCTGCCGCCGGCACGTCCACCGACGCCAATATGCTGGTAGGTCACATTATTCACTCACACTAGCATCTCGGATACATCGATATGATCTTCACTTGTTCGCATCACTCAATCCAATTGCCGTTGCCGCTCTCCGGGTATTGTGCAAGTGCATTATCCCGTTATCCTGTTGCCGCCGTTGGCGTTTTCTGAATCGTTGTTGAAAGTTGAAACTCTCTCTGTGGAGTACTTGCTGCATCCAATATCCAAGATTTTTCCATGTTAACTGATGGGAGCTCAACTTTTATAATAGTTGTACAAAGTGCTGGATTGCACATACATTTTTTAAATTACAATCAATGGCAGTTGAGAGTTGACAACAATGTATATATGCTGCAACATTCGCAGGATCTTGGAGGCCAGCAGCAGTGAAGCACGAGAGACTGAAGCCGCAGGATCACTTGTGGTTTTTTAGCGGGTCAAATATTGCATGGTCATTGAGTCGTAAAGTGTGCCTTCTTTCAGCTGGCTGGCTGCCTCATCATCTGATTGTCGATGGATGATTTGTCATCGAACTAGCAGGCCAGCTGATCTATATCTCGATCGATCATGTCAGTCCGTGGCTTAGTCTACCGGAGATTAAACCAAACATTAGTCTACTGGAGATGAAGCCAAACAAGAAGACGTCGTCTCCTGGTGGCTCACACCAATGTGCATTTCCTTTACCTCTTTGCCGCAGCAGCTTGTTTCCTTCTTCTTTTTTCTTTATGTATTCTGGGTGTATAAGGGAATTTTGATCATTTGTTTCCTGGCAGTAATTCGTTGGTCGAGTAGCTAGATGTGCATCCATCCATCTATCCATGGAATGGAATCGATGCTAGCTTTGCATTGTAATGCCTGGTCGCGTGTAGTGTAGTAGTCAAATTAACTGAGACTCTGTGCTGTGCCTATCATATCTCTGATGTTTTCAAAGGACCGGTTAAATGCAGTACTAGTATTTTCTCACCCTCTCAGTCCCTCACATGATGTGGTCCCTGATGTACCGTGTTGTTTAGCTGTTCCCATGCTTGTCTGCTTTTGGCACAGCCGCCCCCCTCATCTCATCAGCTCGCCCCCCTCTCATCAGCTCCCTCATCTCATCAGCTCAGCTCACTCCACAAAGCAGCGCTTGCTGCTGGTGGCTATCTAGGTGTAGTAATCATGAGTAGTAGTAGCTAACTTTTGATGAGTTCAATGGAGATTATGTTCTAAATTTCGCAGGAAAAAATAGGATGCTGTACTTTTCTTAATTATATGGTGCGATTTAGACGTTCAACACATGCATGCTCACTGACACTTATGTACGCAAACCTTACCCTACGAGAACATTCGAAGGAGCCAGCAAAATCTTGAAGCTTATGAAGTCACCATCACCTCTATCTACGGAACGTCACCTCTGCAAAATTGTTATTACGTGACTTTGCTTAAGATCGATTTTGTTACAAAAATGCATGGCCAGCGTGGTACTACGTGCGCTTAATTTATCTCTGGTACTAATCTTTATATAGCTGCTGTAAGTACTGTACTAGCTGATGGTGGGCATGTGGTCAAAGCTGTGGCGGCCTGGTCGTCACCAAAGATTCAAACAAGAATGGAAAGCGCTGCGGGCAGCGGCATCCACGGGAGCGCGCTAGCTTTATCTGCTTGCTAATCTGCCCGTACTCGTACGTCCGCCCGCGTCTAGCATGCGGACCTCTTTGTCCTCTTGCGCCGGCGCGGGGTGGGCCGGAGCCGGGGACGGGGAGGTAGGCCGGGCCAAGGAGCGGAGGAGGGCTCTCTGCCTCTGGCGGTCTGGCCTCTGCAGCAGCTGCCCGGCTGGCCGGCCGGCCGGCCGGGCCCCATCGCATCTCCCGCGCTGTCGCGTAATGCTCAGCAGCGGCGGTCCTCTCTCCTCCGCCTACCTGGTGATCACCGCCACAGTGCTCCAATTTATGAGGCGACTTAGCTGTCAATCTTGCCGCCTCTGCCTCCCGTCCCCGGCCCGCCCATCCCCGCGCTCGATCTCTGGCTGCGCTGCGCTGCCATGCCATGCCATGCCACCGGCCGTGGCCACGGGACAAAAACAATTGCCTGCATCTGCTGCATGCGCGCGGGGAGGGGCCGGGGCCGGGGCCAGCCGCCCAGCGGCCGGTGCAGGCACAGCGCTACAGTAGCCTGCAGCCGCGGTCTCTCGTCCAGTGGATTTGAAGGAGACGACGAAGACGAGACGGGGGCCGGGAGGCGGAGTGGAGAGGCGTGCAGGGCAGCTGCCTGCGCGTGGCTTGGCGCGGCGTGGCCTGGCCCTGGCCCGGGCCGGCCAGACAGCAGACGAAGCAAGAGGAGGCGCCACTGCCTCACTGCTGCTGTGCACTGCGCCTGCGCTACGCTACGTGTCGAACGAAACTGAGATCTACGTAGGAGTACTCCTCTTGCCTTTTATTAGGCCCAGCCGCCCAATCACTCTGCTAGGTGGGTCACGCAACCGAAGAACAGCATGGGCTGTCAAGTACGGAGTAGAGACCACGAAGCCCATGAAGGCCATTTTTTAATGCTTCGTGGGCTCCCGCGTTTTCGGACCGACCAGGATCCTGGAGGCCATTTTTTTACTACGTATATAAAAAATGGTATACAAATTAATATATAAACAATATGCATACTCAAATATGTGAATATAAATACTATAATTTTTTATGGAATGAGAAATAAAATTCAGAAACACCAAGAAATAATTAAAAATGCAAAGAAAAATAAATAAAATTTACAAAAAAAATGGAAACAAAATTGGCACATGAAAAATAGAAGGAGATGAGGTAACGAGGACATCAACACCATCAATATTCTGGACCGTTTACTTGGTCGTGCACGCCTACTCAACTATTATGTGAGTTCGTTCTTAGGGTTGCACCTAACTTATTTAGAACATAAAGACCTCTGCACTTTTGTATTGCTCAAAAACAATGGAGAAGATCAACAAGGAGATGGATTCGCGTGGCTGGATTTGGACTGCATGAAAACATCAATTTGTGATAACCATCACGACTTCATACGGAACCTGATTTGGGAGTTCTAGTACTTCACAAAAAAAAAAGTCTACCTAATGCATTGAGACTTGGGTTCATATCTTATCACGGTCGATCACAAGCACCGTTTCAATGTCGAGACCTACTTGCCACGGTGCTACATCACTCTGTTTTAGGCTGATGGTCTTTGCATCAAGTTGGGTCCATTAAGGACGCACCATACCTTAGTGTTGGGGCTTGGCCACTACACTTGTGTGGTCATCCACGCATCTACTTGTCTCTGGGCACCAAGAATAGAGTGGATTTTGTTTATTTTGATTTAGTCATTGCTAATTTGCTTAACAACACATGTCGGCTAAACTGTTTGTCCACCTTTCTTCGAATAGATTGTCTATCTACTTGTCTTCGGAGCCCAACCATCTTATGTTTTCTGATTAAAATCTTATAGTGCATATTTCTCTATGTGTGTGTGTGTGTGTGTTTTTGAGGAACCAGAGGCTCCTACTGAAATAAATTTAAAAACAAAGTTGAGTACAAAACTACCGGGGGGCGGAGGGTGGGGTGGGGGTGGGGGTGGGAGGTTGGGAGATCAGGGTACATCAAAGGAGAGGAAGAATTCCCAGAGGATTACAAATTTGAATTTATCAATGAGTCTAGCTGCGGTGAAATGTACTGAAGCTTTTGTTCTATGCAACAAAAGAGAGGCCTCTTCATAGATATATTCTATGTTATTTGTTCTTGTCGGTTCTTCGGTTGCTTGCAGTTGTAGTTGCACAAGATCATGAGCAACCACTCGAGGTGTATCGGTTGCTAAGACACAAAATCTCTTTAGACTGTTGTAGTGGGTTCCTTAACATTGTCTTCATCCACCAATCAAGATATTCATCTCAACCAAAAGATCAGGCTACCCTACTCTCATGACGAAAGGAGTCGTCAACTTGTTATGCGAAAGTTAGGAAACAGCGTGAGGAAAACTAGCACGTGGGTGCACTCTGCGCCAATTTTTGGACATGGTGATTAGAAATTGAAGATGTAAACAGCAAAGGCACACAACCTTAAAAGTGGTAAATAGTAGCATTAAACAGTGCTTAACAGTGGCAAAAATAGCCTTAAACAATGAATGAACAGGAATAGTGGCACTGTTTAACAGTGTTAGCATAGTTTTGAACAGTGAATTGACACATATGACACAACTTTAAGCGAGTAGCAAAACGAGTGACTCAAAGATATCCTCACAATAGGAATAGACCTGGAGAACACGGGATGGTCACGCATCATACTATCAATTTCACTAGAGCAAATGAACATCCAAAGAACCCATGGCACGGCCGGAGGTAGGCAGCCACGCATGTGTACCATACACACACCGTACATATATGGATCATCACACACAACAGCAGCAACATACAGAGCAAGTACATGATCGAACTCGAATTGACTAAGTACATAGAAAGCAAGTTTTAACAGACAAGCGGATAGATCAAGCCGTTCTTATTTTAGCCGGCGAGGAGAGTGATGGTGAGTTGTCGCTATAGCTAGCTCAGCTCATGGCATGGTGCTTCTGCGCAAGGTTCTTCTGTTCTGCCCCTGCGATCGAGATATATTAGTAGGCGACGATCTTGAGGCCGAGGTTCTTCTGCGCGAACTCGATGAGGCCGTCCACCTCGCTGTCGTCGATGTAGCCATCGCCGTCCGTGTCAGCGTAGCTGATCCCCTGCTTGCTCCTCCACCCCGTGAACCGGGCGCGGATGGCGCGCATGGCGCGCCGCAGCTCCTCGCGGCTGATGCGCCCGTCCCGGTCCGTGTCGAACCGCCGCAGCCACTCCTTGAACTCGTCCACCGTCATGTCCGCGTCCAGCGACCGCGTCGTCGCCGCCGACACCGTCATGTTCTTGATCGCCATTGGTCGATCGGTTGAGTGCAGCAGCGGCGGTGGAGGCGGCTCACAACACTAGCAGCACAAAAACCTCCTCTGGCCTCTGCAAATGACCTATACCCTTTCTTCCTATACGTGTTTGTGTGTGCAGCAACTTGTTGAGACCTATTGCTCTTATATAAGCAAGCCAATTTGGCAAGGCTGTCGCGTGCAACACAACGCCTGCTGCCGTCACTTTTTCTGTGGTAGTAACGTTTATCACGGCTTGCATTGTATTGTATCTTACCCCTGCCTTGTTGTGACCTTTTGCAGCTTAGCTTATTCTCTACGCAGATTTGGTGGTGGTCGACAAATAGGCCACTGCCAGGTCCAAGAGCACAACACAACGGCATCTCTATCGCGTGCCTATCAGATCGAGCCGTCTAGATCCTCGTGCACTACTCGTTGAATGGAGCAAGAATCTGCACCCAAGTGGCTGAAAAAGAACAAAATTAAAAGCTGAAGATATGAGCATCTGCATTCATCATCCAGCTGATTGATGGTGTAGTGGAATAGAATCGTGTAAGCTGCAAGAGATAACCATATGCACAGGTAGCCGCACAATGTGGGAATCTGCAAAGAGAGGAAAATCGGGGGCATACACTGTACATTGCATATATCATAGTGCTATCTTGTTAAATGGAGATGGAATAGGATGCTGCAATATAAGGCCCTGCATTATTGCTCTCTCGTCTAAACTCTGCAACGATACACGCTTTCATTTTTCAGGCCCTGCATTATTGGTCTCTCGTCTAAACTCTGCAACGATACACGCTTTCATTTTTCTCGTGGTGGCATGGTGCTGCTTGAAGAAAGTAGAGTGCTTCTTCCTCCGTTCGAAATTGTTAGTAGTTTTACTTTTTTAGAAAAAAAAAGTAAAAAAAAAAAGTAAAACTGTTTCCAGTATATATAATAATATATGTAAAATAAAATATTTCTCTAGAGAGAGATGGTATATATATATGTCCATAGCAAAAGTACATAACTAAAAAAGCCAAAATGATTTACCATTTGGTACAAATGGAATACTAGATTATTGATGAAACGAACCCAACAAACAAAAAACGTAAAAAAAAAACATAACGACAGCCCAGCAAAAAAAAGGAGGATAAATCGGGACGATTGCCATGGCACTACAAGGTTGCATTGACTTTGATTTTTTTTGGTAAAGTTTCATGGGCGCCGATTATTCGCTTCAAGTACTTTCGGTAGCTTTATTGGATTCGTCTCACGTCAGACATTGCAATTTGTCAGGCCATCGGCAGGACTGTAATGACGTGTGCTTCCGGATGAAGAAGCAACTTTTGTTGCGACGGGAAATCTACTGTGAATAGCAAACGAAACTGCAAAGAGCAGTGACAGCCAGGATTAGAAGACGACGATCAATTCGTTAACAGGAAATATTCTTCCGCCGAGCCTAATATCGTGTCATCAGCATTCACTCATCCAGCGAGCTGCAGAAAGACAAACGGCAGAAGACAAGATAGCTAAATGAGCGCTGGTTTCAATCTGATCATCTTATTCAGGATATGATTTGCATGGCATATTTACATCAGGATGCATGTGCACGGAAGCTAGCTACAGCTCGGCGCTCACGGCCTCCTCCTCGGGCGAGTCATCATGACCATAAAATCCTCCATGTCCACGAAGCCATCGCCGTTCCTGTCGACCATCCTCACCATCTTGCGGCAGTCCTCCAGGCTGCAGCTCTGCCCGAGGTTGTGCAGGACCGTCATGACGTCCTCCGCGCTGATCCTGCCGTCCTCGTCCTTGTCGAACACGAAGAAGGCCCGCCGGATGTCGCCCAGCTGCACGCCGTTCCGGTGCACCTCCATGAACTCGTCCAGGTCCATGTACCCGTCCTTGTTGTGGTCCGCGACACATATCATCCGCCGCGCCTCCGCGGCGGCGTCCGCCTTCCCGAACCTCTCCAGGTGCTGCTGGATGTCTTTCTTGCTGACCTTCCCGTGGGGCTGCCCAGCGATCATGGTGAAAACTCTCTTCATCTCCTCGTCGTCGGGCCAGTAGGTGCTCAGGTCGGAGGACTGCCGGTCCCTCGCCGACAGCGGCCGGCCAATTGGCCGGCCGGTCTTGGACCGGAGCTTCGCGAGATTGTACTTGAAGGTGAGAAGGCTCAGATGAGACATTTTTGCGATGAATAATTGATCTGCTGCGGGTAGCTAGAAGTGATGGATGCTCTTCATCGAAGTCAAGTTTATATGTCTCCTGCCATCAGCAAAGTTTGCCGGAATACATACATATGCCTGAGAGCTGCAGAAAGTTTCAGAATGTGGGATTCCTCCAGAAGTTCGCAGTGTAGGCAATCTCAAACCAGAAAGGAGGGCAACAGATGGGCCATACCAACGTGCAAAGTAAGATTCTAATGAAGCTGCTTGGGAACGTACAGCAAGCCGAGAAAAGAATCCCCTTGAAATTTATTTTTTTCTTTTATGTACCGATCGTTATCAGCATAGCTGTTAGCAAACAACAAGGGTAAAAGGGGTACAATTACTGAGCTCACAATTACTAGGCACCATAGCTAAGTTTACAATGTTTTTCTTTAACGCAAAATTTACAATGCTTAAAAACAGTCCATCCATGTATCTTGCCTGAACAGTAGAATGTGCAGTGGAAAGAATCATTGGTCAATTTGTAGGTTGGGAGCACAAGCTATTCGGCAGCAGTTACGAAATTACAGCAGCCGAATGACTTGAGACCTTTCAAACTATGGTAGTTTGCCATTGTCAAGCTCATCTATATTTTGAATGTCCTCACGATATGTAATTTTCCTCACATAACCTGCAAAATAAATAATGTTCCCATTCCACATGTATGGGAAGAAGTCAGTGTATAATCTCGTAGAAGAGAATAATAGTGCAGTAAGCTGTTAGATTTGGCGTGACATGTCCTCAAGCTCTACAGGAAAGTCTAATTCTAACTTTACTTTTCCAAGCTTAAAAAACACAAAATGAGAGGAAGCATCAGGAGAACATCCTAGTGTGAAACTAGTGCCACACAAATGAATTACAGTTATATGTCGACACTGAGACACTGACACTGACAACTGCACTCACAAACAAATACCAATCTCATCAGGGGTTTCATCTATCAGGAAAGATATTCATCTGGGTTTTATCTCAGGTAAGGTGGCAGTACTTTGTGTTTCAGTACTACATATCATTCCCTTGTTTCTCAAATCCCCAGCAAGGTTATATGTAGTATCTACCATGCTACATGTTCTGTAGAAGTTAAAAAGAAAACCACTGAACTCGTCCTGTGAGTAGGGAATTACTTGAAAGTTTATTTCAGGTAAAGTTTAAGAGTGTGAATTGAGTGGTGGCTAGTCTAGAAAAGAAGAGAGGACATGAACTTAGCGTCTACTAGGATCCAGTTCCAAGGAAAATGTGGCTGCAAGCCTGCAACCACCAGTGCCATGGACCATGCTTGTGTTCAGTGATGGGAGTCAAGCAAGAATGCAGTGAGTCAATGGGGGCAATTAATTATACAAGCATATCTACAAGTATCATTAACATGACTTCATGATGATAATAGGAGCTTGAGTAGGGTTCATGATACAAAGCAAACCCCGAGGGAAAATACAGTCAAAAGTTCGCTGTGAATAAGACACCTAATTGATCAATGTCGTCCATTGATCTAAAATTGAGTGGCTATGTGTAACTTTCCAAGGTTCCACATAAAAACTTGTCATAGGATACAACCTTTTCTGACTAGTATATAATATAACAATTAAAATTGGAACATCTGAAACAGTGAAAAATATAGGACAACATAACTAAACCCAATAGTTGAGCAATATATCTAACTAGGGTAACGGTTGCCCATGTTCTACCATTGCCTGTCAGTGAAACACCTACAGCTACATAATAAAGAGTTGTCTGCACTCTGTAGTTTATGCACTATCATTAGTATCTTATCACAGGCACCCTAAAAGCTGCTGCCGGTCGCCACTGAACACATCTCCTCTCACTCACTCCCCCCGGCCCCTGCCTTTCTCTCCTAAGTTTCCTTCCCCCTACCCGTAGAGGTTTTCCAACACCCCAGCCCCCCCCTACCCCACCGCCAGATCTGCTTGCCAGCAAGTGCCTCGACGTCTGGTGCGCTCCTCTCGACTTTCACTGAACACATCTCCAGAAATTCACCTTGATGTTTTCCTCAACATCAAGGTCTTCACTGCATTTGTCCATGCTGCCATTCATCAATCTGTGTGCCCGTCACCAGCAATCACATAAAAAATCTTCCAGGGAACATGCATTGTCAAGCTGGTAAGCAAGGTCTGCCTAATCCTCTCTTGCAGAGGCCCTGTCACCCCAACACCAGTGGAGTCAGTTTCAGTCCCTATGACACATATTGATGACCTCGGTGTGGTCAACTCGACCACACCCTTCTACACTTCACAATCTTCGTGTTCAGGTGTTCGCGTGTTTGTGCTTGGTGTGAGGTCTTGCTTGTTGAGGATGTAATCTACACCTTCATGGAAGGTGCAAATGTGCTCTATATATTAACGTTGTAATACAATCCTGTTTAAAAAAGAACTGCTGCCCATTTACTGTTTTCAGATAGCATATACTTTACCATTCATATACATGCTGACAATTAAAAGGGTTAGCTCAGTTCAGATGTCTCGTATGTAAACCAATGAGGATAAGAGCTGAGGGATCCTGTATCACTGTTCATTGCATAAACTAGAAATCTCATATTCAATCTGAGCACCAAGAAATCTACAGTTTGTTCAGCAATTTATTACTACGCCATTGATAATTTGTCATCATGCCTACCAACTAAAAACTAGCAACCATGTCCGTTCAAGTTTCTTGTGCGATTAGCATCCATGGTATAGATGTATAAACCAAAGACAGTCTGTTAGAACAACACAGAGAACCATTGATACGAATATCCCTAGAACTATTCTCAAGTACATATTTTTCTGCAGGACACTAGCCATTAACTATCATTTCAGATAATACCAGGGAGATGATACACCAACGCAACTCCACCAGTAAAAGATTATAAGGATCTCAAACTTTGTAAACAAACTTGAGTTATATTTTCTGTGACTGTGAATAATCACCATTTCATAAGACAATTCAGTCAATACTCAGACTTACTGCTGAATAGAGTTCCAGTACAAACACCTATGGTGTATTTTAATCAATTACTGTAGTAGTCAATACACAAATGCAAACATAATTGAATGCTGGAACTAAATTGAATATGCCATATGGCCGAAATAGCGAATGCTGGAGCTCTTCTTAGGAACTACAGCCACTGGCAATAGGTTGTTTATTCCTAAAACATACAGTCCAATTTATGACAATCTAAGGTTATTCTCAAAAAAACAATGCCTAATGCACACGGCTAGGAAGTCAAGGTGCAGCAAATAACTTAGTCACGGGTTCAAAGTTCGGACTACCCTAGTGTTGTGATATCATAATTATGATGTGATCTACAATGGAATTGCACCTCCACTAGTAACAGATCTACTGCATGACAAAGTATATTATCTGTCCAACTAGTACTTCATCACAATGACATCACATCTTCACAAAGCTCAAGTTTTGATTTATGGTAGATCAACCAGCAAGATGTTCTGGGTACCTTTGTCCTGTTCTCTCCAAATGAATACTGTACCATGCAAGGAAATCAAGTTCGAGAAAATCTCATCTTACCAATGCCGGCGCATGGTACACATTTGCAGATGGTCTCCCTGCCTTTCTTCCTGAAGTAGCTGACCAGCCCCGTCCCCTGGCAGCTCCGGCACTTGCCCGTCCACTCATACGAAACCGTCTTGCAATCCTACATCCCAAATCCACACATCCCAAGCTCATCACCTCGCCGAAACCCAAGCCGCCAAGAAGAACACAGAAACTGAAGCTCACCTCGATCTCGATGTCGCAGCTAAGCCGGCGGTTGAGCTCCTCCCGCGACATGGGCTCGGTCCCCGGCACGGTCAAGGGGACGGGGAGCGGCTCCACGTCATCCACCAGGTAGCTCTCCCTGTCCCCCGACCACCGCTCCCACCACCTCCTCCTCTTACCCTCCTTCTCATCCTTCTCCTCCTCGGCGCCCTCCTTGGCCTTGACGCGAACGCCAGGATCGCGCGCGGCGACGCGGCCGCCGGGGGAGGGTGACGGGTCCGCGTCCGGGGCACGGCGCGGGCGGAACCAGTCCGGCGCCGAGGCGGCGCCGGTGGTGTTGGCGGCCGCCGGAGAGCTGGGGAGCCGGGGCCGGCGGTGGAGAGGGAGCGAGGGGTTCGGGCGGGAGGAGAGGAGCGGGGTGGGGTTCGGGGGAGTCGTCATGGAGACGACGGGGAGGTTTGGGTGTGGGAGGCGGCGGTCATCGCCGGCGAAGAGGCGGGAGTGGGTGGTTGTTGCAGCGACGGCGAAGTGGGGCGATGAGCGCGAGGAATGAGGAGATAATTGAGCCGACAAGAGTTCGACACGAGGGAGATATCTTGACTTGATATCTTGGGACCGTACGGGCCTATTGGGCTGACCTTCATGGGCTGCAGAATGATTTCGGGCCGGATTGCTTGGCCTGCCATAGAAGCATTTCTGAATTGAGAAATGCTTCACCTTTTTGTATGAAAAAACTAATATGACCAAATGGTTTCAGCTTTTGATTCATCATAAATAAGTAAGAGACGACTCAACGATTGATACTCTGGTTACAAAGAATTTGTTCGGATGGGTCGTACACACATTGCTCTTGTGAATTTGTCTAAGTAATTAGCCTTCTTGTTTTTCTCATACAAGAAAATATAGTCTCCGTTTTTTTGTATGACAAAATGCATCTTTACAGACAAAAGAATAAGGTTACATTTTCATAGTACAAAAAAATATGATCCCAAGAAGAATAGGGAAAGGGTCTGAAGCACCCGAAATTGGGTAAGGAAAACCACCATGATAAAACACCACCAGTCAGATAATTTTGCCTTCCTGTAAATGTCCTTGTTAGCTAAGGTTGTTCCCAGGTGTGTACCTGTCAGCAGCATACAGAAAGTTGGTAATTCGTCATTCACTGCAGGATGCTACAAAACCACACAATGCAAACGCCAAATGCAGTCACTTACTGGAACCTAAACCTCGAGTCGAACATCGCTCTGTTCCTGATGCTGCCTGGGATCGTTCCTTGCAGGTTATTGTTCTCCACAGATCTGTGAAATCAGAATTAACTCGAGTGGTCAGTAGGTTAAAATCGCCAGGATCATCACTGAGTTGAGTGGATTAATAAAGATTAGAGGCACTTACAGTTCCTCAAGTCTTGTAAGGTTTCCGAGTGGTTCAGGGAGCGCGCCTGTCAGTCCATTGTCCTCCAGGTGCCTTCAAATTTCCAATTAGGAATGCAGAAGGGATTAGGTAAAAGAAGCAACCAATACCTTCAACGTCAGACTATCCAGAAGGGATATTTAGCCGTTGGTGATTACATTACCCATCGTCATTATATTATACTTACAAAGAGACTAGATGATGCAGGGGGCTCATATCTGGAATCGCTCCGGTCAGATTGTTCCCGACAAGCCAACTGCAACAGTTATATCGCTTCAATTTTAGCAATCCATTTTTTTTTTCACTTAGCACGCAAATCTACATCACTTTGTTCCTGAAGCTTACATGCTCGAAATTGCAGTCAGGTTGGCAATGTTGTCAGAGATCGATCCTCCAACTCTGAAATTTGTGAGGTTGCTGCAATGACCAAACTGACCATTATTCATTGTTCATCAGAAGTGTATACAAGAGATCAAAATCCGATGGCAGCATATGACTGGTGCTACAAACTTACAGCCCTGTCACTCTTGCGAGTGGATCTTGGTTGCAGGTGACACCGGTCCACGAGTTCCCCCTGGGCAAGCAAGGATCGCCTCTCCAGTCCGACGGCGGGTTCACGAATCCTCTGGCCAGCTCCTGCATGCCGATTACTGCATCGAGATGGGTGATCTGAGCAAACATTGTATCGATCAGCCATGACATGACACCAAGAAAACTGCACCGATCAGCAGGTTACCGTCTCTGGGATGCGTCCTCCCTCCGAGCGGGACGACCATCAAGAGCTCCGCCGCGTTGATCAGCGGCCCGACGGGGGACCCCGGCTCCGGCGTCAACGTGATTCTCGTCTGCCCGGACAGCGGCCATTGGGCGCCGTACACCATGGACCCCGCCGTGGAGACGTTGAGCCCGGTGAAGAACGGCTGCCCGTTGACGGCGACGTCGAACACCCTCCAGCTGAGGTCACTCGGGCCCCGGTTGTCCTGGAAGTAGAGCGCCAGGTAGTAGGTCGCGGCCGGGAGCGGCGCCGGCGGCCACTGCAGGTCCAGACTCTGGCCCCGGCTCGCCGTCAGGCCTCGCCGGAACACGGTCTCCGGAGGCTTGTTCCAGAACGCCTCCGTCGCCACGCTCGCCTGGCTCTCCACCACCGGGACGCTCCCGTCGCTGTACGGCTCCCAGTATCGGTTGAACCGGTCACCTGGATAGCTAGATCGACGGCACATTTCGCACGAGCACGACATGGTCAGTCAGTTGGCCGGCTGTATCTTCGTTCTTGCCGCCCATGAATTAATGGCGCCCGCAAGCCGCCGGCCGCCGCCCGATTCTTTTAAATTGCTTACCCAATGATGGAGCCGTCGTGGCCGAAGCTGTGGCGCGCGACGGTGCTGAGCGCGTAGGCGGAGAAGTTGACGGCGGTGTACACGGACCCGTCCAGCGGCACCACCTCGAGCGCGTTGATGAAGGGGCTCCGTCCGGGCGCGGTGGCGCCGCTCCTGGCGAGGCAGACGCTGAGCTCCTTCCCCGCCGCCTCCACCACGGCCTCGTAGTACGTGGCGCGGCCCCCGGCGTAGCTCCCCGCCGTGTCTACCGCGCTCCACCGCGTGCCGTCGATCATCTGGTCGAACACCGGCGGGGACTCGCCGCCGTCGAACCCGCCGTAGTAGTACGTCGTGCGCACCAGGTACCGGGCGTGCATCGCCGCCGGGACCACGTAGCAGTACTTCTTCGTGGTGGCGGGGGAAGCGTTGTCCGGGAAGTACCGGAGGGAGGAGAGCATCGGCATCATGCCCGGGGACGGAAGATCCGCGGCCTTGCCGACGTGGTTGATGAACGCGCCGTCGGGGACCCATGTCACGTTCCCGGCCACCTTGGCCGACGTCGCGCCGCAGCTTATCTGGTACCCTGCGCGCGCGAGGGAGCCAACTCAGGGTCAGGGAATAATAAGACGCCGAGCAGCTCATCAAGTACGTGTGTAGGAGGAAACAAGAGAATTATGGCGGAATGAAGTGATGGGAGGTTCACCGGACAGGGCATCGGCGACGACGCCGCCGAGCACGACAAGGGCGCCGGCGGCGAGGAGGAAGAAGGAGAAGGGGATCATTAGCTCGATCTTTCCAATAATGCAATGCGTGACACCAACACCCCACGACAAAAGACGCGGAATTGATTTGGACCGAGCGGAATGGGAGGAGAGGATGGTGCAACTGCAACGAGCCAACGACGAAGAGAGTGAGTGAGATGGAAGCGAAGACCTGCTGCGGCTGCCGCCGGCTGGCTCGCGGCTTTTGTTTACCTTTTTTGCGCGGGCCGCGGGCGGCACCTTGTTCAGGAAATGATTTTGAAACCCTGTGGTTGGTGCGCCCAAATGTTTGCTAGACCCGTTCCAAGTCTTGTATCTGCGATTCGTTAGGGGACACATAATTCAATTTAATTTGATTTTGAAACTCTACAGTGGTTGGTCAGCTGATTGCAGAAGAAGAACGGAATCACGGAACTACCGCTCCTTGATAATAAAAATATTTGACGAGGTATATGAGATGCCATTTGGGTTTGCTTGGATGGGTGGAAAGCATTTCGCGCGGGCAGGAGAGGCGCCGGGGGTACTGCTTGCAGGCGGCAGCGGGCGCTCGAGCTCGATCATGCCCGGATGCTCGATGCCATGATTCGTTGCGTCTCGCCTTCGCCGCGGACGTGGTGGGCGTTTTGTTCCTTGCTTGCGCCAGACCAGTCCAGCTGAATCGGCGGTAGCATCGCATCAGATGTGGTTCATGGCTAGCTTTTGATCGATCACCCCGACGCCGGCCCCGTGCAGGACGTGCTGGGATCAACTACCCAACTAACCTGCTGATGAAGCGCCACGTTGGCAGCCGTCGCCGTCCCGTTCCACGCACCGCGGGAACTAGAGACCCTGTTGGCGTAGATTTTTATAAGCTTGGTCGTCGACGGCTGGCTCGTTGTACGCGCGGCGCCGGTTTAAACGTGCCGTCCCCTTGATGTAACATGTGATCCTATCCGCTACAATCTATCGACGTGTGATTGGTTCAACACCAACCTGAAACTGGGTTAGGTTTTTGTTTCTGCTTGCACAGAAAATTAAAGGGACAAACCAATGATGGGATGAGTGGAGATTACGAAGTGCCTCAAAGTGGAACACGTCGGCACTGCGAGATTGGCGGCCTGACCTGCATTCTGCCCTTGCAGGCTGGCTGGGAACACAACTTGCCTATGTCAAAGGTAGGGCCTCCAAAACTATGTGGGCCGGGTTGACATCTAGGCCCTCACTATTCGGTTTGAATGGGTTATGAAGATACTAGGTTTGTACCTATTTAGTTATATTAAAAACATGATAAGGTTGTAGGATCAAAATACCTCCCACCAAGACCTAGGGTTAGCCACGGAGGGCTCCACCGAGGCGCCGCCACCGACGTTTTGTGCTCCCGCCGGCGAGGTCGCCGGTTCCTTCCGCCTCCGGCGGCCCTTGGGGCCTCGGATGTGCGGGGAACCGTGTGACCTTGACCGGCGTTGTAGATTAGGTCCCTTTTTTAGGGTTAGGGTTTCCGGCGGCGCGAGCTTGGTGGAGGTGGCAGCGCAGCTAAGGTGGAATAAGGTCCTTCCGGTCTTCGTCCACCTCGTCGTCGCCTGCTCCGGTGACGATGGGAGGCCTGTGAGGCGGTGTAGGAGTCTGCGGCGGCTGCTGTTTCGTCGTCGTGGCGGAGCGGCGGTGCTCGTGCCGCGTTTATGGTCAAGGCTACGGTGGCGGCTGAGGGCATGGCGGCAAGATGAAATGCGGTGGATCAAACTCGATCTGCCGACGGCACGGATCGGGATTGAGCGAGCTTGGCTTCACTGCGACGGCGGATGCCATCGTCGGCGCCGCTCTCGTCGTTCCAACCTGGATTGTGATCCTGACGGATGGGTGCTCAAATACTTCTTCGCCTCCGCGAGATTGAGCATCTGCTGCAGTCCACCTCAACGCTGGTGGTTTCCTCCGGCTTCTGGCGATTCAGGTTTGGCGGCGTCGGCTGGTGTCAGCGATCTTCGTCGACAGCGGATGCGGCCGGCTTCTTTTCTCGTAGAATATAGGTTCGACAGCTGTCCTACGTATTCTTATTCGGTGTACTTGTATTTGGACGTGTTTATTTCTATTAATTAATACAGTATACATTATAAAAAAAACATGATAAGGTTTTAAATACATAGAAAATGTTTCTAAACTTCTAAAAATTTTGATAAAAATCATAGACATAGATTAGGATAAAAATATCCAAAATAAAATAGAGCTCATGAAATATCTCTAGAAACTCAGAAAATAGATTTAATTCTAGGATAGTGGAAAATATCTAGAGAAGAAAAATAAAAATTAACAAAACATTCTAATCAATGTCTAAACATGTATTGAAAACTTCATAAAAAAACATAAGACACAACTAACATGAACACATAGCATGGTCACATCTCATGTTTTCAATGTGAAATGTTTTCAAAACATATTTAGGCATAAATTAGAATGTTTTGGGAGGTTTCCTATTTTTTTTTGGATATTCTTCTCATTTTTTGAGAGCTAAATCGGTTTGTAGAGATATTCTCATGAGCTATAAACATTTTATTTGGATTTTTGGTGTCCCAATTTATTTCTAAAATGTTTCTTCATTTTTTAGAACCTTAGAGACACTTTTATGGTTCAGAAATCTCATCAAGTATTTATCAATCTTTTTTTAACTAAAAAAAGATAATGCCACCTTCAAAACGACTTTAATTCAGGGTTGAGAGGTAATTTAAACAGTTTTGAGAGTTTATAGATAATATATATTTTTTGAAACGTTAAAGATATATTTGATTGTAGAGTAATAAAGGAGAAAAAGTCAAGGGGTTCACGGCGCAATGGCAAAGGTAATTGGTTGGGGGGCTCCCACCCAGGGTTCAAATCCTGGGTGCGACACATTATTCTGGATTTATTCCAGGATTTTCCGGCGCTATGCATTAAGTGGTAGGCGACGTGCCCGTCGACAGCGAGGCGCTTGTGGTGACTTCGTGAACTTCAAGATTTGCCGGCTCAGTCCTTCGAAGGTGCTCATAGGGGTAGGGTTTGCGTACGTGTGTTCATAGGGGTGAGTGTGCGTGCGTGTTGAGCGTCTGCGTTGTACTGTGTGATCTCAAAAAAAAAAAAAGGAGAAAAACCATACCACAATAATCATAGTTGAGATTTCTCAAAAAAAAAAACATAGTTTAGGAGCAGAAGTTAACTCCTTTGGATAGCCAATCTGGGTCGTCGGGTCTACGATGCCGTTCGTTTGGGCTCTATGGGCTAGGGCCAACACATTGAGTCAACGGATGTCCAGGGCACTAGTGAGGGAAATGGGCCGAATATGGTTTCTCATGCAGCCTGTTGGAAGGCCTGCATTTTCTGATCTTATTGGTACGCACGCATGTCCGATGATGGTTCATAGTTCAGACTTCAGAAAGAAGAGGTCACGCTACTTGGGCGCGACACGCACCATTGGACTATTGGAGTCACTCCAAGCGGAGCTCGGAGAAAACGATCGAGGCGGTTGCATTTGCATAAACAATGGAAGTTTGCATCTTACACCATGCCGCCGACTCGCCGTTACTTCGAGTGGCGAAAAAGTGCGCTCGCCACGAATCCCAAGTCTATGCAGACTGTTCATCGGTCAGACATTAGAGTCCTCTGCTCCCGTCGTGCGTGCGCCAGGGCTGGCCTCTCTTTGCGGACGCCGACAAGGGGGCGATCGACAAAGTATCGGAATGAACAGGAAGGTGAGACCGGTGCCGCAGCCGGCGGTGAGGAGGGCCGCCTGGCCCGTCGGCCTGCTCATCGCGCTATGCTTCACGACGTTGCCGCTCTTCCTCGCGCTGTCACCCGGGCGGCCGACCCTGTTCGACCTGTGGCAGCAGATCGGCATCAAAGTAGCGGTGCACTACGGTACGTTCTCACGCAGCATTCGCAAATGCAGACAACAACGCGTGTTCACTTACCTTCCGTGCAGATGATGAGCCTGAGCAGAAGCCGTCGGAGCCTTCGAATTCGCCGCTAGAGGACCGCGACATCCTCCTCGGCGGCCTGCTCTCGCCGGAGGTCAGCGCGAGGGCCTGCCTGAGCCGGTACCTCTCCTCTATGTACCGCAAGGCGTCGCCGCACGCGCCGTCGCCGTACCTCGTCTCTCGGCTGCGCAAGTACGAGGCGCTGCACCGCAGGTGCGGGCCCGGCACGCCGCTGTACGACAAGTCCGTGAGGCAGCTCGCGTCCGCGCACAACAGCATGGGCCTCGCCGAGTGCCGCTACCTCGTGTGGACGCCGGGGAACCACCTCGGCGACCGCATGGTCTCCATGGCGTCCGCGTTCCTCTACGCGCTGCTCACCCGCCGCGTCTTCCTTGTCGACATGGCCAGGGACATGGCGGGCCTCTTCTGCGAGCCCTTCCCGGGCGCGTCGTGGGAGCTGCCCCTGGCTGGCTTCCCCGTGCGCAACCTCACGCAGCTCCGCCGCGGCAGCGAGCATAGCTACGGGAGCCTGATCGGGGCCAAGAAGATCAGCGACGAGGACCCCGTCGGCGTGCGGTCCGAGTCGCTGCCGTCGTACGCGTACCTCCACCTGGCGCACGACTACCAGCTGCCCGACCAGCGCTTCTTCTGCGACGACGACCAGACCGTGCTGGCGAAGGTGAACTGGCTGCTGCTGCGCTCCGACCTCTACTTCGCGCCGGGGCTGTTCCTCGTGCCGCAGTTCGTGGACGAGCTCCGGTGGATGTTCCCGGACACGGACACGGTGTTCCACCACATCGGAAGGTACCTGTTCCACCCGTCCAACAAGGTGTGGAAGATGATCCAGGGGTACTACACGTCGTACATGGCCAAGTTCGATGAGAAGGTTGGGATTCAGATCACCACCCTCGCCTGGAACCCCGTCTCGACGGAGGCCTACTTCAGCCAGATCGCGGCTTGTATGAGCCAGGAGAAGATCCTGCCAGACGTAGTAGATCCCAATGTGGCCTCGAGTGAACACGAGGCGGCTGCGACGTCGTCGAAGGCGGTGCTCGTCACCTCGGCACAGCCGGAGTACGCCGATAGGCTCAAGTCCATGTACTACGAGCACGCCACGGTTACCGGGGAGCCTGTCAGCGTGCTGCAACCACCGGGAGCCGGAAACCTGCCGCAGAACCACAAGGTGCTGGTGGTGATGTTCCTGCAGAGCTATTGTGACGTGTCCGTGGTGAGCGGGTGGTCAACGGTGGGCTACGTCGGCCACGGCCTCGCCGGATTGAACCCGTGGCTGCTACTGTCGCCGAGGAACAAGACGGTAGCGCACCCGCCCTGTGTCCGGGCAATGTCGATGGAGCCGTGCTTCCACGCGCCGCCGAGTTACGACTGCAGGGCCAAGAAAAAAGGGGACCTCGGTGCCGTTCTCCGGTATCTCAGGCATTGCGAGGACGTAGATGATGGCCTTAAATTGTTTCATTGATGTTGATGTTGTTTGATCAGTCCGATCAAGAAGCATTATCATTTTTTTTTAGAAAAGTCAGATTCAAAAGGGATTTAAGAATAACTTATCTTCTTTTCATAAATGTATGTATTTTATATATAAGAAAACGTACATGCGTGCATCAAATTGTTGTTTTGCTTGGGAGTTCTCTATATGCGACTTCAGGGTCTAAAAATTTTGTGTTTCTCATACGCCTCATGCAATGCAATTTCTTGTTGATTCTTTCAGCAATCAAACATCACTTTTGCCATGTCTCTGGAAAGGAACAAGATTGCCAAACTAGCTAGATTACAGTAGTCATCAAAGTCATGTGCATGTTTCTAACAATATCAGCACAGTAGTCAAAGGGGCAACTCAATGGTGCTCGATATAATATACAACACAAATTAGAGTAAATTTCAGAAACACTTCTACAGTGCGTTCGAATTGTAACCTATTTGCTACACGAGTACATTTACAAATCAATCATACCAAAGAATTTAGCACAACATTATCAGTGCAAAGGAATGTAACTTTCAGTGCGCCTTCTTCCTAGACACAAACATGGCCACTACGGACCGTGGAAAGATTGACTTCCGTGGCTTTGGCTCTTTCACCCTAGTTGCTCCTATAGTGTCAGCTCTAGACAATGTTCCAACCACGTGAGGATTGGAGGTTGACGATGCTGCATCAAAAGACAGTGATGCACTCTTCAAATTGGGGATGTCAGAAATGGCATGAGCTGACTCGCCCGCTTTCCTCTGCTGCTCATGCTTGGCCCTCCGCTTCCTCAGCTCGTTCTCCATGCTGAGCTTGCCATATTGCGCTGAATTGGCTTTCTCCTGCGCAGCCCTCAGCTCCAACTTCCTCTCATTGATCTTCTTGATCGACTGCTCCAGCTGATTCAAGCTCCTCACCTCTGCATCCTTGGCATCTTTGATTTTCTCAACAGCCTTGATGACCCGCTTCTTGGCAAGGTTTTCAGCATCTTGGGCTTTCTTGCTTAAGGCATCGTACTCTTCAAGTGATAACGTCATATAGTTGTTGCTTATCCGTTCATCTTGGGACTCTATTTGCGCTTCATCTTTGTATTCTTGCAATGCATTTGCTGAGGCGGTTGCAACTTCTTTAGATGCATTCACTGCAAGTATCTCCCTCAACGCCGCTTCTAGCCTCAATTTGACGACATTAAATTGTGACTTGACTTGATCCGCCTCTTCCCTAGCTTTTGCCACCTCATAACGGGCCATCTGAGCCTTAGCCTGTGCTTGTTCCACCACTTCAGTTGCTTGTTGCAGCTCCGTAGGCATCTTAGCTGCTTTTTTTCTTTCATGGACGATGTTGAGCTCATATGTCGTGTTGCTTAGTTCTTCTTGGTGAGATGACACAGAAAGCGAAGTGAGGTGCTCTTTATGTTTTAATGCGAGTAAATCTGCCTCCTCCCTCTCTATATCAGCACGAAATGTAGCAGCAACATTCCAAAGTGTTCTGACATCATCCTTGGCTTTTTTAATGTCCGCCCTCATGTCCTCAAGCTCCTTCCTAGCATTTGCTAGCTTCATCTTGGTAATTAGCATTGGTCTCTCTGCATCTTCATGTACACTAACCTCTTGGGGACATTCCCCTTTCAAGTAACTAGAAAACTCATCTTGCAACTTCGCCAACAGTGTAGAGGCAACATTCAGCTTAGATTCAAGATCTTTGTTGACTGATGTTGCATCACGCATACCTTGAACCTCCTCATCAACTTGCCTTAGTTCATTCTGCCAATTTTCCTTTTCTTGTTGATATGCCAAAGCAACATTCAATTTGTGTTCCTCTGCTATTATATGAGTAGCTTGTGAAGAGGTGAGCAACTCTTTCAGTCTGATAATTTCTAGGGTGAGGTCATCCACAGTTTTCTCAATCTTCTGAGATGCAACACTAGATTCACATGCTTTTGTCTCAGCATTATCCCTTTTAGTGTTTATGGATTGGTACTCCTTCTGAAGTTGTTCAGTCTCATCCTTCACTAAATGTAGTTCAGCCAAGGCACTAGCATAGCGATATCTTGCAAGTTCAATCTCTGCTCTTGCTGCAGCACTCTCTCTGCATGCAATTCCCTGTTGAATCTCTTTGAACCGTATATCAGCAAGCTCTGAATCTTGTTGTGCTTGTATTGCCTCCGTTTGTATCTTCTCCAAATTTAGCTTCAACCCTTCTATGGTTCTCCTAGTGGTACATAATTCCATGACAACTTTATTTTTCTCAAGTTCTGCAGCTTCCGCTCTTGTTTTGTACTTAGGAGCATCTTCCAATGCCTTATCAAGTTCATTTTGGACATTTTTGCGTCTCTACACAAAACAAATGGAATGGAAATCCATGCTAATTTTGTAAGCTAACACAAAAATAAAAATGGTATTAAGAAATACGAAGAACATATTAGGAAAATAGACATACCTCTTTCCAATCAAGAATGCCTCCAAATTTGCTTACAGCCTCTTTAACAGATTCTATTGGTGCTCCAGTGTCAACAAGCACCCTATTGTCTATAGATTGAATGAACCGCTCAGCAATCTCTGCCGCTTTATAAATGTTTCTTTCAGCAGAGTTAGGACGACTTTCTACCTTCCGTTCACCCAAGTAACGGCCGTTCTCCTCTCTTTTGTTTACATATAAATCATTAGTTGCAAGGCAACTTAAGTCTTCACTGAAACGTCTAGAGTGACTACTTATTCCCTTCTGTTCAATTTGGTCATTGCAATTTTGCTCTCCATTGTTCAAACGCAAATCATTAATTGAAAGGGCACTTAAATCCTCACTTAAATGTCTACTATGAATAACAGGGGCACTTTTTGTGTAATCAAAGGAAGTTGGAGGTTTTGAAGCAAACAAACTTGTGATTGAATTGACAGGTTCAAAAGGAATAGTTGGAGGTTCTGAATCAATCAAACTTGACACTGAATCGATAGATTTAGAAGGAACAACTGGAGGTTCTAAATCAATCAAACTTGCCACTGAATCGATAGATTCAGAAGGAACAACTGGAGGTTCTAAATCAATCAAACTTGCCACTGAATCGATAGATTCGAAGGAACAACTGGAGGTTCTGAATCAATCAAACTTGCCATCGAATCGATAGATTCGAAGGAACAACTGGAGGTTCTCGAATCAATCAAACTTGCCACCGAATCGATAGATTCGAAGGAACAACTGGAGGTTCTGAATCAATCAAACTTGCCACTGAATTGATAGATTCAGAAGGAATAGTTGGAGGCTCTGAATCAATCAAACTTGCCACTGAGTCGATTGATTCAGAAGGAACAGATATTTGTGGCATATTTTCCACATTCACTTCATCCATTCTGTAGGATGCAGCAGCTCACTGAGTGGTCAGTTCAAAAAAATCATGATATACTTGACATATGGTACCTGGAAAGTAATCACCATGTTACATAACATAATTGTTTTACAATTCCAACTCATGGTTCAAGAAAATTACACATATATAATATGTAGTCTAGCATGTTTCCCTAATAATAATAAAAAAATAAAAGGTCTGACTTATAAAGAAAAAAACATTTTGACTCATATTTGTGAGTAAACTCCTCTTCAAATTTACCATATAAATAATTTTATATTTTCTAAAGAAAGTAATAACTCTGTCAAAATAGTCCCATGTTTCCATTAAAAAAAAAGAAAACAGTCGCATGTGCATTGACTCTAACAAAAAGAAAAACAAGGTTGATCAAATTAGATCCAATTTCATCTACTAAAGTTATTATCGAACATGCATTTTCATTAAAATGGAAATGACATATATTTGGGATTGCTTTAGTATGCCAATTTTTAAAAAACTTACAACACAATACCAAAGTAATGAGGCAGGACAAATCTGAGATTATGAGCAGCCACCCCCCCCCCCACCCCACCCCACTACGAGATTCTGAGATTTTACAATTCTACACCTTGCATGTTGAATAGTGCCAGAGGACGCCACTATCCATCGACGACACCTCCCAAACGTAAAACCACATCCACCTAATGGTAATAAAGATCCGTATTTACTACTCCCTCCGTTCCAATTTATAAGACGTTTGACTTTTTTAACACAAATTTTGACTGTTCGTCTTATTCAAAAATTGTTTAAAATATCATTTCTTTTGACATGGCTTCCTTTATTAATAAAAGTTCTTCAATACTAACTTAAATTTGACTGTTTTTTTACAAAATTTTTGAATAAGACGAGTGGTCAAACTTGGGGTTGAAAAAGTCAAACGTCTTATAAATTGGAACGGAGGGAGTATTTACATGGCTCATCGCAATAAAATTGGTGAGAACACATTGAACAAAATTCAACACACAACGCACAAAATAGCAGTATTATAATGTGCTTCTTATTTTAAAAAATCATGTGCACATTCAGTTTGTAATAATAATATTTGGTTTGCAATCCTACTTTGTCCTTTAGAATAGCCATCCAAGAGTAAACTTCCTATTATTAAAACAATTGTGTTTTTTAGAAGGAGAACAATTGACATTGTTTTCAAAACACGAGTTAACATCACCCGCAGTGCACAATGCTAGACAATTCCAAGCAATTTTTTTGCCCAAACTGAATACACACAGGTCAACTCGAACAACCAAATATCAAACTCAACTAATCAATCAAAAAAATATAGAAGAAAGGCAATGTGCAATACCTCATTGAAATCCTTTTTCATTATCTCCCTTCATGGCATGTGGTTTCCGACGGCAAGGGAAGAAGAAACAACAGATATGGGACAAATTGGGAAGAGAAGGAAAAGAAGTGGTAGCTAGGCGTTGCCGCATGGAGAAGGAGCAGGGGCAAACCAAAGGTAATCCTGACTATTTTTGGCATGGGGTGGCACCTTTGCTCCGCAATATTCCCTCCCTCCTAGATTAGGGGAGAGCCGGGGAGAAATATGGACCAATAGACCCAAAATACACTCCGAAATTGAAGCTAGAGGGAGAGAAAATCGTGTGCTACCCCAGAGAGCTTGAGAGCAATATCTGCCACAATCCAGTGCCGGCGTCTATCCGCACCAGTCACTACTCACTACCCCCTCTCTAGACTTGCCACTTGATGTTAGAACTGTACGTCACCAGCGCTGTACGTAACTACTAGTCACTGCCTCTTAAAATTTAAAATAAAAAATCAACATGAAAAATATAGGAGTCCATTGTGAAGGATTGTTCCTCATGATCCATGCAGAAAAAATAAGTTTGCAACCGAGGGAGAGAAAAGAGAGGCGCGGCTGAGAGAGAAAATATCGAGTTGAGCCTTCTAATTAACAAGCGTGTGGAAGGAAGGACACGGAGCGGATGGGGCGGAGGGCGGGGAGCGGTGGTGAGGCGCGGCGGCGAGCAAGGGGCGCCGAGGGCAGCGGTGAGGAATACAGGCGGACGGAACGGCCAAACAAAACGTGGGTACGGGAGGGGGAGCTACGGTGCTACCGCTCGACCTCTTGGGTTGGCCGGGCCTGTGAGCCTCACGCTGGAACGGGTGGGCTTCGGAGACGCCGGCCTTAGTGTAGGTGTCGGGCCTAACCCACTGGCTTCATCCCTGGGTATGAGCCCATTATAAGTCCTCTAACTGAGGAATTCTTAACAAAAATATACATCCAATTCAATTTATATATAGATAGCAACCCTCTAAACTTACGGAATTCTTAAAAAATGTATCCATCCAATTTATATATAGCAATCCTCTAATTAACGTACGGAAGCAGGTACTATCAATATCAGTTCTATTCACTTCCAAACCCCAAGACGATCAACTGGATATGGAAGTCGAAGTGTGTTCCAAAGATCAAGCTCTTTGCCTGGTTGCTGTTGAATGATCGGCTAAATACTAGGAATATTCTGAGGCGTCGAAAAAAATTTCTACAGGAAGGCTACAACTGTGTGTTATGTCAGGACTCTATCGAGGAGACCTCTGAACATCTCTTTTTCAGCTGTCCTTCCTCGGTGGAAAGGTGGTTTGCTTTGGGTATTGTCTGGAATGATGATGCAAATATTCATAACAGGCTCTCTGTTGCTCATCAGGAGTTTGCACAACCTTTCTTCATGGAGATTGTGATGATTGGTGCCTGGTGTATCTGGAATGAAAGGAATGCTCTCATCTTCAGTGGAAAGATCCCTAACCTGTCGGCATGGAAGAGATCCTTTAGGGATGAAGTGATTGATCATTTCTGTAGAATTAAACCTTCTCTGCATCAGTCCATCAGGCTTTGGCTCGACTCCCTGTAATTTTTTGCTGTTCTGCTTGGACTTCTAAGTAGTTGTAGCTTGTATCTAACCGCTGGTTAGATCCCTCCCCTCCCTCCCTCTGTAAGTTGTTTTTCTCTTGTACTTGGTGCTCCTTTTTAATTTAAGTTGCCGGGGGGCTGTTGCCCCACGGTTTTCGTTCAAAAAAAAAAAAAACTTATGGAATTCTTAACAAAAAGTATGCATCCAATCTATATTATATAGCACGTATATCATCAATCCTCTAATTGAGGAATTCTTAACAAAAAAAAATATCCATCCAATCTATATATAGTGGCATACTCCCTGCGTTTTTGTTATACTCTCTCACCTACCATCGTCGGTGTTTCGTACCCCGGGGGGTATAACACCAACGAGTAAATTTCTACGCGTGCTTCCCTAATCCGGATAGTGATGCAAAAAGAACACAAAGATTTATCCTGGTTCGGGCAAAGAAGGCCCTACGTCCAGCGGGGGGAGAAGAACTTGTGTTATCTTGCACCGAAGCGCTTGTACAGGGGTGAATACAAGCAAGTCCTGAGACTTAAGCATTTGAGAGTGTGGAATGTGCGTGAAGGTGTTAACGTGTCCTATGCTATACCCTGGCGCCCCCTTTTATAGGCCAAGGGGAGGCTCAGGGTTACACTGCGGTTTAGGGCGATCGTATGCGTGACATCGAGGCGTGGGCGTCAGGTCGGGTCGTCGAGACTGTAGATGCTCTCTTTGGTCCAGTTCGAGCCTGTGGACTCACGCTTTGATCCGGTTCGAGCCTGTAGCGGTGTGGGTGATGATGGCCAGCTCGTCCTTTCCGACGTGGGTTGGCATGTTCGAGGTACGGCGCTGGCGTAGGCGAGGCATGGGCGATGATGGCTTGCCCGGGAACTCCGTCGTATGGCAGTCGAGGCGAGATAGACAGGGCGCTACGCGTCCCATGCTCAAGTCACGTCCGCCATCATTCCTCGAGCGGTTAGAGGCCGCTTCGAGGGGTAGAAGGCCCGAGCGATGGGACTGAGCAGCGGTGAAAGCTCCGGTTTGGTTTTGGTAATTAATGACACTCAATGTTGCTAATGCTTTGCTCTAAGTGTGGTTAGACACATAGCAACGTGACGGTGGATGATGGAGCATGGTGATCACGGTGATGAACATGAAGGATGTAAAGTGATCGAGCTCCGACGGAGGCCCATGGAGATCAAGGCGAAGGTATACTTGATAGGGCTTTCCGGTTTAGTGGTCGAGACACTTAGCGAGTGTGACCACATTTAGGATCGATAACCGACTATCAAGAGGGTTTCCTCGGTTCATTCGCGGTCCTAAGTGCCTCTAGTTGTGACTTTGCATGATGCATGAGAGACTAACTAGAGGGCTAACACTTGTCGACGTAATCTTGAGAAGATACGCTAACTCCGGTGCTTGAGAAGTGATCTACTCTGTGGAGTTAGCACCTTGGACAAGTGGTTTGGAGATTGGATCGACGACGGCGCGACATCGAAGATCAAACGAGAAGGTGACAAGTCACAGGGCGCCAGACGCAGGCGCCAGACGCAGGGCCTGGCGGGCCGGACGCGTCCGGCGCGTGCTGGATCGGCGCAAGTTGGCTGGTTGGACGCAGAGAGCGTCGGACGCGGCGGCGGACGCGTCCGACGGCGGCCGGACGCCGACCAGAAAGTTTCTGGTCTCGGGCGCGCTGGCGAGGACCCGGCCGGACGCACTGCGGACGCGTGGCGGACGCTGGCGCCGGACTCCCGTCGGACGCGGGCGCCGGACTCGGCGAGGTTACTGTTGAGCGTCCGACGCGTGAAGGATTCGAACGGAGAAGTTCCAACGGTCGGGTGACGTGGCGCGCTAAAGAGCGCCGGACGCGTCCGGCGGGCAGCGGCGGACGCGTCCGGCGCGTATTGCGGCATCAACCCGAGGGGCAACGGCTATTTTCGGAGGAGGCTCTATAAATAGACGTTTGGCCGGCCATGGGAGGTTCTCTTGGCCATTTTCACATACTTGTGCATCCTTTGAGCTAGAGAGACACCCCCCCACTCATCTCTTTCATTCTTGAGCATCTCTTGTGAGATTTGAGTGGCAAGACAAGTGATTTGCATTGAGAGTTGCATCTAGAGGCACTTGTTCTTCGAGTGGGCTGCGGATTCTTGTTACTCTTCGGTGATTCCCGTCACCGTAGACGGTTTGGAGCAGCGGGTGGTGGTTGAGCTCGACTTGGTGATTGTTCGAGGCCACACCGGGTTCTTGTGAGGGTTCTTGATCCTTCCCCGCAGGAGTTCGCGAAAGGATACTCTAGTGGATTGCTCGTGGCTTGTGGATCCTTGTCTTGTGTGGAGATTGCGGCTCCCCATTGGGGTCTTTGGCACCGAGCCAATTGAGCGGGCAACTCACCAAGCAAGTGTATCGCCACAACGAGGAGTAGCTTGCCGGGAAGCAAGTGAACCTCGGTAAAAATCATTGTGTTGATTCATGATTGCCGAGGCTTCGACCTCCTTGTGCTTATGCTTGAGCTCTCTAGGTGATTGGCTTCTACACCGGTGATTGGCTATCTTCTACTCTTCGCGGCGGTATAACATTCGATCATCTCTTTACTTTCCACAAGGTAGAATTGCTTGTTGTGGTCGGTCGGGAACCACTCATTGTGTAGCTTAAATCCCGTGGGTAGAATTGCTTGGTTGGTTTCGGTGAACCGACATTGTGTAGCTTGATCACCGTTGTTGTGCGTGCAATTAAATTGAGTAGCCTTGCATGGTAGGACGGCTTGCATAGAGTAGTCGAAGCACTTGCTTTGCACATTTGCCGCCTTGCTATCTAATTGGGTTGTCTAGTTTTATTGCTAGAATTTTTATTTGGCTATTCACCCCCCCCCCTCTAGCCATTGTGACCTTTCACGTGGTATCGGAGCCGGGCACCGTTTGTTTGAGTTGGATTAACATCCTACGGTGAAGCAATGGCATTGGTTATGCATATCAACAACACCAAGAAGGCACCATCATTTCGAGGTGATGACTATGCAAAATGGAAGCTCAAGATGAAGAGTCATCTCAAGTCAATCAACCTTGAGGTGTGGAAAGTGGTGGAAACAAAGTTTGAGCTTGTTGAGGGTGCGGTGCCAACACCGGCCGAAGAGAAGAAGCAACAAGCAAATGACATTGCCGTGAGTGCTTTCCATGAGGCACTTGATGATAAAGCTTTTGAGCTCATCAAGAACCTTGAGGTGGCTCATGACATTTGGAAGAAGCTAGAAGAAGCTTATGAGGGCACCGAAAGTGTCAAGACCGCAAGAGCCTACATGTTGCAAGAGAAGTTTGCAAGCTTCTCAATGAAGGACGATGAGAGTGTGCCGGAGATGTTCCATAGGCTCCAAGTCATCGTCAATGAGCTCAAGGGACTTGGGGAAGAAATCAAGGACTCTCAATTCTCCACCAAGTTCATGAGATGTCTTCCCAAGAGATTTGACATGTTGAAGACCGTCATGGTGAAGACAACCATGAAGGAGAAGCCAACTCCCAACCAAGTCCTTCAAGAGATTATGGCCGATGATGAGTTTAGAGAAGATCATGAGAAGGAAGAGTTGGTGAAGAAGAAGAAGAAGGAGAATGAGAAGAAGGATGATGACAAGAAGAGTGTGGCATTCAAGGCCACATCATCCAAGAGCAAGGGCAAGAAGAAGAAGGAAGAGTCTTCAAGTGAAGATGAGCCATGCTCCTAGCTCAAGTGGGCAAGAAGAAGAAGTGAGTGAACAAATGGCACTCCTTGTGAAGAGAATGGGAAGCTCATGAAGAAGGGGTACCGGTCCAAGGGCAAGAGAAGCTCATCCAAGTCTAGTGACCGTCCCATGAAGTGCTTCCGGTGCAATAGCAAGGATCATCTCATTGCCAAGTGCCCATATGCAAGTGATGATGAAGATGCCATGAGAAAGGAGAGGAAGAAGCAAGAGAAGAAGAAGGAGGAGAAAGACTCCTCCCATCACAAGAAGAAGGGTGAATCTCATGTGGCAACTTGGGAGAGTGATTCATCTTCCTCAAGTGATGATGATGATGATTCCAAGAAGAAGAAGAAGAAGAAGGGGCACGCAAGCATTGCCATTCAAGAGAAGCTTTCACTATTTGGTGCTCCATCATTTTGCTTCATGGCCAAGGCCACTAAGGTACAACCTACACCCGATAGTGATGATGAGAGTGATGATGATGATGACACCACAAAAGAAGAACTATGGGTCATGCTTGAGGATTGCAAAGGTGCTTTCAATGACTCTAGGAAAGAATGTAGGGGCTTGCGCAAGGATAAACAAAACCTTGAGCAAGAACTCATGGAGTTGAGGGCATCTTATGAGAGTCTAAAGGTAGACCATAAGAAGCTAGAGATTGCTCACTCCAAGCTTGAGAAAGCTCATTCTTCTCTAGTTGAGAAGCAAGAGAAAGTGCAATCACAAGTGGTGATCATAGAAAAGAAAGATGTGTCTACATCATGTGATTCACTTGATGAGTCAATTGTTGTTGCATCACTTGGCCCTTCATGCTCTTATGCCTCTACATCATCTAGTAGTGTTGGTCATGCATATGATTCTACACTAGTAGTTGAGAATGAGTGTCTTAAGAAGGAAGTCAAGGAGCTCAATCACACCTTGGCTAAGGCTTATGGTGGTGAGGACCGCTTGCTTATGTGCTTGGGTAGTCAAAGAGCTTCTCTCTACAAAGAGGGATTGGGCTATACCCCAAGAAAGGCAAGGCCGCTTTTGCTCCTCACAAGACTAGTTTTGTGAAGAACAATGGTAGCTATTGCAAGAGTTGCAAGCAAGTTGGTCATCTAGAGCATGCATGCAAGAACAAGAACACTAGTGCCTCCTCTTACAAGTTGAGTGCTTCTTACATGCTTGTTAAGAGTGAGAGTGGTGTGAGTGCTAGATTCATTGGCACACCATGGATGAGCTCAAAGAAGAAAGCTATTTGGGTGCCAAAGACTCTAGTGACTAACCTTCAAGGACCCAAGCAAAAATGGGTACCTAAAGCTTGATGTCTTCTTGTAGGTTAATTACAAAGCCGGAGGAGGCATTGGGTGCTTGATAGTGGTGCATCAAATCATATGATCGGTGAAGATAGTATGTTCAAGTCACTTGACAAGAATGACAATGGTGGATTCAACTCCATCACATTTGGTGACAATAGCAAGGGTGATGTCATGGGGCTTGGAAAGGTTGCAATTTCAAATGACAAGGATCTCTCCAATGTGTTGCTAGTTGATACTTTGAACTTCAATCTTTTGTCGGTGGCACAATTATGTGATCTTGGCTACAAGTGCATATTTGATGACAAGCATGTTGAGGTAGTGAGCAAGGATCAAGCAAATATCATCTTCAAGGGGTTTAGGCATGGAAGCTTGTACTTGGTTGATTTCAATGCTAGTGAAGCTCAACTTTCATCATGTTTGATTGGCATGTCAAGCAAGGGATGGCTATGGCATAGGCGCCTTGGACATGTTGGCATGAAGCAATTGAACAAGTTGGTGAAGCATGATCTAGTGAGAGGCTTGAATGATGTCACATTTGAGAAGGATAGACCTTGTAGTGCATGTCAAGCCGGCAAGCAACATGGGAACTCACACCCAAAGAAGAATGAGATGTCAACTTCAAGAGCATTTGAGTTGTTGCACATGGACTTGTTTGGCCCAACTCACTACACATCAATTGGGGGCAACAAGTATGGTTTTGTGATTGTGGATGATTACACAAGATACACTTGGGTGTTTTTCCTCTATGACAAAAGTGAAGTCTATGATCTATTCAAGTCATTTGTCAAGAGGGTGCAAAATGAGTTTGACACTACCATCAAGAAGATAAGAAGTGACAATGGGAGTGAATTCAAGAACACAAGAGTTGAAGAGTTGTGTGATGAGCTTGGAATTGTGCATCAATTCTCACCAACCTATACTCCCCAATCCAATGGTGTAGTTGAGAGGAAGAATAGGACCTTGATTGAGATGGCAAGAACTATGCTACTTGAGTACAATGTGAGTGAGAAGTTTTGGAGTGATGCTATCAACACGGCTTGCTACTATAGCAACCGCCTCTATTGCCATGGGAAGTTAGAGAAGACTCCATATGAAATCTTGAATGGAAGAAAGCCCAACATTTCCTATTTTCGGGTCTTTGGTTGCAAGTGCTACATTCTCAAGAAGAGACAAAGACTTGGCAAGTTTGACAAGAGGTGTGATGAGGGGTTTCTACTTGGCTACTCTACTTCTAGCAAGGCCTATAGAGTATGGAATTTGGCTAGTGGTCTAGTTGAAGAGGTTCATGATGTTGAGTTTGATGAAACCCAAGGCTCTCAAAGTGAACATCAAAATCATGATGATGTGGGTGAAGATCAATTGAGCAATGCAATGAGACACATGGACATTGGTGACATTAGGCCGAGGCAAGTGGATGATGGTGATGAGGTGCAAGTGCCAACCCAAGTTGTGATAGAAGATCCCAATGAGGCAAGCACAAGTGGTACTCAACATGAAGATCATGATCAAGGTCAAGCAAGCAATGCAAATGAGCTAGTTCTTCAACCTTCCAACATTGCAAGAGATCATCCTCTAGATCATATCATTGGTGATATTCAAAGAGGTGTGCAAACAAGATCAAGATTGGCTAGCATATGTGAGCACTACTCCTTTGTGTCATTCATTGAGCCAACCAAGATTGATGAAGCATTGAAGGATCCGGATTGGATAAATGCTATGCATGAGGAATTGAACAACTTCACTAGAAATGATGTGTGGGAGCTTGTTGAGAGGCCGAAGAAGCACAATGTGATTGGAACCAAGTGGGTCTTCAAGAACAAGCAAGATCAAGATGGCTTAGTGGTTAGGAACAAAGCAAGACTAGTGGCTCAAGGTTACACACAAGTTGAGGGTCTTGACTTTGGAGAAACATATGCACCGGTGGCAAGATTGGAGGCAATTAGAATCTTATTAGCCTATGCTTGTGCTCACAACATCAAGCTCTATCAAATGGATGTGAAGAGTGCATTTCTCAATGGCTTCATCAATGAGGAAGTGTATGTTGCACAACACCCCGGTTTTGAAGATGACAAGAAGCCCAACCATGTCTACAAGCTCAAGAAGGCTTTGTATGGATTGAAGCAAGCTCCAAGGGCATGGTATGAAAGATTGAGGAACTTTCTCATATCCAAAGGCTTCAAGATGGGAAAAGTTGATACCACTCTCTTCACCAAGAAGATAGAAGATGACTTGTTTGTGTTGCAAATCTATGTGGATGATATCATCTTTGGATCAATAAATCAATTCTTTTATGAAGAGTTTGCTAAGATGATGGCTAGTGAGTTTGAGATGTCAATGCTTGGAGAGTTGAGCTACTTCCTTGGTCTTCAAATCAAGCAAATGAAGAATGGCACCTTTGTGAGTCAAGGCAAGTACATCAAGGACATGATCAAGAAGTTTGGGTTGCAAGATGCTAAGGCCATTAGTACACCTATGGGAACCAATGGTGGCTTAGACATTGATGATAGTGGCAAGATGATTGAGCAAAAGCTATATAGATCAATGATTGGAAGCTTACTATATGTGACCGCTTCAAGGCCGGATGTCATGTTTAGTGTATGCATGTGTGCAAGATTTCAAGCTTCTCCAAGAGAGAGTCACTTGACGGCAACCAAGAGGGTGTTGAGATACTTGAAGGGTACTCAAGATGTTGGTCTATGGTATCCCAAGGGGTCAAGCTTTGAGTTGATTGGATACTCCGACTCCGACTATGCCGGTTGCAAGATTGATAGGAAGAGCACAAGTGGAACATGCCAAGTGCTAGGAAGATCTCTTGTGTCATGGTCTTCAAAGAAGCAAAATAGTGTGGCACTTTCCACCGCCGAAGCCGAATATATTAGTGCGGGGAATTGTTGTGCACAATTGCTATGGATGAAAGCCACCTTGAAGGACTATGGGATCAAGTTCAAGCATGTGCCTTTGTTTTGTGACAATGAAAGTGCAATCAAGATGACAAACAATCCGGTTCAACATTCAAGAACCAAGCACATTGATGTGAGGCACCACTTTATTAGAGACCATCAACAAAAGGGTGATATTAGCATTGAAAGCATTGGCACCGAAGATCAACTAGCCGACATATTCACCAAGCCTCTTGATGAGAAAAGATATTGCAAGTTGAGGAATGAGTTGAACATACTTAGCTTCTCCAACATGGATTGATGCACCCCATATATAACATGCCTCTCCTCCAACATAGCAAGGTAAAGTTGGTTGTTGCATCTCATGCATCCTTTGCTAGTTGTGTAGACATGTATACATGTGCATCTAGCTAGGCTCATTCATTGCAAATCAAATGAATTTGAAGGATATATGGCACCACTATTGTTTCTATGCTCGATTTGATCTAGTGGTGGCATATGACTTGTTTGTGAGCTTGTAAACCTAGTGTTGAATCTTTAGCACTTGCTCATGATGTGTATCTCAACATGGTCAAGATAACCCTTATTCTTATGAGGTGTGAAGAAGCTTGCCCTTGGTTCAAACCGAGATACATTTTCTAGGCATGTGGTTTAGATTTGGCCATAGTTGATTGACTTGTTTCTCTCATCTTATGCACCCTTCTTGGTCATTGATGACAAAGGGGGAGAAGAAAGTATACACCTAGGGAGAAGTTTACACCTAGGGAGAAGTTTACACCTAGGGGGGAGAAATAAGTCACAAAGAGCAATGGAAGGGGATCAATTTTTATGATATGACCCAACCATGAGCACACAAATAGGGGGAGCAAGCTCATAGACTATTTGTTGCATATTGTGTGTGCATTCATGATGATATGGAGCATTGCAAGCTAAATTCAATATTCATGCTTGTTTGGTGTATTGCTAGTATAGAACTTGATTGATGAAATTAAGTGCTAGCATGCTTAGGTGGTTTCTAGACATAGAGTTTCTCTTGTTCAAGTACCTTGCTTTTAATATGATCTCATGAGGTATCTTGAGTTTTGATGATGTCTAGATTCTCATGGTGCTAAGGAAGGTTTATTATCGCACTCCGATTGGTATCACGCTTCAAAGGTCAATTCTATAAACCTTAGTACCATTTTGGTTGTGGTAACTCTCACAAAAGTTTCATCTATGCATGTGTGCTTGAAAATCCACCAAACATTTGATGCACACATGTAGGGGGAGCTACCACTACCAAAACCGGAATTGAAATGCTTGTTCAATCCAAGATTCATGATCAAAATGTCTTGGGCAAGCAATTCAATTTCATATTGAATTCAATTTCCTTATCTGTGTGAGTTTGTCGAGGGGTTGTCATCAATTACCAAAAAGGGGGAGATTGAAAGCTCCGGTTTGGTTTTGGTAATTAATGACACTCAATGTTGCTAATGCTTTGCTCTAAGTGTGGTTAGACACATAGCAACGTGACGGTGGATGATGGAGCATGGTGATCACGGTGATGAACATGAAGGATGTAAAGTGATCGAGCTCCGACGGAGGCCCATGGAGATCAAGGCGAAGGTATACTTGATAGGGCTTTCCGGTTTAGTGGTCGAGACACTTAGCGAGTGTGACCACATTTAGGATCGATAACCGACTATCAAGAGGGGTTTCCTCGGTTCATTCGCGGTCCTAAGTGCCTCTAGTTGTGACTTTGCATGATGCATGAGAGACTAACTAGAGGGCTAACACTTGTCGACGTAATCTTGAGAAGATACGCTAATTCCGGTGCTTGAGAAGTGATCTACTCTGTGGAGTTAGCACCTTGGACAAATGGTTTGGAGATTGGATCGACGACGGCGCGACATCGAAGATCAAACGAGAAGGTGACAAGTCACAGGGCGCCAGACGCAGGCGCCAGACGCAGGGCCTGGCGGGCCGGACGCGTCCGGCGCGTGCTGGATCGGCGCAAGTTGGCTGGTTGGACGCAGAAAGCGTCGGACGGCAGCCGGACGCCGACCAGAAAGTTTCTGGTCTCGGGCGCGCTGGCGAGGACCCGGCCGGACGCACTGCGGACGCGTGGCGGACGCTGGCGCCGGACTCCCGTCGGACGCGGGCGCCGGACTCGGCGAGGTTACTGTTGAGCGTCCGACGCGTGAAGGATTCGAACGGAGAAGTTCCAACGGTCGGGTGACGTGGCGCGCTAAAGAGCGCCGGACGCGTCCGGCGGGCAGCGGCGGACGCGTCCGGCGCGTATTGCGGCATCAACCCGAGGGGCAACGGCTATTTTCGGAGGAGGCTCTATAAATAGACGTTTGGCCGGCCATGGGAGGTTCTCTTGGCCATTTTCACATACTTGTGCATCCTTTGAGCTAGAGAGACACTCCTCCACTCATCTCTTTCATTCTTGAGCATCTCTTGTGAGATTTGAGTGGCAAGACAAGTGATTTGCATTGAGAGTTGCATCTAGAGGCACTTGTTCTTCGAGTGGGCTGCGGATTCTTGTTACTCTTCGGTGATTCCCGTCACCGTAGACGGTTTGGAGCAGCGGGTGGTGGTTGAGCTCGACTTGGTGATTGTTCGAGGCCACACCGGGTTCTTGTGAGGGGTTCTTGATCCTTCCCCGCAGGAGTTCGCGAAAGGATACTCTAGTGGATTGCTCGTGGCTTGTGGATCCTTGTCTTGTGTGGAGATTGCGGCTCCCCATTGGGGTCTTTGGCACCGAGCCAATTGAGCGGGCAACTCACCAAGCAAGTGTATCGCCACAACGAGGAGTAGCTTGCCGGGAAGCAAGTGAACCTCGGTAAAAATCATTGTGTTGATTCATGATTGCCGAGGCTTCGACCTCCTTGTGCTTATGCTTGAGCTCTCTAGGTGATTGGCTTCTACACCGGTGATTGGCTATCTTCTACTCTTCGCGGCGGTATAACATTCGATCATCTCTTTACTTTCCACAAGGTAGAATTGCTTGTTGTGGTCGGTCGGGAACCACTCATTGTGTAGCTTAAATCCCGTGGGTAGAATTGCTTGGTTGGTTTCGGTGAACCGACATTGTGTAGCTTGATCACCGTTGTTGTGCGTGCAATTAAATTGAGTAGCCTTGCATGGTAGGACGGCTTGCATAGAGTAGTCGAAGCACTTGCTTTGCACATTTGCCGCCTTGCTATCTAATTGGGTTGTCTAGTTTTATTGCTAGAATTTTTATTTGGCTATTCACCCCCCCCTCTAGCCATTGTGACCTTTCAAGCGGGTTTAATGGTACGGAGGGTTGACAATCGCGTTCCGAGGGGGTGCCGTACGTGGCATAGTGCACGACGTGGCGCAATAGTGGCGCCTGCCACGCCCGAATCCTAGGTATGGGCGGTAAAAAGGGGAGAAGCGATCGGCGTACTTCTCCCTGTTTCACGCGCTGTAGCCATGGGGTTAGGCGGAGCAGGTGTACCTTCCACTATTACAGAGCCCTGTAGCCACGTGGGCGTCTGGGGGAAATTGTCTCGAGAGGTTCGTTCGAGCGCCCGTTCGCTCGAGGGGTTTCCGTCACCGTCTCGAGCGGTCATTCGCTCGAGGGGTTTCCGTCACCTCCTCGAGCGGTCGGGTGGCCAGGTCTCGAGATGGTCAATCCACACGTTTTGGTCATAAGCCCGTTCGTAGGCCGGCCCCGTGTGGCTCGAGAAGGCGTACATCGGTATTCTTTGGTCCATTTTGGGGATTAGGGGCAAGCAATGCAGGGTTTGCTTGCCTCTAAGCCCCTAGATTTGAGACCCCCTAATCTAGATACCCGACACATAGCGATTAGCTATCAATTTTGGTGATCCTCTAATGGCTCTGGTGATGGGCATGAGAAATAACACTAGGATGCTTCTTGTGTTCATCATCCTCGTCGCTTGCGGTAAGTTAGTTGATGTTCTCTTTTTATGATGATTGTGGTTAATTAGATTGTATTTTGCTGGGGATATGATGATCTATTTCGACTAATATAACTAACCCATATAATTTCTGCATGGATGGATGGCGGACAGCAGCGCACAACAACTTTATGTGGCTTGAGCATATTTTAAATTTCTCTTTACGTGGCTGAAGTTTCGAGGGACGTTGAGGGGGCTTAATACATGGTAGGGGGGCCCCCCCCCGCGAAAAACCTGGTGATAAATCCGCCCCACGTTGTGCCCATGCTTGAGCCTTGGTACACATGCACACATGACTTGCCTTCTTACAACTGTTGTCGTCCAAGACATCTTAATCACATAGTTTTAGACCAATCATGGCACCTGAGGCCTACAACGACCATTCCCGATCATAACCAAACCCACGACATCCGTCAAACCTAATGGCCATGTCTCACTGGCCTCTGTCGAATAACAACCACTAGCCATTATCAACCCAGTCTCCACTGTAAACGACGAATCTTGGTTGATTGCAACATATTGGATGGTTCGAGCCACTTGCTCGAAGTTTCTAACTCCACTGATCGAGTCGTCGATCGCCTCCATGTCCATCCACATGGTGAGTTCTATCCCTGCTTATAGTTACCGTTAACCCTTTTGCCTATCTACTAGCTACTTAATTTTCACGATCGATCGTACTATGTTCACTGCTCCGTCGCGACCGTGACATGCGTGTGGCCCCCGGCCGACCGCCCTAGCTACAACGATTGAGACCGACCATGCATCTCGAAATCTGTTACGCTTGAATCGTTTTTTTGTTTACGAAAAGATAGGCTCCTGGCCGGTTAAGCCTAGGGTTTTGAGATATTCTTGTTGTATACTCCCACCTAGCATATGCATACAACGAAATAAAGTTTGCCTCTAGGGGCACATGCCCTCGCTATGTACATTACATGTTTCACAATGAGATGTGTATGCAAAACTCATACATAAACCAACTGCCTCTTTCTCTTTCATACCAAAAATGCACCAAATTAATCATGCGGAGTGTTTTTATTCACCCTTGTGTTTATTTGATTTTAGGTATCATTTTTTGATAGATCAACTAATTATTTATGTAACATCCTCATTGATACACATAGAAACTACTATAAATGTAGCATTGGGAGTGTCCTAACACATCCAAACTACAAAAGCATTTAAAATAGGGGCCAGGATATTTAGCACCTACATCAAAAAGGGTTCACCTCCTAAGTAGCACCTAGCAGACCTGGGTTCGACTCCCCGTGGAAGCGAATTTAAAAAGGTCTGTATTATTAAAAATAGACTGCGGTTTCCCTTGCTGTCTTCGGTAAAAAAAAGGGTTCACCTCGCATGGACCTTTTTCTTCTACAGGATGTCACCACATATCTCCTCCATCCCAGAACATAAGGAATTGAGTTGTTCTAAGTTAAAGTACTTAAATTTCAACTGAATCCGTAGAACAGAGAACGATACTTATGGTACCAAGTAATCATCATTAGATCCGTATAATTTGCCTTTTTGATATGCTTAGATCATCAAACTAAGAATAATAAGTAGCCTTTGTATTTTACGAGGGATCTGAGCATATGTGATTTTAGGATTTACCGGTGTTTTACTTAAAAGTTTGGCCCAAATCTCGAGCTTTATCTTCCAACAAGCTTGAGAACATATTTGATCAAAGCTTGCATTAGAATCCTTGAACCTATGATTTCTTACAGACGAACTAACTGCGAGCATAAATTGCGGTAGATGTTAGATAGGGGGATGCATAATTACCACACTCATCATCCCACCATTGTAGTGGACAAGTCATACGGGTGGCATAGGCATCGAGAAGCGTTAACTCTTTTTTTAAAAAATAGGCATTGAGAAGCGTAGAAAGTAACCTAGAAAGAATCCAGAAGCCACTTGTGTAGCGCATGGCTGAAAGACTAGTCAAAAACTTAACAAGCAAACGGGCAGGTGACTAGGTGAGTCATACCGTTCCCGCCCGCGCGTCCCGTCCCGTCGCCGCTTCCTCTCCGTTTCGTCTGACGAAGCGTACCCAGCGCGGCGGGCGCAGCTGGAGCCGCGGGCGGCGCGCGGCTACCGCTGCTGGCGCTTATCCGGAACGGCGGAACCCGCGGCTGTGAAAGCGAAAATCCCCCGTGCGCGCTTGACCTCTTCTTTTTCTTTGCTCCCCGCAGCCGCAGCCCCCGCTGCCCGCTGGTGTGGACGTGTGGTGGTCTGGTGGTGGTCTGGTGCCGCAGCGGCACACGGGCACAGCACTGGACGTAGGTGCCGGCGGCTGGCTGTGACGAGTAGCTCTTCGCTATCGGTCGGTCCTTGGAAACGAGTTGACGAGTAAGCACGCAGCCGCCCGGCGCCCGCCCGCGCAGCTCGGCTGCGCCTAGAACTCCACTAGTCACTCTCGGCGCTAGCGGTTGGCCCATCGTTTTCTTGTTTACCATAGCCTTTTCTTCTTTTTTCGATTCGATACAGTAGCAGGAGCCTATCACTATCGCCACTGGTAATCCGTCACAAGAGTTTCAGGGAGCAACGCAAGAGAATAATAATAGAATGATTAAACTAGTGCAATCTGGCATATATATTATATACTACTATTCCTGAGAGCAAGCATGAGATAAACAAAAAGACAGGTAAGTACAAAATGCCAGAAGAAAGAAAGACATTTAATGAATGAATTAATCTTGACATCAGCACTTTCCAACTTTCGGTTACCATGTTTGTTTTGATTTGGGATGTTTGCCTATGACGAGTTGGCCTGATTCGTTTAAACTTATTAGCTCGGCTTATTTTTTTCGAGAGCGCGTACTTGACGCGTATTTCATTAAGGAGAAGAGAGTTTTATGTTACAGCCTTAGTAATCCATAGATTACCAACACAGACACCCAGCACACGAGATTGTGATTACAGATAAACAGTTCTACTCAAGGTTTCGCCAAACAATTGACTAATCTGCAAACAAGCAGCAGCAGGCTTAGCGACACGGCAAGGCCTCGTCGTCCAACCCCAACATGTTGAGGTTAAGGGCCACGGGGTCAAAGCGCGCCCCCAGGAGGAGCTGTAGATTGTCGTAGGTGGCATCTGAGATGGGCGCCTGGAAGGCACGCTTACACACCGCCGCCGTTTCTTCCCCTACGGCGTCCACCTGTTGCACACCACAAGCTTCTTTCGAAGGACCGCCTGAGCCTGCTCCGTCGCGTTGGCCGCTCTTGGAGTCTGCGCAATTCGCGCGCTACGCCTTAGCACTTGCGACTGTGGCGTCCTTGATTTGCGCAGCCGCGGACGCCCTCTGATGAGAGGCGTGGCGAGGGGGATGCAGAGCTCGGCTTCCATGGCACTGACGAGAGTTGCGGGCGACATCAGTGGCCGTTGATGATCCTCCTCATCACCGGTTGTAGCGTCCCCGGCCCTAGCGCCTGGGAGGGACTCCCCCTGGGCCGAGGGCGGCGCAGACGCGAGCGTCTCGGCCTCATCAGCGAAGGCTGGGAGCGGTCCCTCCTGGATCGCGGCCCAGAGGTCATTGAGGTCGGTCGCTGGCTGCTCGTGTGTCGAGAGGAACGCACCTGGAGGTAGGGAGCAAGCATCCGGGGATTAGCTCGGCTTATCAATCTCTTATAACAAAGCAACATTAGTTGACTCAGTCAATAATTTTTTATTTGTCTATAAAGACAATTTTTTAGTATGTTTTCTTAACCATGTATACTGAGTACAGTGAACAAGCAGTAAACTCGTCCAAGAATTTCACCAGCCGCCAGAGTACAAAAATGTTCTTTTTTTTTTTTACAACAAGAGTACAAAAATGTTCAGTTTACAATAGTAATAATCCAGAGGGGAAAAAATCTCTGTCCACTAATCAATACACAACAAAAGAATGCCACCCCTATTCCAAATCAATCCACCTCCAATGAACCAACTAGCTATGCTTAAAAAGAATGCTTGTCAGTCTAGCTGAGATCCTGTCAGTAACCACTGCACGCTCATGTGCACAGTCCAAGAGCTCAAAAACTGGATGCCGCGCCAGAAAATGGCGCGAACCAGAGGTCCGCCTCGTCCTGCTTCATCAGGTCTTGTAGCATACCTTCCCACGCCTCGTCTCCCGCTCCGTTCACGCCGCCGCCCAGCTGCCACTCACCCGTCTGCGCCTCCGCGGCGGCGTCTGCACTGCACGGCGGCGACGGCGTCAGCATCGGTGTCTGCGTCGTCTCGGTGTTCGCCGTCGTGGTGGCGCCGCCATGGCCCTGCTGGAACGACAGCAGCGCGTCGTGGCCCGGGAAATTGAGCTTGGCGCGCGCGCCGCGGAACTCGATCGCTGCGGAGTCGTAGGCCCTCGCGGCCTCCTCGGCGGTGTCGAACGTGCCCAGCCACACGCGCGCCGCGCGTCGCGGGTCGCGGATCTCCGCCGCCCACTTCCCCCAGGGCCGCTGCCGCACGCCGCGGTACATGTTCTTCTTCCGACGCCGCCGCGGCCTCTGCCCCTGCCCGTGCGCCCCTCCCGCCGCCGCCGCTGTCGCCACCATCTGCTGCCCTGTCGTGCCGCAGTTCACTGCTGCTTCCTGCGGTGACGCGAAGAAGTCGCAGCCGAGGCACCCATCGATGCCGCAGACCCGGCACGCCTCGCCGCCCGCCACCACCGTGACGACCTCCGGCGGCGGAGTGCTGTACCCGGACACCACGTGCCGCAGCGCCGCCACGATGATGGCGTCCTCCTGCTCGTGGGAGATCAGCCTGCCGCCGCCGCCGAACCCCACCACGCTCTTGGCGTCTCCATGAATCGTCCTCTGATCGTTGAACTGCTGCTCCCTGAAACCTTGCTGCTTCCCGGCCATGGCGGAGATGATGATCTTCTTGGTCATTACCCGAGTCCCGAGCTTGAGATTGAGGCTAGCTTGAAGTTAGAGTGTGTTTGAACTTTTTGAACTGAGGCGGGAAGTCGCAGGTGGAGGCGCTTATATAGGTTGACATCCATCGAGAGGAACACGGCGACACGGTGCACGGATTGACGGATACAGAGCGGCGCCAGGTGGCCAGGTGGGAGCTCGGAACGAGACTGGTCCATGCGTGCTTTCCACTTCCGGTTAGAAGCTACGGATTGTGGAAAACGTGTGGATGAGGAAGCTCTGGGTCGTAAAAGATTCGATTCGGGCACGGGCGCGCCGTCGATTAGTGCGCGGCCCGTGCGCGATGCGAGTGATGCTGACGTCTTGCGTATGCAGATGATCCTCTAGAGGCTGACCTCATCAGTGACAGGGACTGGAGTGATAGATAGCATTTCGAGAGTTGGAATAGTCAGCCGAGAAAAGTGCAGGATGGGGAATTGGGGATTTTGGTGACGTGGCTCGTCCACGGCGGCTGCCAATAGCTTCCAGCTCAAGAACGGTCAGCAAATCATACTATGTATATACTCGATTTTCAACTGTCCTAAACCAAATTATCGTAAGTATAATTAAATTATAGAAAAGAAGTATTAAGATATACCATATATACCACATCAAAGAGGCAAAACCAAAACAAATTTTCAAACAATCACATGTTATATATTAAATAAAATTGGAGTGTAAATGTATCAAACAAGACCTTAGTGAATAAGTAAACTCAAACTTTAAAATTAAATAAAATGGTAGTCCTTTTCCCATGTGTTGGGGGAAAAGAGCTAAATAAAAGTTGAGGTGCCACTCTAAGCTTAAGGAAATGAATTGTTTCATTGATAACTAGATGAATACTCCGTGCGTTGCTACGGGAATTTATAAAGTGACATGATAACTTTTTTATAAAAAAATGTCAGGTAGATTGAACGAAACATGTTATATAGTTTGCACAATAGCAATAATATTATATAGTTGCAAATAACATGAGTTGCTATGGTATAACTAAAACAAATCATTGAGAAGCTAAATGTCAAGGCTGCTCTCATCTTAACTTGTGGCAGTTATAATGTCGTGAGGTGCATGCAATGGACAACTATAGAATGAGAAGTGGAGGAGATGAGCTAGTGGAGAATGAGGAGATGATAGGACACAAAACATCTAACGGTAATGAAAATAGAAGTGTTTTGCATGGACAAGAGAGAAGGAAGTGGATGATGATGTGGCTTAAGGAGATGCTAGAGAAATAGTTAGTGGATATTAATTTTATAGGAGTTTAAGATTTAATATAAAGGGTATAAGATATCATATTGATCTTATAGCTATAATGGTCTACAATAGGTCCATCAAATATATAAGGAAGATGAATCAATAATCTAAGAATTGATAATTGTGTTATAATTGGAGGGTTTTCTTTTGCAAAAATGCACAAGAGCTATCCAAACAAACATTGAAGTCTTGACATGAACTGTCTACCAATAACTTGAGTGATTTTTGTCTTTCGGTCACCTGAGTGATATGAGAGAAGATTTCACTTGATTTTCTCAACCAAACAAAACCAAGTGAAATCTATTAAAAAAACACTCAAATTCTAACAGAAAATCATAATAAAAAAATTCAGATCTTTTTATGTAAGGAAAATATTAAGATAATCAAAAGGGAAAAATACAAACAGATTTATTAGATATTTTTTATGAAAGGAAAATGGGAAGACAATCAAAAGGGAAGAAATACAAAAATAAAAATAGATTTCTCAGGTGGTTTTCTATGAAAGGAAAATGAGAAAATAATCAAAAGGGAAGAAATACAAAAATATAAATAGAATGGCAACTAAAATTTTGAGTAAAATGCACCAGAGGTACCTAAACTATTGACGTTCTCCCATGTAGGTACTCAAACTATTAAAACGACTATCTGAGTACCTCAACTTTTACCACGGCGCACAGCCGGTCCTTTAGTAGCCACGTCAGCCTAAAATTTTACATAAAACCCCCTCACTCTTTCTTTTCCTTGTTCTCGAGTCCAACCATCCTCTTCCTCTCTTCCCAGCATCACGCCACTACGCGCGGCCCCTGGCTGCAGGCGTCGGAGCGACGAGTAGCACGGCAGGAGATGGACGTGTGAGCGCGGTGTGGTCTCGTGCGCAGGGGAGCGGTGCCCAGCGGCACTCGCCCCTCTCCCGGCCCGGCACATCGTCGCCTTCGCCGCGCGCGACAGGGCCTACCTCGCTGGTGGATTGCGCAGACATCGTCGCCTTCGCCGCACGCGACGGGGCCTACCTCGCCGGCGGCATAGACTACCGCGTACCCGTCGGCCACCGCGACCGCCGAGTGTCCGTCATGGACGAGGTGCTCGAGGACACCTGCTGTCCCCGGGGTTCACCGTGGCGGAGCTCATCGACAACTTCGGGCGCAAGGGCCTCTCCGCGGATGACATGGTCACGCTCTCCATCGGCCGCTCGCACTGCTCGTTAGTCACGGATCGGCTTTACAGATTCCAGGGCGAGCTTGGGCGGACGGACCTATCCCTCCCCCGACGTACACGGTGCTCGCCATCGACCGACGGCAACACGGAGCACCACGCGACGGTGCCGCTCGACACAGTGTCGTTCCACGCCGCCGTGGGAGGCCAAGTTCGCCAAGGCGATGGCCCGCTTGCCACGCAGCGTTAGCCAGGTCGTGCCTCCCTTGGCCCGCTGACCTCGACGTGTTGGTCCCATGCACGGTGGTGCCGATTGCACCAGTCCTCAAGCTGACACCGCCTTTCAACACCCAAATTCGTGCAACACCGAGACTCCTGCTTCAATTCCTTGCACCCTTGAGTAGCCAAGGAAGTTAGCTAAGCGCCCAACCGACATAAAGCCATAGTTGTGCACCGTCGTCGCCAATTAAGGAAATTTTTGAACCGCCGGTCATATTGCCGCCATAGCAGAGCATGTTTTGGGATAAGCTCGGTGTTTCGGAATTTCTTGCGGTCCTTCAATTTCTTGCACCGGTGAACCCCACGTGTCCTCCCCGTTTTGGAGCTTGCCTCAATTTGGCCGGAGACATTCCCGGCCACGAGCTAACACGAACATGCCGAGCTTGGTGCACCGCCGCCCGTTCCCACGCACGTGGCCGGCCTGCTGCCCAGCATCTCCGCCTCGACCGAGACTGCATCTCCGCGCCACCAGGGCACCCGCGCCGCTTCCCAAGGACCAGTAGCAGCCGCCACCGCATATGGTGGGTAGCTCCTCGGATGCTCCATGGGTGCACAGGGTCGGAACGAGGCAGAGGAAGAGGATCGAAGGACCGGGTAGTGAGGAAAAGAAAGAGCGAGGGGGGTTTATGCAATATTTAGGCTGCCGTGGCTGCCGAAGGACCGGTCGTGCGCCGCGGTAAAAGTTGAGGTAAGTTTAGGTACCCCTGGTGCATTTTACTCTAAAATTTTTAAGGGACCCAAAACTTACACCATTGAAAAGTAAAATTTACATTAACAAGAACAATGTAAAAACAACATAAGAAGGCTGTAAAAAATTTGAACAATAAGATGTAATCTACTTCATGTAGAATGAATCTGCATTCATGCAAGCCACACTATGGTATGCAGCACAACACGAAATCAACAAAATCGAGTTGCTCCATGAAATACGGCGTGGAGCACAAAATCAAGCCTAACTAACTGGAACCACTTGCATGCGCCTCGTAATATGGGACTCGTACCTCAAATATCTGATGGCTACAGAATCAAGTGACCCAAGCCCAAAATTCACTCAAGTGAACTATAGATTTACCGTTCAACCACCCTATAGTAGTGGTGTATGCCTCACCATCTTAGCATGTCCATGTCCTCTTGCCATAGCCTAGCATATCGGGTCACTCTTCAATATTTTCATGTTGAATTTTTTGGCATCATCAACAACATCGATAAAAAGGAAGCAAACAAATACGTTCCCGACAATCATAACTCAAATCTGGTGGCTTCTCAAGTAAGTGACCTAGGGGAGGAACATATTCCATACCGTCAGTGCCCAAAATTCTGAAGAAAATCATAAAAACATTATCAACTTTTGATACTTACATGCAATTGGTCTAATCAATTCCCTAATGTGCACATGAGAATAAGCTCATGAGCAGGGTAACATACTTATTAATATGCCATTTTCTTCATGAAAAGCCAGCGACGAGTGAAAACTGACGTGGCCATAACATGGCTCATAACAATACAAATATAGCAGTACAGATAGCACATCTAAGATTAAAAGCTCATTGGCTAGAGTGATGATTCCACAATTTATATGGGAAGGTTTGAAGTACAATGGATGTCGGCGTGATGACAGGGTCGTCCAACAGCTGCCTGAGGCCACGGTGGTTATAGAAATACAAAATATAAAGTTGTATATTCTGAAAAAAAACTCACTGATATTTTAGGTAAAAAAGGCAACACCGGATCCTCAAGTAAGGGAACAACGTAACATGATCCAAATTTTAAATTTATAAGAGACCAAAGAACTAAAAATTAAAAAATGAGGTACTTTGATGGTGGTTTTATTGAATAATAGATCTCATCAGCAAGAGAAAACTAAATGGTAACTTGATTTGGACTTAGTCAAAATTGCACAACCAACAGTTTTATTGGTAGCTAGACACACTGATGCAGAAAGGTTATAACAGCGTCTCTGTGAGTTTTGTAAAACAACTCTCTATTTTGTGCATCTCCTTGATCAGGAGGAGCTTTATTGGAAGTCTAGGTGTCATGAGCAATGGCTCCTAAAAGGCGATAATAACACCAATTACTCTAATAAAGTAGCTAGTGGAATAAAAAAGAAAAAACTATTATTTCCTTAGAAAATGAGGGAGTTATCATTTTAAGGGGATGAAAGCATTTTGAATCATGCTATTGAATATTACTAAGATTTGTTTAGGCCTGAGGAAAATCATGATATTCATTTAGACCAAAATCTATGGGCAGAATTGATTCGGGTTTTCAGTAGAGAAAATAAAGAGCTTTGTAAACCTTTTTCAGAATAAGAGATTAAATGTGCTTTATTTCAAATGGAAAAAAAAGTTGATGATCTTGACAAAATACCCATAGAATTTTATCAAATGTGCTGGGATATTGTTAGAGCCGACATGGTTCAATTATTCAAAGATTTTCATGATAATAAAGTTGATATTAATAGACTCAATTATGGTAGCATAACTCTCTTACCAAAAGTAACTGATGCTGGCAAAATTCAACAATTCAGACCTATATATCTACTTAATTGTTTGTATAAATTGGTAACCACAACTTTGACATTGAGATTTGAGAAGATTGTTGATAAGTTGATCCATTCTAATCGAGACTACATTCATGAAAGACAGAAATATTATGAGTGGTGTTATGATTTTGCATGAAACTAAAAGAAAGACGTATAGCATAATTTTGAAGTTGGATTTTGAGAAAACGTATGACAAAGTAAATTGGAGCTTTCTTTTTTAATATTTATCTGCTATATGCTTAAATGATAAATGGTGTAGTTGGATTAAACAAGTGGTTCTAGAGGGACTGTAAGTGTTAAACTGAATGATCAAGTGGTCCTTATGTAAAGAGTTTTAAAGGGGTTAGGCAAGGTGGCCCCTGTCTCCAATCTTTTTAACTTTGTGGCTGATGGGCTCACTAGAATGATTGTGAAAGCACAAGAGAATGGTATTTTTTTATGGACTAATGGATCATATTATTGACAAAGGGGTGGTTGTCCCGCAATATGCAGATGACACCGTCATTTGTCTAAAGCATGACACTAATAGGACTAGGAATTTGAAACTCCTGTTATATATGTATGAACTTAAGGTTGACCTCAAAATTAATTTTCATAAGAGTGAGGTACGTAGTAACCATAAATGATAAAAATTCCTGCATACGTATTATGCTGAAATCTTTAATTAACTATCAAGTTGGATCTTTCCCAATCAAATACCTTGGTGTACCTGTGATTCCAAGTAGATTGCATTTATCTGATTGGGATCCTTTGATAGGAAAAAATGCTGAAATTAGATGTTTGGAAAGGGGGAACAATGTCTATTGCTGGGAGGTAGGTTCTAATATGCTCTAGTCTTAACAATACTCCCATTTATAAAACGTCTATGTACCTTGCCCCAAAAATAGTGGTTCACAAGTTAGACAAGATCAGGACTTTTTTGGCAAGGGGTGGAACAAAAAGAAAATATCATTTGGTGCATTGGACTAAATTTTGTAAGAGTAAACAAAAGGGTGACCTTCGGATTAAAAACATAAGGATAATGAATATTAGTCTCTTATGTAAGTTGTGGTGGAAGCTGGATAAGGAGAAAGGATTGTGGCAAGATATCATACAACATATGTACTTAAAAAATGAGTCCATCTATACTGTGATAGAATGATTCTTAGATTTGGGTTGATCTGTTAAAAATTAGGCATATTTACTTGCAAGGGAGAAGGATGGTGGTATGGGATGGAAAGAGGACTTTGTTTTGGAAAGACACTTGGCTCTATGGCATTCCTATCTATGAAAAAAATTCCTGACTTGTTTAATCTATGCTTACAACAAAACATTATTGTGGCTCAGTTTTCTGATAATCCTCATAATGTAAGATTCACTAGATGCATGGTTGGTTGATTGTTGATTTTCTAAATAGCAAATGGTTTTGACCGATATTGGTAACATCCAGCTGATAAGGGTAATGATGTACCAGTCTGGTCTTTAGGAGGGAAGCATACCTTTTCTGTCAAATCAATATATAACTCTTTAACACAATCTAATTCTGGTGTTTATCATACAAAAATATGGAAGGCTAAAATACCACCAAAAATTAAAATTTTTCTTTGGATGCTATCTCAAATTGCAGTGTTAACCAAGGGTAATATGATAAAAAGGAGATGGAATGGTGACCCAATGTGCTATTTTTGTCCCTTTCCTGAAACTGTTGAACACTTATTCTTTCAGTGTAGCACATGGCCATCATTGTTGTTTGCATTCAGGCTAGTAATATTCCCAAGTCCCTTAGTCAAAGTTGGGTTCGGTGTGAACAATGGTTACCTGCACGTACTGTGTTTCATACTTTTGGTATCCCTGCTATATGTTGGGCAATTTGAAAATGTCGCAACAATACTTGCTTTAATGGAAAATTAGTACAAGACCCTGCTTATATAATATGTTATGCTGGAATGCTTATGGGTTACTGGACAAACTTATACATAGGTGGAGATAAAGAAGCGTTGTTGGAGGGCATCAACATAGTTCTGAGGATTGCGGCGAGGCTGGTTAAGAAGAGGAGGCAATCTGAAGACCCCAAGCTCCGAAGAGCTCTCGAATAATCTATAAAAGTTTGTGAAGGCATAGGATGGCTTTTGAAAAGGATGTAATGGATTTGTTGATTTTGTTCCAGTTATGGTGGCGAGTATCTGAACCCATGTGCACTAGGGTGTGGGAACCGTTAACACTTAGTTTCTTTTTGCTGGTTAAGTGCTAAGCAGGTTAAGTTTCAGTTCAAAATTAGCGTGTATAGGTATAGGTCATGTGGTATGGCTTATGTCTAGCATCACGTGTTCTTCTTCTTTTGCTGTCCCATCTGTTTTCTAAACTCTTGACAGTGTAATTTTGTTATCTTGAAAATGGAAATTGGGAGTTCCCTCGGTTCAATAAACTCTCTATTTTGAGTTTTTAGCAAAAAAGAAGATAAATTCCCTCTAAGTTTGGTAAAAAAACCCTTAAAATAAAAGGTTACCAAATATCCTCTCCAACTGATAAGCTTCCACAATCAAGAGGGACTCCATATCCAATGTTTTTTTGAGGATACATGGGTAATTTAAGAACATAAAGGGGTCTAAGTGAGAAAATGGTAAAAGACGAAGAAACTATTAAATAGTTCAGGTTCCCAATCAAAGAAATATAGAAAACTGTAGGAGAGATAAATAAATTGAGGTTGCTATTATTTTTTTAGTAGCTAAATTTATTGGTTTGGCAAGATAATTATTGGAGAAGTTTTGTTTAATTACACAGTACAACGCAGACGCTCACAATACGCACGTACACTCACCCTTATGAACACACGTACGTAAATCCTACCCCTACCCCTATGAGCACCTTCGAAGGACTGAGCACCCGACACATATGGAGATTCTCGAAGTCACCACTGGCGTCGAGTCACCACTGGCGCCTCGTCATCGATGGGAACGTCGCTTACCACTTAATGCATAACGCCGGTAAATCCTTGGGAAAATCCCAGGAAAAGGTGCGAGCACCAGGATTTGAACCCTGGTGGGTAGCGTCCCACTGGACCGTCCTGCCCTTCACATCACAGGGTGTTTCAACTTATATAATAAGAATAGTCTTTGTTTCCTCATTTCAAGATGTTACAAAAATTCCAATGCCAAAATAGTTAATACATCCAATCATTATAATCTTCTTTCAATAATTAGTTGAAAGAAGCTTACTACAATCGTATTCTGGTTATTCAGCCTCTCTTAATTTTCTTTTCCAGGTATCAGATGGACCTGAAAAAAAAATGTATCTGTGGTTATGTCGTGTCTAGTGGCGCCGCCCCGCTGGAACTCTCAGACCGGACTTCTCCCAAACGCAGTAGTTGTTGCCATGGGCAACGACGTGGAAGTCTGAGGGGATCAGGTTGCCGACGTCGTAACGTGACCCGATCTTGACGATAACCTTGTCGTCGATCTTGGCGACGTAGAGATCGCCGTCAGCGGCAAGGATGTTGAGCTTGCTCCCCGGGTGGATCCCGTTTCTTGACCTCACTGCAGACAGCGCGCTGATCTCCTGCTTCAGGTTCCAGTCGAAAACGTGGTCGTAGAACTGAATATATTGCAGATGCAAAGGACAGTGTGAGTTCGATGGAGCTCATGGTTAAATTCGTAATTGGTGATCGGATTGTTGCATTGGGTTTGGGGACTTACGATGCAAGGAGTTCCTGGGTGCGTGAGGATATAGGCGTAGCCCTGCATGACCTTGTCAGAGGGGAACGGCCACGAGTTCTGCGTGGAGCCGGTGTCGTGGTTGTCGACGAACGTGACGGCCTTCTCCGGCAGCCAGCCGATCATCCCGGGCGCCTTGCCGTTGCCGTCCTTCATCCGCCACAGCTCGCCCTGGACGGCCGCCTGCAGCACGCCCTTGGTGGTGAAGTCGAACGCGGCGGCGGGGCCGCCCACCGCCTGCGCCCAGTTCACCAGCTCCTGCCTGTCGCCGTCCTGGTTGCTGGACGGCTTGCCGTTGCCATCGTACTGCAGTGAGCTCCATATCTCGGCGACGACGAAGGTGGGGGACGTGCTGTCGACGTACACCTTGGCGACGGCAGCGGAGTAGCCCTTGGCGAAGTCCAGGCGCCAGCCGTCGAAGCCAAGGTCGGACTTGAGCCAGTTGAGCCAGTCGGAGAGCTCCTCCTGCACGCGCGGGTTGAGGTGGTCGATGTCGGGGGCGGCGCCGAAGTCGGCGCCCGTGTCGCGGTGGCCGCGCCCGTTGGAGTACTGCGTGTCGTCGCTGCAGATCATGTCAGGGCCCCAGTCGAGGCGGCTGTCGGGCGTGCCGCCCTCGAAGACGCAGTAGATGCCCCGGCTGTCCTTGTAGTCGGCGCAGCGGTGGTTGATCACCACGTCGGCGACGCACTGCACGCCCCTGGCGTGGAACGCCGCGATGAGCGACTTGAGCTCCGCGTGGGTGCCGTACTTGGACGCGTCCAGGTCGTAGAGGCGGCCGGGCATGTACCCCTGCGGCGCCACCGAGTGCGACGGCGGCGGGAGCCAGACGTGCGTGGCCCCCGTCGCGGCGATGTCGTCCACCCGACCCCGGAGGTAGTTGTACCACCCGCCTTGCTTCTTCCACGACTCCCAGTTGAACCCCTGGAAGAGGACCTGGGATTGGGCCAGCTGGGAGCCCAAGCAGAGCAGCGCTAATACGAGGAGGCTGCACATGGCAGCCGAGTGCTTCGCCATGTCTCCTCTAGTGCCTGTCTTTTGCTTCTGTGCTGGTATGCTAAAATGCAAAGGGAGTGTTGTACTTCTTGCTGTGTGTCGATCACCATGCCGGTGAAGGGAATTTATAGGTTGCATTGGTTGGATCTAGTGGCCCGTGGCCGTTTTGGCACTGGCAGATCGTTGCAACGGATCGTTGTGCAAATTGCAACGGATAAGCTCCGTTGCTTCAAACGAGAGCAACAACATATGGATGACCGGGAAAGTGTACTGCTATCGTGGCACATTTATGAGGGGATAAAAAGGTGTGCGAGGTACACATACGGAGTACCATATACGTAGAATGCATGATGCACCGGGTTGCGCGTAGTGCAGGGACGCGGCGAACGAGAGTATGCATGGGTGATCCGTTAAGGGATGCCTTTAGGTTGGGTAACGTTTTGTCTATCTTTCGTCATATGGTTCCAAAGTGTTCTCTGGGGTTCCATCTTTTGTTGCTGGTCAATAGTGCTGATCGGTGTTAGAGGAGTAGTAGTGTAACGGTCAAAGCCAAAGTGGACACGACAACTAGAACCATATCTAACCATACTCATATTCTTTCGGATGCTTAAGACCACCCGCACTAGGGGCCGGTAAATCGACCCGTACCCCACCACGGCGGATGGATGGCGTCTGGGAGTGCTGCAGCGGGGGCTTGTAAACGAGCCGCTACGCCGCGCCGCACGCCATATCCAGCGTCTTTCCGTTCGAACTCCATCCAGCCAGGTGGCGCGGGGCCCGCGCGGGACGCTGAGGAGAGAGAAGAGAGGGGAGAGAGAGAGGAGACGGCGGGTCGGCGGCAGCGAGGAGCACGAGGCCGCCGGCGCGCTCGCCCGCGAGGTCCCCGGCGCGCTCGCCAGCGAGGCTGTCCGCGTCCCCGGCCGCTCGCTCACTCGGGTCGCGAATCCGTTGGACCCGCCATGCCTCCGATTTGAGCGGCGAGTCGACGAGGACAAGGGAGCTTCGCCGCCGGAGGGAGGGAGCCCGCCCGCCGGACCTTGTGCGCCCTCCAGTTGGACCTCCCGCGCCCTCCCCCGATGCTCCGAGCTCGCGGCCAAGGCCGCCGCGCCAACGGGTTTGGCTCCCTCACGCGTTACTGTTACGCGTACAGTGAGACAGTCACTGTTCTAAGAACAGTAAACCTGTTATGCACAATAACGGGTATATAAATAGTACGTACCCGTGAAGGAACAGTAAAACCGTTGCTGAACAGTGCCAACCGTTCCATAACGGATCTCATGTTCAGTAACGCAACCCTTTAGGGAACAGTAACGGGCATCAAAGAAAATATGTACGCCCCTCACCTACACCTCTTTTTTTTTTTTGTCTCTCTTCTTTTTTTTTGTCTTCCACCGCTTCTCCGTCGCCCGCGCTTCGCACGGGCACACCTGCTAGTATATGCAATGTCTGTGAGTCAGCAGCATTGACCCTACCATCTTCAGTACTAATTGTACCTATTTTTATTTTATTGATATATAGGAGTAAAATTTATAAACAGTTCATAAATTTGTCATGAGATGTCGTTCGATCAACTCTTATAATACGTTTTTAGATTTTCAAACGTATCTCTATGTGTCATTTAGATCCTTGAAATCATAGAGTTATAAAAATTATTTTAAGTTCTAGACTTCTTGGGTGTTGGATTACTGAATGTTTTTTTTGTTTGCAACGGTAGACTATTTTATTTCAATTGTAGAATGTCTTGTTTTTGTGTGCATTATATAAATCGTATACTACTTGTGTAGCATGTTACATTTATTAGTAATTCAAATAAAATTAAACAATGGACCACCCTAATTATAAAGAGTAAATTACACCAAAGGTACACCAACTATGGAGGTGGGTGCAAACTAGTCTATAAATTTGCAAATTATGTTTTTATGGTAGAAGAACTAGTCAAGCATGAGCATGTACGGTCAGGTTGACGTATTTTGGCCCTTGCTAGACGATGAGTTTGCATTGGGTTGTTCTGATGGCTCATGGCCATCATTTCAAGTAGAGCTCGGCTCCGGCCTTTCCGCTAGCTAGCTCAGTTGCAGCCTTACGTGCTAATCAGCCCAATCGGCTTGGCCCTAGCATTCTCGTCAGCAAGTACGAATCATAATCAGTCGATGAAGCTAGAAAGCAAGAAGAAAATGTTCATCCACATAGGAATCATAATCTCTAATGACGACAAGACAAAAATAGATATTTGTATTGGTAGGATCTAAGTGTCTGATTCATTTAGAAAAAAACTGGAAGGTGAATATTGTCAGAAAATATTCAGATTCTCTTAAAAGACATCACAAATTCACTATTTAAACATCACCAGTGCAGATTTAAGTCTTCAGAAGTTGGGACATCTTCCCTCAAGTTCTCTCTTGGAGCTGACTATTGTTCAATTCTTCACGTGCAACATGAGATTGTTCTCCATTTTGAAAGAATATGAAGTTGAAACCTCTTGCATTGCCCTTGACACTTGTTTGGCACCTCCATATTATCATCATTGCCATGCCCCCTTGTTTCTCCTCTTCTTCCTCCCCTTCCTCTTGTTGTGCCAGCACGACCTGCTCCCCTTCCTCTTCCATTGTGTACTCGCGTGGCAAGGGTGATCGTGTGCAAGGTGCAAGCAAGCCTAACCCGTGATGAGATTTGCAAGCCGAGCTGAGTAGATTTGCAAGCCAAGCCGAGGTCGAATCAGCCAATTAAATACGTTACCATCTTCGTATTTGGACCGTACTCACACCAGCGTGCTAGGTTGTTGAACTAAATTAAGCATTTTACAAGTTGTTGAGGGTTATTTGCAGCCACTAGCCTACTTGTTGTACTATGAATGCCATTTACTGAATTATAAATATTAGCTGTGCCATTATGTGCACATGAAAACTAGCGGACAACTTATTGTTGCTGTGACCTGTGAGCGCTAATTCTGAATTTGTACAGGCTCAGTGGGGCTTGAATTCGCACCGTATAAGATACAGTTAGATGTAACTTCGCCCTCCTAGGCGGCGCCCTCCCAGCGACGTCCCATTCCCTGGCGCAACACGGCGGCGGCCCCCCTCCCTCGGCGCCTCCGGCCTCCCGAAGCAGGTCCTTCCCCAGCAATGCTCCCCTGCCGGCGATGCCAGCCCACAGCGGCAACGCTCGTCACCGGAGCGGTAAGGTGGAACGGCAGTGTTGCGAGGTCGAGCAGCGCTGCGCGCCAATGTAGACGTGGTTGGAGCACGCGGCGGGGAAAAATACGACATCCCAAGAGGACACATTCCAAATTAAACGGCACCCAGCGGCCTCATGTGTATGAGTATGTACCCTTGAGAGCAGAATTTCTATGTCCAATATATGTAACTTACACAACACTTTCGTGGCACTACCGGATCCACAGGTTTTGCCGATGGCTTGAAGCCATCGGCAAACCCATAAATGCCATCGGAAAAGAGATTGCCGATGGCAAAGTGACGTGGCCATCGGCAATCTCCCATCGGCAACCTTTCCATCGGAAAACATTTTTTTGCCGATGGGAAAAGAATAAGCCATCGGCAACCTTTTCCGATGGCCGTGGCCCCCATCGGCAATCCCCACGCCACGTCGGCCGCCCCGCCGTCGGGCGACGGCGGGTTTGCCGATGGCGACGCCACGTGGCCATCGGCAAACAACTATGTTTTCCGATGGCCACGGCCGTCGGCTTATTTTTTTTTTTTTGTTTTAAGAAAATCATTTCCCGATTTTTTTGCCGATGGCCGTGGCCATCGGCAAACTTTTGGTCATTTTGCCGATGGCCTCGGCCATCGGCAAATCTGTGTTCCTCGGGCCAAATTCCCCGGGTTTGCCGATGGCCGGCCATCGGCAAATGGGAAAATTTTTTTTCTTTTTTCCCCGTTTTCTTCCATTCCCAAGACATTTAATCACGAGCATGATATCACAAGCAATATAGAGAACATTCATCACATATATTCGCAATAATACGCCATTTCAAACATAATATAGCATCAAATCCATGTCCATGCATACAAATCCATATCACAAGTCCAAATGCATCCATACAAGTCCTACATCGGCCAAACATGTCCGACGTGGCACAACAAGGTCCAAAATAAGGAATAGAAGCTACCTAGCTCGTGGCGCCGTCCCCTTGGGTCCCCGAGCCCCCGAAGCATCCTCCCACGCAGCCTACTCCCCGCGGGCCGCGGGGCGGTGCCGCTTCGCCACGAGTCACGCCAGTGGCCGAGCTGCTGAGGGAACTGAGACGGGCCGGGCTGCGGCTGCGCCGGCCACGAGTACCCCGGCTGCGTGGGGAACTGAGACGGCCCGGGCTGCCCCTGCGGCGGCCACGAGTACCCCGCGTCGGTGGAGGTGTCGGGACGAACGGGCCGCGTGAGGAGGCTCGGAAAGGACCCCAACCGGGCCGTGGAGGAGGACCCCCGTGGAGAAGCACCCGCCGGAGGGCTAGCACACGGAGTTGGGTTCGAACCCTCCGACCGTGTCCGCACAAAGACCAAGTGATGGAATTAGTACCGCGGACCGGCATCACAAGCTAAAGCGATAGGCAATGTAGGGACTCACCGGATGAGGTGGGAGAAAAGGCGGCGTGGAGGTACGGTGGTGGAGCGAAGAAAGCGGCCGGAGGCTCACCCATTCCCATGGCACGCATGTCTTCGGGACATCTGCGACCACGCCGTCGGTAGTGCGGCGCAACCGAGGCCGCGTGCTCGATAGGCAAGCGCCATCTCGCTCGGTTGGCTAGCACCTCCCGGACCGTGGCTGCAATATTACACGAGCATGGTGGATTGTATTTGAAGGCAAGGTACATTATTTGTGAAACGGTCGAACGACGAATGAAACTCCACTTACCCGAAGACCCGCGACTGCTGCGCACCGCTGGGCCGCGAGGCGCTATGGGGACCCGCGGTGCGCCTTACGCCGGTCTTCTTTGCGGATCTCGGTCGGCGTCGGACAGGGACGGGTCAATGGCGCCGTGGGCCATATAGAACCGGCCGTGCTTCCCTCCTCCCAACCTCATCACGAGCCGAGGGTCTATGGGCTCGGCGGTGACGTCGTAGGTGTCGCCATGGGCCTCTCGAGCCGCGGCGGCGTACTTGGTGAGCTTTTCGTACACGACCGGGCTGGTGTACTTCTCGGGCCCGTCCGAAGAGCCGTACGTGGTGGAGGGCGCTTTCGCCGGGCCCTTGTGAGCAAGGGCCCACCCCATGTACTCGTTGATGGGCTGCCCGGGTGGTGCTCCTCTCCGCGAGGAAAACAAAAACATGGTTACAAGTAGAGATATATGAAATCGGCGCTATAAGAAATGGTTGAACACAAGCATACCCATGTTTCCATGAACTCGCGAGGTTCCGTTCCCCCGGTGGTGTGAGACCCCGGACCTCGCCATCTCTTCCAAGCGCTTCGCCCGACGTGCTCGTGCTCCACGTACGCCGCCGGCGTTTGCCACCCTCCGACAATCGCACGCCGGCGGTCGGCGTACTTGCCGCACCCGGCCGGAGGTGTCCGCATGACATTCAAGTATTAGATCTTCCGGATAATGAGTTGAATGTGTCACATAAGGAATCACGGCGGATGTTTTCCTACTTATTTACCTCGCATGTACTTGCTCCTCGATGAGGTCGGTCTCCGGCTCACATATCATCTCCCCGGCTCGGGTCTTATCCACCTTCATCCCCCCGAAGTTGGCGTAGTACGAGATGACGGCCCGGGTGTGTGCCTCGTAGAACATGTCCTTGATCCGCAACTCGCACACCTTGTCCCGATGCCGGTCCGCCACATCGGGGTCCCGCCCCTCCGCCAACCTATAGTACAACCGCACACGTGCATCAAACATCATTCCATTGTTTGAGAAAAGTCCAACAAATGCGTAGTATTGAGATATGCGTTGCGATTGAAAGACTCACCCGGAACCGCTTCTTGATCTTCTCGGCGAGGACTTCCCCATGTGCGTCCTTGATTAGGAAGTAGTATGGCCATTTGTCGGGCACGATCGTCCTCCCCTCGATGGTGACCAAGCCGGGAAGTTTGCCTTAATCACTCGCCCCGGATGCTAGTGACATGGGGCGAGGACTTCCGGCCGACACCTTTCTCCAAAGCCCACCGCACAAGCACAACAATTGTTAGTATGCGGTTTTAATTCGAAAATGAAATAAGAACAAGTATAGAAATCAACAATAGATACTTACGTCCCGAGATCACGATCCGCGGGCGGTCCTCGTGGCGCGGCAAGTGCTCGGGGAGCCTAGCGGGCCCGCGCCGGAAGGGCTTCTTCGCGGGGCTGTGGAAGCCGAGGTGCCCGCAGCCTCCTCCTCCTCCTCGTCGTCGTCACCACCGCCGCCGTCGCCGTCCTCCTCGTCGTCGTCGTCGCCACCGCCACCGCCGCCGCCGTCCTCCTCCTCGTCGTCGTCGTCGTCACCACCGCCGCCGGCACAAACAGCCTCGTCCTCAAACAGCCTCATCCTGGCAGTCCTCCGCCGACTCCCACCCCTGCTGGTCGACGGCTCCACCTCAAGCTCCTCGTCGTCCTCCTCCTCGTGGTGGCCGGCCTCCACGTGGTCCTGCTGGGGCCCGAGGTGCATGTACCTGGACCTGACGTTCTGTCGGCGCGACCGTCCTCCGCCTGGCATTTTGTCGAGTGCCTGCAATGACAAAGATTAAAACAGTTAGTATTAGTAGATTGCAAGTACTTGTAAAGAAAACATAAATGTAAGGTAATATAAATAACGGTATCAATATTACATGGATTAGAAACTATCTCCGCAAACGGCAATATTGCTGGCGAGCGCTCATCCTCGTCATCGATCTTGTCGTCATCACTATCAATATTGTCGAGCTCTCTTAAGTCCTCATCATTAGGCGCCACATGTTCCCCAACTTCTACATCGCGTCGCGTCTGCCAGTGCATCTAGGATTCTTAAGTCCTCGCATCGTACACCTCATCACCCTCGTCCTCATCGATGTCGTTGTTTACTTCCATACTCATCAACGAATCAATGTCTATCTCCAACTTACCTTCTAGCCCCTCGGGTTGATAGAACTCATCTCGCCCTTGGGTCAAAGTTGTAATCATCATCGTTCGGGACCGCCGCTTTACCACGTGGCGATACGAACCGCACAAGGCTCCAACCCGCAAGGCGCTTGTCATTCTGGTTTGCCCATGGGAGGTAATAAACTTGCTTGGCGTCTCGGTTAGCCACAATATAGACATCGTCTCCTCCATATTTGGAATCCTGTCGGATTTCGACTTGCCCAATCTTAAGGTCCTTTTTTGTGACCTGGGGATCGAACCAATGGCATTTGAACATCACAGGTTTACAACCTAGGAACTTGCCAAAGTCAAGCTCCAATATCTGTTCGACTATGCCGTAATAGTCCTTTCCATCCGTGCCGGGAGTCCGAACTCCGGTGCACGTGGTTTTTAGATTGCCCCGTTTCTCTTCGTAGCTTCTCGTGCGAAACCGATAGCCATTCACGTCATAAATGTCGAATGACTTGACATGTCGATCGAAGGTTTGGCCCACACATCTCAATGCAGGGCTCATTTCCGCATCACAATTAGCCTCGCACGGTTAGGACAGTGGATAGTTAAGTTAATCGCTCATAGGAGCAAAGTGGAATCGAGGTTAGGTAGATAGTTACCTTTTTGCTGAACCAATTGACGAAATCGGGCGTATTATGTCGAGAAGATGGTCTTTCTCATTCTCGGTAGGAGCCCTACTGCAGCTCCAGTGTTCATTAATAAAGTCCCTGGAGAAACAATAGACAAGAGGGGTCGGATCAATAGGTGGAGGATAGTGGCGACGTATGGAACAAGCTCATCGAGAACTTACTCTTGATAATCAATCGTTTCCTCAAGGTTCAACAACAAGTACATCATGATAGTGTGCCACTCATCATGCCGCAAGTAACGAGGGGTCCCTGCTCCTGCTCTTCCGAGATCCCCTCTGAAAAGGCTGAGAGTGCATGAATTCTCGTCGATGTTGTAACGAGGGATTGGATCTCGTGGTCTCGTAAGTTTCTCGGTATAGTACGCCTGTGTGCATGTGGACACCTCCTCCAGAATGAATGCCTCTGCCACAGAAGCCTCAATTTTGGCTTTATTTTTACACTTTTTCCGAAGAAGCTTTAGACACCTCTCGATTGGATAGCACCAACGGTGCTGCACGGGCCCCCCAACCGTGCCTCCCTTGGTAGGTGCAAAATCATATGCTGCATGGACAGGAAGAAGCCCGGTGGAAATATCATCTCCAACTTGCAGAGCAACTTAGGTGCAGCCTCCTCCAGTTCAAGACAAACGTCCCGAGACAACTCCTTGGAACAAAGCTGGCGGAAGAAAAAGCTCAACTCTGCCAGGACGCGCCACACCGGCTCGGGTAGGTATCCCCGGTCATCGCGGGAAGGAGCCGCTCAATCCGATGTGGAAGTCATGACTCTTCATCCCTAAGATTTTGCCAGATCCGCAAGTTCACTCCCCGGCTCGCAGATTCGCCGCATACCCATCGTGGGGAACCTTAGCTTCGACAACCACTCCAGTGCTTCCCTCCTATGCGGCCTTTTCGGGATGTAATCGGCCGGACCCTTCTTCCATCTCTTGCCCGGCGCAGGGTCTTCATCACTAGATTTGGTCTATCGCAAATCGTTTCAATGTCCAATCTAGCCTTAACATTGTCCTTTGACTTCTTGCCAATGTCCGGGAGTGTTGCCCAAAGTGCCTCGGCGATATTCTTTCTCGTGTGCATTACATCGATGTTGTGTGGAAGAAGAAGGTGCTTGTAGTAGGGGAGCCTAGTCAAGCCCGATATATGAGTCCACATGTGGTCGGTACCATATCCTTTGAAACCACCATTGTCATCAATTTCGAGAGCCTCTATCTATGCAAGGATGTCACCGGGCTCTTTTCCTTAGGGATGGGGCCGGTGACTTGAACACCTTTCGTGAAGTGCTTTTTATCAAGTCTCGGATTGTCCTCCTTTAGGAATTGACGATGTTTGTCGAAAGAAGAATACTTGCAACCCTTGGCCACCAGTGAACATCACATCTCGCCTTGCATGTTGGGCAAGGGAACTTCCCGTGAACACACCACGCGCCGAACAAGCCATACGCCGGAAGTCATGCATTGAGTACGGTACCACACATGCATCGTGAAGTTCGTCTTCGTAGCTCGGTCATACGTCGCACCCCCTCATCCCAAGCTTTCGCAATTCATCCCACACCGGCCGCATGAACACACCCATTTTGTTGCCCGGGTGTCCGGTATTATCGCGTCAAGAACACGTTCTTGGGGTCGAACATGACGCCGGGGGGAAGATTGAGGGGATCACAAACACGGGCCAACAAGTGTACGGGGCCGCCATCATTCCAAACGGGTTGAACCCATCTGTTGCCAGCGCTACGCGTACATTTCGAGCCTCCTCGGCCATGCGAGGATTCATGGCATCGAAGTGCTTCCATGCATCACCATCCGCCGGTGCTTTGCATCTTATCACTATATCTTTTGCCATTCTTGTGCCAAGTCATTTGTTTTGCGGACTCCTCGTCATGTCTTGCCGTTGCAGCCTCGGTAGTACTTGGAAGGTGTCGTATGACCATCTCGGGATCTTAGACTGTTTCTTAGTGCCATCACCGCCTTCTACCTCCACGTACCTAGAGGCTTTGCACTCCGGACGGTGTGTTGCCGCCTCGTGGTCTCCCCGGAACAGACACACCCGTTCTTACAAGCTTGGATCGGGCGATAAGGCATCTTGAGTGCACGAAGGAGCTTCGTGACTCGCCGTGTTTTTCGGCGGCGCGTGCTCCACCGGAAGCAGCCCCGCCAACAAGCTTGCCAACACGAGATCAAAACCTTCCCGACCGATGCCCAAGGACGACTTCAACCCAATTAGGCGTGAAATGGCATCCAGTTTAGAAATGCGGGTCTTCTCGTGAAGGGGCTCCTTTGCCGCCTCCATCATGTCGTAGTACGCCTTTGCGGTCGCCTCGGATCTTCTTCCACCACCTCCAATCCTTGAACGGCTTCAACGTCTTCAAGCAAGTCTCGCCATTCCGGCATCTTGATCAAACCCCTCGAGGTCCGGTCTCACCACCGCCTCCGTAACCCGTTGGGGTTCCCCATGGAGGATCCAAATGGGTATAGTTTGGAACATACCCGTTCGCCCAAATATCATTCCTCATCTCGCCGTTGCTCTTTCCTTGTCTCGGTTCTTACACTTGCTACAGGGACAAAACACCCGAATCGCCCCTTTAGAAGCTGGGCCAAATGCCTTCTCCAGGAAGTCCCCGGTCCCCTTAACCCATTCATTGGTCTTGTCTTTGAATCCCGTGTACATCCACTCACGGTGAGCCATCCTCTGTCATGCGCCAACGTAAGCGAGTAATAAGACCAACATCTGCATCTACAAGGCGTTCCTACCATATAATAGGTGAAGGATAGGTCCTAATCCCACCCGAGGATGCGTAGATGAGGTTAGCTTCCATGCTCCGCTCCCGTCCGAGACGGAATTTCGGCAAAGCACCTCCCGCCGTTCTCCCGATACACGTCCCGACCGGGAGAGTGTGCATCCGGAGAACAACGGGACGGGCCGACGAAACTCCGACTCAAACGGGGGCGGAACATGGAAACTAACCCATCTACGCATCCTCGGGCTGTCCAAAAAACGTGGACAATCCGAAAGAGACACCGTCGCAGATATGCACCGATCCGCATACCAACGACCGCGAATCTCTTTCGGACGGGAGACGCCTAACTCGGTTACGCAAAGTAATTACAACAACTATAAGACACGAGAGGTGATTTATACCTAGGGTGGCGGCGCAGAGGTGCTCCAAGTACCCTCCGACACGTTCAACTCGCAATACAACAAAGACTTCACTATTAGTTGAAAATTTCGCGTAACCTCCCCGTACGGGGAGGTTTCCAAAACCCGCAAGAAAAGGGCGGCACGATGGCCGGCATCCACATTTCGGGCACGAAGGCCCATACATCCACAATTCCGCACGAAGGCCGTCAACGACAAAAAATGGCACGAAGGCCGTCAATCACATACACGGCACGAAGGCCGACAACGGAGGAGAAGGGTTATACCTTGGGTGCGGCGGTGGAGTCAAGCGTGGACGACGACGGGGGCGAACGTCGAGGGTGGTGACACTAGCGTGGACGAACGGCAAGGGCGGGACAACGGTGATCGACGGCGATCGAGCCTCCTCCTCCTCCTCCTTCCTTCCTTCTCCCTTCTCCCTCCTCCTTCCTTCTCCTCTCTTCTTCCTTCTCCTTCCTCCTCCTCTCTTCTTCCTTTTCCTTCTCCTTCTTCCTTCCCTCCTTCTCCTCTCTTCTCCCTTCTCTCCTTTTCCACTTCTTCTCCTTGTCTTCCCCTTCCTCCTCCTCTACTTCTCCTTCTCTCTTCTCTGCAGGGACGGAGTGGTGGTGCGGGGCGGAGTGGTGGTGCGGGGCGGAGTGGTGGCGGCCCTCCCTTCTTCTTCTCTGCCGAGGTGGCGCCGGCGGCCCTGTTCCGGCGATGGCCGAGGTGGCGGCCTGGCGGGGCAGGGCGGAGTGGTGGTGCGGGGCGGAGTGGTGGCGGCCGGGCCGGCGCGGAGGGGGGGCGGAGGACCGCCGGGGGCGGGGGGGCGGGCGCAGGACCGCCGGGGCAGCGGGCGGAGGACCGCCGGGGCCGCGGGGCGGAGGACCGGGGCGGCGGGGCGGAGGCCGAGCTGGGCGGCGGGGCGGATCTGCGGGGCGGCGCCGCGGCCGAGCTGCGGTGGTCGGGAGCGGCTGCGGTGGTCGGGCGACGGCGGCGGTGGTCGGGCGGCGGCGGCGGTTCGAGATGGGGAATGGAGGGCGGGCGAGGAAGGAGATAGGGTTGGCTGGTGGGCAGATTCGGGCGGCGGATGGTCAAAACCCATACATCTCCACAAGTTTCGGGCGGCGGCGGCGTTGTAGTCGCCGATGGCAGATTCCTCTGCCATCGGCAAACTTCTGGGCCGTCGGAAAAAACGGCGTCTCCGGTAGTGTGGACGATGCAGCGAGGAACAAGATGATCATCAAAATGCATCCCAAATTTCCACACCTGTCATCATTCATGGATCGTAAATGTATAATTGCTGGCCGCACAGAAACGGTGTGCGCCGATGGGTGGATGGGTTTATATAGGAGAAACGTCGCCTGCTAGCAGGTGGGTTTATACACAACGTGAGTTGTAGTTTCAAGCTATGAATTTTGCTTAACAGAAACAATTTATTTATTTACAATGAAATCAATGCTCTAAATTTTATGTAACAGAAATTATCTAGTTTACAATGAAATAAACAAATGCTCTATATTCTATAACAAAAACGCTAACAAGAGGTTGATCAGTTGTAAAGATCATCGTCCTCGTCGTCGGCATTGGTCGCCGCCTCTGCTTCTGCCGCCTGCTGCGGTCGGTTAGGGAAGCGGAACTCGGTGCCGAATCCCCTCGACTGCTGCAGCGTCTGCGCGAACGCCTGGTACTTTCGGATGTCCGCGTCGCTGACGCTCCTCCGCGCGTACCTCATGGACTCCTCGAAGTGTGCTGCCTCAATCTGCGTTGGCTTGTCGTCGGCGCAGTCCACCACCATATCCTCCGTCTTCTCCTTGGCCTTCCTTTGTCTCTCGATGTCGTTCTCGATGTCCTCCCGGATGGCGCCCGCTGGCAAATCTCTGTGATGTCCGCGCCGCTGAATCCCTCCGTGAACCTGGCTAGCGCACCGAGAGGTCGACGTTCTTGGCCACGGGGGACTTCCTCAGGCAAGCCTTGAAGATTTGGTGCCGTGAGGCCTCGTCGGGCAAGGGAATGTAGATGAGTTGGTCGAGTTGACCGGGTCGGAGCAGCGCCGGGTCGATGATGTCCGGCCGGTTGGTGGCGCCGATGATGAACACTGTCTTCTTTGCACTCATGCCGTCCATCTCCGTGAGCAGCTGGTTGAGGACCCTGTCCGCCGGGCCACCGGCATCGCCCACGTGGCTGCCCCTCTGCGTGGCGATCGAGTCCAGCTCGTCGAAGAAGAGGACGCATGGCGCCGACTGGCGTGCCTTGTCAAAGATGTCTCGAACGTTGGCCTCGCTCTCGCCGAACCACATGGTCAGCAGCTCTGGCCCCTTGACACAGATGAAGTTGGCCTGGCACTCGTTCGCGATCGCCTTTGCGAGCAACGTCTTGCCGCAGCCGGGTGGCCCATAGAACAGCACGCCCCTGGACGGCGACATGCCAAACTTCTCGAACTTGTCCGGGTGCTCCACGGGGTACTGCACGGTCTCCTGAAGCTCCCGCTTGACGCCCTCAAGGCCTCCAATGTCCGCCCAGCTGATGTTGGGCACCTCGACCACGGTCTCGCGCAACGCCGACGGGTTGGTGCCGGCGAGTGCAGTCTTGAGGTGGTCGTTCGTGATAGCCATCGAGTTGAGGATCTCGGCGTCGATCGTGTCATCCTCGAGGTCGGTCACGTCCATCTTCTCTCTGATACACTGCAGCGCGGCCTCGGTGCAGAGCGCCGCCAGGTCGGCGCCGACGTAGCCGTGCGTGTCCTTGGCTACGGACTCCAGGTCGACGTCCTCGGAGAGCTTCATATTTTTTGTGTGCACGCGCTTCACCTCAAGACGACCGACCTCGTCCGGCACGCCAATATCCATCTCGCGGTCGAAGCGGCCGAAACGACGCAGCGCGGGGTCGATACTGTTGGGGCGGTTGGTAGCGCCAATGACGATGACATGTGCGCGTGTCTTCAGGCCGTCCATCAGGGTGAGCAGCTGCGACACGATGCGCCTCTCCACCTCGCCGTGCGTCTTTTCTCTCTTGGGCGCAATAGAGTCGATCTCGTCGACGAAGATGATGGACGGTGCATTCTTCTCTGCCTCCTGGAAGGCCTTCCGGAGATTGCTCTCACTTTCTCCGGCCAGCTTCGACATGATCTCCGGACCGTTTATGCAAAAGAAAAAGGCGCCAGTTTCATTTGCCACCGCACGCGCGATCAGAGTTTTGCCGGACCCAGGCGGCCCGTACAATAGGATACCCTTGGGTGGCTTGACGCCGATCGATTTGAAGAGTTGTGGGTGCCTGAGTGGCAGCTCGACCAGCTCTCTAATCTGAGCCAACTGCTTCCGCATGCCGCCGACGTCATCATAGCCGACGCCATCGAGCCTGTCCTCGTCCTCCCTCTTCACAGGCTCGCCTTCGCAAAAGATCTCCGTGTCGTCCGCGACGATGCAGTACTCGGCGGGCGGGGGTGGATGTCCACCACCTTGAACTCCACGCTGCGCATGCCGCCGCGCACGAGGAAGAGGTCGCCCTTGCGGACAGGGCGATAGGCGTTGTGGAAGTGCGGCTTTAGGTAGGCCTCGAAGAGGTCCCCCGTGAGGCCCTCTACGGTGTCGTCCAGGGGCAGGACGTGCACTTTACCCCCGTACTTGGCATCGTGGCACGGGTGCACGGACACGACGTCGCCGAGGCGCACCCGGAGGTTGGACTGGACAGACCGGTTGATCCCGAGAGCGTGCTCCCCGCACCCCTCGTCGGCCATGGCGATGCAGACCGTGTCGCGGCGCCGCTTCCCCTTGAGCAGGACCACGTCGCCGCGGAAGATCGACAGCTTCTCCATGGTCGCCGGATGGAGGTTGCAGATGGAGACGTCGTCGCCGGTCGGCTCCTCCACCACCAGCTTGTTCGCCGCCTTCTTCGTCGTGGCGGCGGGAGGACTGCACGCCGCTGCGCCGTCGTTGGACATCGTGCTCGTGCCGGGTGCCGTGTCAAATCTCTCTCTCGAGAACGGGTGTTGGCGTTGCCTTGGTGCTTCGGCTTCTCTCTGGCTCTCGCTTCTCTGCGTTTCGATGGGGTCGTCGGTAGAAAGGCCGCGGCCTATATAGCGAGCGGGCGGGCGGGTTGATTCGGCCTCGCACGATCACCCGAGTCCGTGCTGGATTCGTTGCGGCAGTCCAGTCTCGGACTCACGGAGTCTCCTGTAAGGCCGGCTCATCACGGCCTGTTAAAATTGCAGCCCAGCATCGTTATCATTGGAAAAAGAGTCACGAAACCTAAATTTGTTGGCCCGATCTGAAATTGTATTCTCGTTCTGCGGGCCCTATGTCCATAACACGGCCCAGTTGAATTCAGTTTCCATTTATCCAGAACGATGAAGCTCAATTTCATTCCCCCGATTCAAATCTTAGCCGAATGAATTGCTCATGTCTATTTGACTGCCTCTGTTTTCTACTCCAGTTGCCAGTCAACTATACCGGTCATCTCTAAGAGTCAAACTAGCACTGCTAGAGGTTAGATGATAGAGTTAGTTTGAAACTAGCCCAAACTAGCTCTAGCTAAAGAGGTATTTGGATCTAAGGGCTATTTTGACAATAAATACACTTTTATAATCATTTGTCTCTCTCTAATCACTGTGGGCCCACTTGTCACTTTATCTAAACATATCAATGTGAGATCTTGTTTTGAAGGATTTATTAAAATAAATTTAATGGTGTAATCAGAATTTAATTTGGTATTTTGGTTTGTGAGTTATAATATTTTCTAGTCACTTAAAAGTATAGAGGAGGTGGGCAGTCGAAAAAATTAAGACAAATAAACACCTCTTTAGAGGGCTAGTTTTTTTGGGTGTCTAGTTCCAAAAAACTAGACTAGCACTTGTGTTTGATGCTTTTTTGTCTTAGTTTGGCTCAAACTAAGACAAACTAAGACTAAAGACTTGGATCCAAACAGGGCCATTGTATTTTACTTGGGCAAATCTTGTGATTTGCCAACTCCCAAATTAATATGTGAAGTAAAAAAAAAACTCATCTCCAAGAGTTTGGCAAAATCCACTCCCTAAAATTCAATTTTCCTCTAGAAATTTTATTTTATCAAAAACAAATACTTTCGCACAAAAACCTTACACTTTTCACTAATTAACCAAGCCCATATCTAAAACTTTTGTCTCCGGTAAACTTACATCAGGAACTCTAATAGTGAAACAAAATTATGTTTTCGCTGATCTTCCCGGACGTGGTCGTCTACACTGCGGTATCCCGCGGCTCTGGATCCTCCTCATCGAGGCAGCAGCAGCAGGGTTCCGGTCGAGATGCGATCGAGTTCGAGTACCTCGACGACGAGGTCTGCAGGAGATGCTCACGAATGCACCGTCGTCGGTGCCATTCATGTTCCGTCAGACGGCGGCATCGACGACAACGACCGCACATAGAATGGATGGAGAGGCTCGTGTTCGCGATGGTGAGCGTCGAGAGCCTGGGCGACGCCAGGGCCCCGCCACGAGGCTCCTGGAGGACCTCGAGGGCGCCTCATCCGTGTGCCGCGTAGCTCAATGCCAAGTGAAGATCGCGTATGCAAATATGCGCGTGCGAGACCGGTGGATGGCAAGTTGTCAAAGGTGCCAAGTTCCTTTGCCAAGCTATTGGAGGATGATTTTTCTTGTTTTGCCAAATTTAGGAGGACGCCAAGTGGTTTTTGCAAACTATTGAAGATTGGTCTGAAGTGTCAAACCTTCATTCATTCACATACAGATAATGTTCCTCACGTGCCCGTGACAGTTAGTTACTACTGCTAAATCTTTATATGCTCGCGTAATCCTAAGCTAACTGCCGGCTGTTTCATGCATGTTTTGCGTGGAAAACATGAAACATATAGCACATAAAAATGGTAACGACATTGACATGTTGTTCTTCCTTGCTGGTGCTGTTAGTGTTAGGCGTGCAGGCTCCATGGCCCCTGCATTCTTTGGAACCTACCACTTGTCTGGCGTTGCACACGCCATCAGTCTGTTCCAAAATCGATTCTCACTCGCTACCCAACAACTTCACCGCACTCAAGGTGAAGGCTATGTGCATTACATTCTCCGTGCCAAACCATTAAACCAAGAACCACTTTGCGATCAATCATCACTCGATAGATCACATATGCCCCTCACGCCTCACGGTGCGTCGTCGTGGAAAGCAACCTCCCCACCATTTCTGGCGCGCCACCGTACAGCGGCGGCATCAAAACGAACAACACGTTGCACGTACAGGCCGATAGCATGCACACGGGGCGCCATGGCACGCCGGCGAGGATCCCTGTCAGGCAGGCGCGAGAGATCTCAGATCTCCCGTCTCCGCGCCACCCCGCCTCGGGATTCCTCGTGATGGCGACTCGGCGGCGATGTCAGGGATCGCGGCCGGCCGGGCGCGAGTTCCAACCATTCATTTCAAAGGCAGCTCCGCAATTTGATGGGGAAATCAATCGCGGGCTACTACGTGTGGAACGCGGGTGCACCATTCTTCCTTGTTGATCGCAGGGGGCTCCATTTGTCCTCGCTTCTTCCTTGTTCAGCGCAGGGGGCTCCATTTGTCCGTGCTGGGGCATCGGCACTTGGCAGTAATGTTCTAGTAACAAACTTACGATGCAATGCTATGCGATGCGTGGTGGCAGATGTAGCTGTGAGTCTGTGACACCGGACAAAGCGAGCTCCCATTCCGAGCAGTAGCTTCCTTGTTGAGCGCAGGGGGCTCCATTTGTCCTCGCTGCGGCATCGGCACTTGGCAGTAATGTTCTAGTACAAGCTTACGATGCAATGCTATGCGATGCATGGCCATGGCGTGGCAGTGTAGCAGTAACCATACATGGTAGACAGCGAGAGCAGCTCCCATTCCGAGCAGTGTAGTAGCCGAATGTTGCCTTGCGCGGGGGCGTATGTGCGCCCCATTTAGTTGCTTTTGGATTTGCTTGGAGATTCGTGATGTTGACTTTCCAGGTTCCAATCTAGGTGCATTAAGTTTCCGGTTACCTGAATGATTACGGCCTCCGTTTGGACTTTGGAATCCCGTTACATGCACACAGTACTACATATTTATTGTGTTGACAGGGTGTGTGGCAGCAACTAGTATTGGATATTTATTGCGTGCAGGGTGCGGCAGCTAGTATGCACCATTAAAAATAGGATATCTGCTATGAACCGTTTCATAGTTACGACTATTTAAATCATCACATTTATTAAACTATAATCTAATTCATATTCCAATGGAACCTTTGTGTACAAATCGAGACTAATGATTTTTTTATGTAAAATAAAATATCACTATATAAATCCCACATGAAAGGTTCTACGTACCCAATGCATCTTGTTAACAAATTGAGCTACGTACTCAGCTAGTATAAGCCAAGTAATTAGTTTTCTATAACATGGATTCCAATCAAAATAGTATAGGAAAGAGAACGAAGACACATAATAGTAAAGAAGCATGTTTGATGCATACATAGAAGCATGCTCTCTTCTCTCTCCTTTATTCTTGCTTCCGAGATAGCAAAGATATATTAATTGGCTATAAGCCAATTATTGTACTTGCACTAAATCAACTGCTAACTATAAGCCAAACTCTTCAATAGTATTAGTTTTCTATTTATCTATAATTTTTTAATATTATTATGTGTCTCCATTCTCTTTTCTATTCCTTCTCACATACATTTTGATTGGAATCCAATTTGATGTTTGCATGGGAGCATGCTCTCTTCTCTCTCCTTCCTTCTCTCTTTCACATCATCAAAAATATTAATTAGTTTGACTATAAGCCAAATGTTGTACTTGCTCTAAATGAAGTACTAACTCTAAGCCAAGATCTTCAATAGTATTAGTTTTCTTTATCTATAAAATTTCTTTATTACTATATGTCTTCGTTCTCTTCGCTATTTCTCCTCACATTCAGATCAGCAAAAAACATTAATTATGGCTAGAAGCCAAATGTTGTACGTGCTCTAAATGAAGTACTAACTCTAAGCCAAGATCTTCAATAGTATTAGTTTTCTTTATCTATAAAATTTCTTTATTACTATGTGTCTTCATTCTCTTCGCTATTCCTCCTCACGTTCAGATCAGCATTTCTCTCTCTTTTATTTAAAATAGGAAAAAAAATGCTAAGAGCTAGCTTATAAGCTACCTATCGTGGCCGCCCTAATGATAATAGTGTAGTCACGATGACAAAATGCCATGTTCCTGAAGTTGGCTCAACGGTGTTACTTCTTTTTCTAATAAAAGCTGAAGCAAGAATACATCATTTTGTAACACAATAAGAATATAGAAAGTTGGATGGTTCGTGGTTGTGAGCCATAAAATGCATTCCAGTAAGACTCCGTAATCAAGGCACGTGGGAGTCCAAGATGAGATAGCTAGTTCATTTGACTTGGCAGTCCTAGAGCAAGGCCATTAAAGCATAACTTAAGACAAGTTTATCTCTTTTCTCTTGAACATTTAGTTTGTATCTATCATTTACTACTGAGAAATAGTTTTGAGACAAAAGAGAGAGCATTTTGAGAGTGCTGCTGGGCCTAGCACATGGCGCTGGAGCATTGGCTTGCACTGCGCTGACATGCGACCACGGCACTGTGCTGACATGTTAGGCGAATAGCTTACCTACCAGCTCTTGTTATCTAGCGTGGGAGTGGTAGGGTTGATAAAACAAAGTAATAAGATACTGTACATTTATTTCGTAACACAATAAAAAAATAGAAAGTTTGGTGCTCGATTGAGAAAGGGAAAAGCAAAAATAAAGTAGCATCCTGTAAATCTTCACATGAAGAAAAAGAGTCCAGCTCATTAATTGATATACATACTACTAGGCTATGTTAATAGTAATTAAAGGAGTGAGGCCCTGCCATTTGTGAACAGTACATTAAACTAAAACATGGTCAATATTAGGCTTGAAAGAAAGATTAAACCCTTTAAAATGTAAAGTTGAGATCAGTTGAACAAATGAAATTTGGCTTCAGAAATTACCAACGATCAAAAGATTGAAGAGGAAAAGGAGACACCCTGGACTAGCCAAGGATGATCATATGCATGGACCTGCTAGCTGCACTTGCACAGAGAGAAATAAATGATGAAGTAATCCAGCGAGAGAAGCATAGGAAACACCTGCCACGCCTGCATTCAATGCTACTACATACAACGGTTCTTTACTTTTGTGTTACGGACACAACATTCCCAAATCCCTCGTTAACATCACGGGGGGCACATACGCCCCCGCGCACAACATCCGCGTTGCAGTATAGTAGGTAGGTAGCTCTAGGGTGAATCTTTTCAACTAGCCCGTGGAAAACCACGAGGCTCCGGCCGGCGACGAAAAGTAGAGGAGAGATGCCGAGAGAGACGAAGAGGAGGAAGAAAACTTCGCGAGAGCTAGCTGGCCAGCCAAGCGCGGTTCCGTACAAGACGACCGGCCACGCGGATGAGATCTAGAAAACGCTGCTCCAGCAACGGCGGACGGGAACAGGACAAGGACGCGATTCGGTCGATCACAACAGTGTCCCTTTCGGGATTCGACGATCGATCATCGGTGTACCGTCCTCAAGTGGATTTCGGCGCCGTGGCGATCTGCTAGTAGTTATCTTTCTCAACGAAATGTTCCAGCATATCCATTTGCGTGATATATATTGGCTCAATCTGTTTTCGGCTGTCAAATTCAGGCATAGGAGTATATGGATGTTCATATGCCACTGCGCGGATATCGTTTGTCCAGGCGTGCGTGTGATATGATGGAGACTAAAACGTGCCGGTCGAGGTTGTCCGCTCGCTTTTTATCCCCATGATCTGCAATGCTCGCTCGCCATCGTCGATGACGCATTTCCCGTCGTTCGTGGTGCCGCGCATTGCCACGTATGTAACGGCCTAGCTATTCGGATCCTAAGCGTGCCAGAGTTTTTTTTTTTTTATTGCCTCAACCTTCGATTACAAGCTGTAGTATCTGAACTCACGCACTAACTCACACCCCACACACACCACACGCACACACGCACACTACCCTAGTGCGCAAGCTAGATCTACAACCTATATCTGCGTCTGGATAACACGGTAGAGATATGACGGTTGTGGCATAAGATCCGCGGTGCGAGAACTGAAATTATTTAGGAAACACAGTTCCCGGTGAGAAATCGTGGTCCATCCAGCGATCGAACCCACGACCGGCCGTCTGCCCACCGCAAGACGTACCGCCCGAGCTATCGCTCGGTCTCTAAGCGTGCCAGAGTTGAGGAGCAGGTGGGAAGCGACAGCACACAACTATATCCAATTCATTTCTGTTTTCATGCATTCAGCAGTGGCTTGCTAGCTCGAGAGTTCACAAGCCCAAGCCGGATATGTAGCTTATAGCCCGGATCAAGATGCACAAGCACAACTGCACAATCTGTCCGCGACATATACATTCCTTTCTCCGCTTTCGCGGTCGGATTGGCTGCCCTGTTTTACGTGGACGCAAGCAAGCAGTAGGCAGCAGCGCACGTTGACGGCGAGTTTGGAAACAACCGCGCGCCACCCGCTCGCCGCCAGCGAGGCCAGGGGCACAGTATTGCGAAGATTCTCACGTCGTGTCACGCTCACGCACCGATCCAATGCACCTTAATTACCCCATTCCGGCGCGCGGTGTCCGTATATGGAATGGAATGCGAAGTGCTCAAATAATATCTCTACGGTTTCGGCCGTATACGATACGACCGCGCACATATAATACGTGTGGCTACGTGCGTTGCGTGGCCGTGGCCGACTAGTCCCGCGGCGTCGATCGAGCTAGCTGGCATTCCGGCGGTGTGGTCGTCCTTAGTCCTTGCACTGTGAATCGACCGCGGCGATAGGGAGATGGCTGTGGTGTTTGTATCACCTATCACATATTTCTTTTGATAAGGCATCAGCTACGTATCACATATATATATATTTGTTTGATAAGGTATCACCTACGTATCACATATGTGTATGTGGAAGCGGGAGATACACATGCACGCGGACACCTATTTTGGGGCGATGCAGAACTAATCGATCGTGGATCGCGTGGAGGGTGGATACGATTATGATATGGATTTTGTCGGCGTGGCGCCTCCACACAAGGCGTGCATGGTCGTGTACGAACCGGAGCCAGTTGTGTGCATCGCTACAGCCTGCGAGGGTGATGAACTGACGATGGAATGATTATCTGAGTCTCACACACGAAGACACTTATATTAATTAGGAGGTCTCGCACATTTGGCTCTGTAAACTTTATCTGCAGGGCTCCATCATGGTCGAGGAAGGTCCGGTGATGGACTAGTGGATCAAAAACAGGAAGTTAGTGCCCAAGATACAGCGTCGAGGTTTCGACTCCTTCTTCATGGTTGGGTGGACGCTTTAGAAAAAAATGTAACGCCAAGACCTTGCGTCTACGGCTCTCAGCAGATCGCTTCAAGGATCCAGGAAGAGGTAGACTTGTGGTGCTTGGCCGGCTTTCACCGGCTTCTTGCGCTCTTGGCTAGACAGTGAGTCTGGTGCTAGTACTGCTTCTAGTCGTGAAATCTTTGTTATGTAATCACAACCGCGTGTTTGGGGAGGCCTGAAGCTCGGTGTCGGGGACTACAATTAGGGAAGTCTTTAACCCAAGTGATAGGGATGAACAGAACCATCATTGTCTTCCCTGATTGCTTCACTTGAAAGCCAACCCGGGTACATCTCTAGCCACACTGGGCCGGCCCACGAACGGGCTCGAGCGGCCCAGTAGCGTGTTCGAGGGAAAGAACGCAATTAGCCGACTCCTCGAAGGAGTGATGGAACACCCCTCGTACGAATGAAGGGCTCGAGACGGACCATCTACCCCTCGAAACGCCTTTTCTACCTGCTCGGCATGGGCAACACTGCGCCGCGCAGAGTGCAGTACAACTTCCCACCTAACCACGTGGCTACAACGCATATTAGTGGAGAAGTACCCCGTCACTTCCACTGTTTACAGCCCATATGCCCGGGTTTCGGGCATGTCAAGTCCCACCGTTTCACCACGCCGCGCACTATGCCCCGTACGGCACCCCCTCGAAACGCATCCGCGCGTGCGCGCGCGCTGTGTGTGCGTGTGAGTGTGTGTGAGTGTGGTGGGGGGTCGGATAGAGGAAGTGGCCGTGGTCATATGGGCGTGCGTGGGGGTGTCAATGGCAACCTCAATGCCATGGAAGCTATTGGTAATGAACAAATGCAACGGATGAACAGAAAATATTGGATTAATATATAGACCTGATCAATCATGGGCCATCTGACTTGATCCGACAGTTTGTCAGGCCATCGTTCTGGACCCATACATGACCCGATTCAATAGCAGAAAACTAACCCAAAGTAGAAAATTCAAAAAACAAAACCAAGAAATGACTAGCTCAACCCTACGCAACCCACAAGTTCTCCCTCATTGGTGCGGAGGTTTGGAATCGGTGGTGCTGAGGTTTGGTATGGTTGGGCCTTGAGAGTATGGGTTCCTTGCGCTACGATATTCCCTACGATCGTAGATCTGATTGTGCTATTTGCGCCTTTGTTTATGTGTTTCTTGTTGTATCTCATTGGCGAAGGTTGGCGGTTGTATCTGGCGGTCTTTTGGCTGTGCACTGCTAGCCAAAGGACATGGGAGATGGTGGATATGCCAAAGGACAAAGTTGGGCTTGGAGTAAAGGACTTGTATTTGTAGAATGATGCTTTATTACTAAAGCATCTCCATACATTCTATGATGAAGTTAATAATCCAATGGTTCAGTTGATCTGGAATACCTACTATCAACATAAAGTTCCACACCTGGTTCCTACAAGAGGTTTGTTTTGGTGGAAAGATATTCTCAAATTGACTGCACAATTTAGAAACATTGTTGAATGTTTGTCTGGTGTGGGTGATGCAGTTGGCCTCTAGGAGGTTAATCTTCAACAACAACATTTCTCCGTCAAGTTTCCCGGCCTTTATGCCTATGGTAATAACAAGAATTTTTTGGTAAAGGCTGGCTTGGCTGTAGAAAATCTGCTAGATATCTGTAGGCAACCAATATCTAGAGCAGCATATAATGGATTTATAATCTTTAAAGAGGATGTTAACTCTCTCAGAACTGATAGTGTGATCACGAAGATGTCTGGATGTATCAGTGGAGTGATGGCCTTTATAGCTCTAGGAAATTCTATCAGAACCACTTTAGGAAATATTAGGTATAAATAGAAATATGTTAGTTTATTTTTATTGGAGATGTGGAATTATTTTATAATATTTATTAATAACAGATGTGAATAATTTGATATGAACTTAAGTGTTATTAAATATATTGTGTTATTTTAAATTATTTTTCATAATAACATAGGTGAGTAGGTGACTAATTTATATGGAACTAGGAGTATACCCCGCGTTGCCATGGGATTTTTAAAAAAATAAATCTATTATAATACATAACATTAGTATAGATATTATGCACACGTGTATACATATATTTGAATTTGACTTACATGCTATTTTATTGTATCAGATAGTAAAAATTGGTAAGCTAATACAAGAAAAATTGAATATTTGATTACGTTATATAGGAGTGGGAGATGAAACAAATAGCTTATGTAGATGACTTGTATGCTAATAGATTAAAGATTTTTAGTATTTCACGTGATAAAGATGACATGGGTATTTTTTGTAATTAATAGTGAATGATATAGATTTAGTGGTAATGATGTGGATACCTTGTATTGACTTAATGGAGAATGATGTAGACGGTAAATGGAACATTTAGTGGGTCACTTAGTGAGAAATGGTATGGACACCTTATATGGGAGAGAATTCATCTAGTAGGGATTTATCTTTATAAAAGTTATAGATTTTAGAGGGTTGTCTTAAATTATATTTTGTGATGGAAAGGATGATAATTTAATTGCAAATCCAAGCTGTTAATTCATGTTAGTAGAGGTTTGTAATTTCTTCTAAAAAAATAGAATTATCCTATGTCCTATCCCTGCATCAACAATCAGGCACAGTTTGATCCGTACCAACTTGCAAAGAGGTCGGTGCCGGCCCGCCGGATGCTGATCCCCGATCGCGCGAAACTGTTCGGTCACTATCACGGCCACGCCATTGGCAGCTTGCACCGTTGCCGTGCATGTCATCACCTGACGAGCACGAGGCGCGCGAAAAGGGCTCTTTCGGAGCGATTGAGCTAGCCACGCATATGTATGGCCCGCGCCGCGGGAGCACGCGGACGGCGACGGTGAGGCCCATGCCATCCGGCCGTCCTCCGTCCGGGCGCCGCCATGGGGCCCCCGCGCTGCCGTCGCGCAGCCTGACGTACGCAAACCCCGCGGCTGTGTCGGTGGACCGTAGCGGCGGCCGTGGCCAGTCCTCTCCGGCCGGGCGCGGCTTCAACAGTTCAACTTGCACCGCGGATGGACCGATCGGGGTGATCCCGGCGGCGCGCTCGCGTCAGCGTGACATGACGGCGTGCCCCCGGCTGATGTGACGCCGCCTGGTGTTGTCGCGGTCGTTCATGTGCCCGCGCGCGGGGCGGCTGGCTGGCCAATGCAAGCTGACGCCGATCGAGGGCGCGGGACACCCGGTTGCCATGGCGATTACGCCGCTGGTGTGGCCTGGAGGCGCTGCCGTCCCGCGGGACGCAATAAATTCCAAGACACCAAGACGTACCCACGGCGTCGCGGCCGGTTCTAGAGCAACCTCAAGCGCGCCGTGGTCCGTCGACCGAGCGGATCTCCGCGACAGCGACGTCGATCGGGAGCGACTGCTGGAACACCACAGCTGTGCTGGCCCAGCCAGGATATGGCCGTGGCCGGCGCAGGTGCAAACATCTGAGCTACTGTTGGCTAGGCAATATATGGCGCGCGCGCTCGCTACTTGCATGGGCGGGCACTTCCAGCGACGTGAAAGGCCGGTTCACGTCGAGGTCGATCACGCCGATCAGCGCACGCAATGTCACCCCATCTCACATCCGTGTCCATGCCGCGGTCGAATCTCAGGTGTGCTGTGCACTGAGCTTTCGGAGAAAGTAGTTACTGTGCCAAGTTGGGGCCCGAGAGTGATCTTGATCAATCTATATCCTACTCTCTTGATCGAGAGCTTATTAAGTTTGTAACAATGCGAGATCATAAGCAGAACGATCATCACATCAAAGCTGACAAAGCTAGCTCGAGGCCTCGAGCGTACTAGTTTCCTGTCTAATCGAAAGCATTGACACGTACGTAGGTAATGTAAGAGACTAGAACTTGATCCACAGGATGACAGGAATGAAGACTTCAGAAGAGGCTGGATTCTGAATATATAGATACATACATATATAAAAAGATAAAACTGTTAATATAAGCGAAGAAAAATGGATTCTTCTTACACACATGCCTCTTAGAAAATTTAGAGCTCAAAGATTGCAGGCATGCATTGCCCTGTCAATTCCTAAATAATCAATGTTGCCGTGCTTATTACAAAACTATCTTCGATATGAACTGTGTGCACAAATTATCCTTGATATATCCTATCAAGTAGTGTTGTTCGAGACTCACTAAACTGAAGAATCATGCAGGGAATGGAAGCAGGGAAAGGGATACACATCATGACATGTCATGCATTGCATGGTTTGGTTCCTCTCTGCTTCAAGATGCACGATGTAGCTGTTCCCCGCTTGTTAATTCCCTTGTTATTCGCTGAATGCAAGCTTATCTATCCCTGTATACTTTAGCTCAATGCATGTCGCGTCAGAGTTCCAGAGCACGTTCGTAGTGAGAGGAATGAAAGAGATATGCAGAGGCCTGGAGCTATCGTGTATACAGTCATGCAAAGCAATGCAATGCAAGTGGTACGCATCTTCAGATGTTGGGACGTACTAGTGCCACATCATCCTCGTCAGCATTGCGGCCCGGCCACACACAGAGAAGCCATGGCTTCTCACCGAGGTGAAACTGTGGAGCGAAAGCCACTGGCATGTTCTTGAACGTACGAGAACGGATATTTTCTTTGGTTTCGCCGCCGTGAAAACTATAATACTGTACTATAATTCAACAACGGCATTCGCATATACTGCAGGTCGCTCGCGGGACGGTGTTCCTAGTCAATTTGCAAGGCATTGCGTGCACACATCACTGACGCGAGCTGCATGGCAATAGCTAGCTTCTCGCAAGTCGCGAGCTGTTGACGTCCTGGAACAGGAGGAACAGGAGCCGGGGGCGTCAACGGACGGCGCCCGCGAGGGGAGGCAACCGTGCAGTGGAGTTCCCGGCCGTGCGGGAGGCGCAATCGCAAGCGTGGGCGCGGCTGCGGAGAACCGTCTCGAAGCTAGCCCGTCCGACTCCGACCTGGCCGCGACGGCGACGTCGACCCACACACACACCAGGTTCGCCCGGGGCCCTCGTCCGCAGCTGGAACTCTCGGGAGTCTCCACCTGGCCGACCCGATCTCGCGCAGATACGACGCGAGGCCGCGCCGCTACCATGCGTGAGCACACACCAGCCGCGGATGGCCCATGCCTCCGGGGCTTTTTGCTCGTCCTCATGATTGGCGGCCCCGGCGGAGACCACACGAGCACGACAGCCCCAGCTGGCGCCCCGCGGGCACCGGCGAGCGAGGCCGCGGGCATGCTTGCATGGCCGCGATCTCCTTGTGTCACATGCCGCTTGGCCGTCCGACGTCCGTCCGTCCTGGCGCCGAGGACGGCCCGCGTGGATGCGAGTCGGCCAACGGGCCAAGGGCCGTCGGTGCGACCTTGTCAAATAACTAATGCGAGCCCGGAACACATGGTCCTTTGAAAACATAAATAAATAGTTTATAAGCATTTACCATATGCATGTGTGAAACTTAATGGTCTTGTCTGTTTTTTTTCCTTCTGTTTTCTAATGTATGATTTTTATTTTTCACCGATGAGAACCAAGAAAAACACAACTATCCAAGTATGGTGCGTGACCTTTTTATTGCTTGTACAATAATATGATTTGCACGAATATAAGTAAGATATTCACTAGAATTCGGTGTCTAACGGTACGTCGCTACATAGTGGCATGTATCTTTTTAGTATTGAGCTCTTATTTATCTTCATTATGGATAGCAACTAATGATATTTTCTACAAAGTTTTGTACCTAGCAATACTCACTCTTTTTGTTACAATCTAGGCATTTTTTAGTTAGGACAAGACATTGATCAATGATTATTCTGTAGTATTTCATTTATACGATAAAAAAATATAATCATAAGTGAGTATTTTGGAATATTAATCTACTAACAACAATGTTAAATGTAGTATGAGTTTAATAACACCAACTTTTAATGTAATTTAATATGTATATATCTCAGCAAGCTCTATGGTGTTTAACATAAATAGCATATTCACAACTAGCGATAGCGCTAAAGCAATTCACTATTTTCTTATTTCGTGCATCCTAGACTATCAACCTCTTGTAAATAAAAGAGGAAAGTGATCTATGTGGATTTCCATATCTCAAAAATACTAATGAGCAAGTAAATAAAGCTAGTGAAATTTATTTTTTTGATGAGGTTCTAGTCATACACTTTGATAAACAACAATGGCTTGTTTTTTAAATTTATCAAAATGGAAATAATTTGTATTTCTTTTATATAAACATTCTAAAAAATATATGGAGACCGAGTGGGGTTCAAGCTCCTCTTCTACTGTCGTCCCAACCTAAGTTCTATGGATATATATATATATAGGAGAGTTGCATGAGTAGAGGAAGAGGGAAGAGGTGGTAAAGAAGAATAACCATGGATATTTTCCATTCCTCTTGCTCCAACCCCATAGAGCAAGCAGAATGGAGAATATCCAAGGATTGCCTCTTATGCCTGCCCCATATCATTTTCAAATGACTTGTCGAAACAACATTTTTTTCAATATTTGTGGTCAATATAAAAGCACAGATGAGGTTTATAAAACGAAAATATTAAGGACTATGCGGGAACACGACGAGAATCTAGGCAATTCCAAAACACTCCTTCCTTTTCATAAAAGATTGTGGTTCTGGCTTTGTCGTCCTAAGTCAAATATTGCTATTTACAATCATCAACTCTTGTAAAATGATATAGTTTATAACATCATGAATTATATATTATGAAAATATTTCTAATTAATCTGAAACCACAAATCTTATTAAGGTAAAGTATACACATTTTTACAATTTGTTGGTTAAAATAGAAATGTTTGACATTGGACAAAACTAAAACAATATGCTATTAATGAGAAATGGAGCATTGAAAGGTTGAAAAAGTATCCTTGGTTGACTTGTTGTGACAGAAAAATAATATACCATAGCGATAAATTGGTCGAAATAAAATATACCATAGCGATAAGCGAGGCTAATAAAGGCTAATAAGCTCAAGTGAACAAGTCAACAAGCAACATGCTTAAAAGGAGGCTTATCCTCCCCGCATGCCGGTCTTGACTTTAACCTATGCTCTTGAGCGCTCCTTCTATAAATACCACGCAAGGGGTTGCCTCGACCTCCACCATTCGAAAGATCCGTCCATCAAAGATTTTTCTTCTCTGTCCCTCTCTCTCGCGCGCTCTCCTCATCACAACATACAACACAGTCTCGATCTCTCCTCCTCCCAGCCACCAACATATAAAGCAGGCTCTCACACAACGCACAAGCGCAAATAAACCGAGCAAGAAATCAGCGGGACAGTCTGCAATCGCAGCAACTGATCTGCTTATCAGTTGGATGGCCTTCTTCATCCTTGTTTGCACCATCATTTTTCTAGCAATCGCATACTACTTCCAGTACGCACGCTGGTGGAACGTGTTGGGCCGCCGCTTCGGCGGCGGCCATGAGAAGGCTTCTTCTCCTTCTTCCTTGAAGCTGCCTCCTGGGTCCATGGGCTGGCCTTACCTCGGTGAGACCCTTCAGCTGTACTCCCAGGACCCCAACATCTTCTTCGCCTCCAAACAGAAGAGGTACGGCGAGATCTTCAAGACGCACCTCCTGGGGTACCCGTGCGTGATGCTGGCGAGCCCGGAGGCGGCGCGGTTCGTGCTGGTGACGCAGGCGAACCTGTTCAAGCCCACCTACCCGCGGAGCAAGGAGCGCATGATCGGGCCGTCGGCGCTCTTCTTCCACCAGGGCGACTACCACCTCCGCATCCGCAAGCTCGTCCAGAGCGCACTCGGCCCCGACGCGCTGCGCGCGCTCGTTCCCGAGGTCGAGGCCGCCGTGCGGTCCACCCTCGCTTCATGGGACGGACACGTCAGAAGCACGTTCCACGCCATGAAGACGGTAAGCAGTTAAGCATGCATGGCCAATGATGTCTGTAATGTCGAATGAATCGGATGCTGAACGTTCCACGCCGTGCGGTTTCAGCTGTCGTTTGATGTGGGCATCGTGATGATCTTCGGCGGCCAGCTGGACGAGCGGCGCAAGACGGAGCTGAGGAAGAATTACTCCATCGTGGAGAAGGGGTACAACTCCTTCCCCAACAGCCTACCGGGGACGCTCTACTACAAAGCGATGCAGGTGAGCACGCAACGCAACGGCATGCATTTAACTCAACTGATCTCTAGTACCTTCTGCCGTGCGTTCCCGTACGTCTTGGCAACGGCAGTACCCTGTCCCTGACACGCGTGTTCGACGACACTGTAGGCGAGGCGGCGGCTGCAAGAAGTGCTGAGCGACATCATGCGCGAGCGGCGGGAGCGCGGCGACCTGGGCACCGATCTGCTGGGATGCCTGATGCAGTCCCATGGCGACGACGGCGCGCCGCTGCTGAACGACGAGCAGGTCGCGGACAACATCATCGGCGTGCTGTTCGCGGCGCAGGACACGACGGCCAGCGTGCTCACCTGGATCGTCAAGTACCTCCACGACAACCCCAAGCTCCTCGAGGCCGTCCGGGCGGAGCAGGCGGCGGTCCGCGAGGCCACCGACGGCGGGAGGCTGCCGCTGACGTGGGCGCACACGCGGAGCATGTCGCTGACGCATAGGGTACGTGCTGGAAAACGCAAACAAAGCCTGTGACAGCATTTTTCTATCCTGTGGTTACTGATGATGGCGCCGTTATTCTGTTCAGGTGATTTTGGAGAGCTTAAGGATGGCGAGCATCATCTCCTTCACATTCAGGGAGGCCGTGGCCGACGTGGAGTACAAAGGTACGCACGTGCGCACACGCATGCTGCCATGAGGCAGCCTGCGGTCGTCGTGGGGCTACGTCACCGCAGGCGCTGCTTGGCACTCCATTTTTTTTTTCGCACGCAGCAAAAGAGGGGTTTAATTCTGACTCGGATTCCCTTGTACGTATTTCCTTGTCGTGTAGGGTTTCTTATCCCCAAGGGATGGAAGGTGATGCCGCTCTTCAGGAACATCCATCACAGCCCGGACTACTTCCAGGATCCACACAAGTTCGACCCTTCTAGATTCCAGGTACAGTATTGGGTCTCTCGACCTCACCATTTCTGTAGTCGACGTCGATGCTCCCGTATCAGCAAGCAACTGAAAAATATGTTACTGATGAGCCTCCTTTTTCTCTGGTCATCTGTGGAACGACGTTGCACATGATGCAGGTGGCGCCGCGGCCGAACACGTTCCTGCCATTTGGGAACGGCGTGCACGCGTGCCCCGGGAACGAGCTGGCCAAGCTCGAGATGCTGGTCCTCATCCACCACCTGGTCACCGCCTACAGGTGCGTTCACTCCTCCCAGATCCTCCATAGATTCCCTTCCGCTTGTCCTTGTGCACCAGGACGACACTTGGCTGGTGCCACACTCGATCCATCGCCCACCTCTGCGTGCATCATGCTCCAAATCTCATCGATAAGCACACTGATCACAATTATAATAACAACAGTTTGAGTTGTCTGATCTTACATATATACATCACTGAGATACTGATTGGCGTTTGCATATGCTTTATTTGATTTGCAGTTGGGAGATTGTGGGATCCAGCGATGAGGTCGAGTACAGCCCATTCCCTGTGCCCAAGCATGGCTTGCCTGTCAAATTATGGAGAGACAACAGTACGGTGGACAGAAATAGCCGGCGTCAGACCGATGACGATGTGGAGGATATAATAGTTTGACTCTTAAATTAGGCATCACCAAGCTAGCTAGAGAAGTTTTTTCTTTCTTTCTTGTATTTCCTTTGCTCGCCCTTCTCCTCAATCAAAATGACGTTGAAGGAGAAGAAACGGCAGCTTATTTCTCTTTTAGTTTTCTTCTCCTTCCACCGATAATGAGATGTAAATGTAAGCTATCTGGATATGATGATCCAGTATCGTTGCTATATACCCGAAACGTACGACAGGGAGCCGTATTGCCTCCTTTTTGTTCTACGATTTTGTGTTGCCATCTTAATAAACATGTTGAGCTAAAGAATAATGTTTAGCGTTCTGGAAATAAAATTTTGTTTGCAAAACCCATCGTTACATGGTAACAACTGGATTTAAAAATAGCGTTCCCAAAATAAACTTTGGTTTGCAAAACTCATCATTAGATGGTAGCAACTGGATTTAAAAATAACAATATATATGTGTGTTCCTATCAAGTTTAACTAGTAGAATTACCCGCGCGTTGCCGCGGGTATGAAAGCGAAATAAAAATATATTAGAATAGTGTGCACCTTTTATGCCAAGATAAATTGCTAGTAGCAATTAATACTGAATTGCTGAGGTTGATGCATTGCATGTCAAGGAATAGATAATGGGGTTGATAGTGGGATGCTGCATGTCAAGGAATAGATAATGGGGTTGATAGTGGGACGCTGATGTGGACGCGTTGCATGTCGAGAGAATTAAATAGTAGAGTTTGTTTATATAAGTGTTATAGATAACGATTGAATGTGCAATATGTAAAATTAGCACGTCGGCCTGGGAAGCTAGTTTGCTTATTGTGGTATTTAGATTTTTATTTATTTCAGTGTCTTTTTTAAATAGGTTTTTTATTTATTTGATTATAATTGTGTTCTCTCAATGCGCCTTTACACGGTATGGGCTTCAACTCCATCTAAGAGCTATTGTGATATGATCTTTCTCCTCTTTTTTTTTTTTTTATTATTATCTTCTAGTGACTGCGCAATTTCAGCTCATAGCAAATCAAGCAGGTCTCATCTTGGTGAGTTCTGTTAGCGTGAAAAATCACTTTTGAAGTCTTTATCTAGTTCCTACGGCCTCTTATAGATTTAAATCTCAGATGACCTTGCTTCTTCTATTATGGATCTATATAGTTTTTTTTTCTATAGTATAATTTTATGCACCACACAATAATGCTTTTCATGACTTGGAGCAATATACTAGGAGCTTAACAACACCATTTTGTTTTACATAATCATGAGTCTCAGATTAATAGACAACTTATTACAACCCGACATCTTTTTAGTTGTCTCGTAATAACTTGCACGCGGTAACTTTTGCATAGAAATTCATCATGGCATAGATTCACAATGCATATCATTGAATAAACAAATGTTCATTATTCATATAATTAAATTGGCATACAAATTGCATAATATCAAATTGATGTACAATCACAAGTCACAAGCATTATTGATTTGAAAAATAAACATGGTAAGAAACATGATTTAAATTGTATTGTATATTACATAAATATAGGAATGAGCTCGTCTTATATTCAATGATCGAATTAATAAATGCCGCATCCTTACCACGCGGACTCGTGGCCACGTTGATGTGGATGCATATGCGCCCTGTACCAATTTGTTGGTCTTCATGGTTGTGCCCATAATAAGGTTCTTAGTGAAGGACACTAGGTTCATATGGAGACCAGCGAAGATCCTCCCCCTTGATGCACCACGAGTAGGTCGTAGGCATAGGCGGCATAGAAGAGGGGCGTGGCAATGCGCCCTGGCGTCATGCTAGGGAGGCGGCACTCATCCCCTACGCTACGCACTTGTCCAAGCACTCCCACACCAACATTACGTTGCTTGAAAACGTAAGTGTGGATGTCGTACGTCGCTGTTGCCATAGTCACAAAGTTTTTGGGTTGATGAAATCAAGGTACAAAGTTGCGAAGTATGGTAAGATACTTGGGAGAGATTTTTACTCCATTCGTTCCAAATTGTAAGTCGATTTGACTTTTTTGTTACATCCATTTTACTCTTCATCTACTTACGTATATCTAGATATATACATAGCAGAATGGATATATCAAAAGTAGTCAAAGCGACTTACGTATATCTAGATACATAGCAGAATTGATATATCTAAGACATCGACATCGAACCAGTTTTACGTGACTATGGAGTGGACGCTGCCTCAATCGATGTGTGCAAGGAACTCCAACGGATTTGTGGATATTTCCTTCCGGCATCCAAATCCATCAAGCTTTTGTTAGACGATCTTGTGGCAAGGAATATCCACGTGTAAACAAGATCCACCAAGTCCAAAGCGATCGATCGCGTTGAATTCATTTAGACATTGGATAATAATTAATCCAAATCCATTGCCACGTCTACTCCCAGGCAAGGCAATGCCAGCGGTAGTACGAGCTAGCTGATGCCTGCCGCGCTAGAGCGAGTCCCACGCTGTCGCGTGAGTTGGCGGCCGTCCACCTCGCCGTCTCGCGACAAAAGGCCGTTAATTGGAGTCCAGCTCAGGCTGACCGGGCGCCGTACATGCGCACAGTGCCCTGACCCTCCCTCCACCGCACACGTCGGACGCGTGGCGCCGGAGCCCGGCGGTTCGGCTTCCCTTTTCAGCCACATTCCCCCCGTCCCACGTCGCACTGGTAGATCGACATCACGATCCGCGCGGACAGGGGTCCGGCCGGCCCGGCAGGCGGCCGTACGTGCAGTTCGGCGATTCGTTTTCGCGCTGCAGGTACGGGTGGTCCGTGGTGGATCGCGGAGGCAGGGAGGGACGACGACGGGGGGGCCGGCGCTGCACTCGGCTCCAAGGCCAGCTAGCCAAGGACGACGACGCGTCACAACAGAACAGAACAGGGGCCAAACAATCTCCGGCGCCATTGACGGTTTGCCCGCCACCTGTCTTGTGTAGCACTGTAGCTAGTTGAATGAGTACCAGGCAAAATGCTGCTCGCTGCTGGGCAGCGCCCGGGCATTCGGTTGTGTCGTGGTCCGGGATACCGAGCTCATTCATTCTGATGGCATGTCCATGCACACCAGCACATGCAGGTCACTGAATCACTGATAGGCGATAGCCAGCTCCTGCGCATAGAGCCTTCCAAAGCTTTGCTTTGCCATGGGATTATCGGACGGCCTAATTACGAAGCTCAGCTCACTGGGCCGTATCCTCGGCCGCTATGGGCCACCGGCCGGTCTAACTAAGGTCCTGGCCTACGAGTAGGGCTATCAAAATTAAGGCTCGACTAACTAACGAGTATGGGCCACCGGCAGGTCCAGCCCAAACCATAGAATAGAACTTTGAGCCCAACCTCGTGAGATTTCAAAGCATACAGGGCCCAACATGAGAAGGTCGAGCAGAGTTGTGCTATCTCCTGGGCTCAAAACAAAAGGGCCTCTCTCAGGTTGGCCCAACCCTAAGGGCCTGTTTGGATGTTGTCTTCAAGCAACTCCGGAGCCAGGGGAGTGCTTCGATTTCGATCGCGTGGGGTTGGGTACCCGGAGATGAATGTACGCCGCACGCCCGATCACAATTTACATTTTACAATAGCACCCTGAGACGATTTTGGCTTCTCTCCATCCGCCGCTACAGCCCCTCGTTGATCGTGGTCCCAAGACAGAAATGATGGGATCGCAGTCGCAGATCCGCGCGAACGCAGACGTGGTTTCACGGCAAGGCGGCGACGACACGCCAGAGCCCTGAGACGACGGTCGGTAACTACTTCAACCTTCCCTTGATCTTCAACGATTAACAAAAGATAGAAAAAGAGAGAGAAAAATTCAAGCATAATTTCTGTTCTCCTTTCTGTGCGCGGTCTTCAGAGTCCGGTCATTGAGACTAGAGAGCTTAATTGTTTATAACTCTACATAAACAATGGTGCGGCTTAGTAATTTTCTAATTTTGTTGAGTTGAATAATGTTGATCAAAGTACCTTTGTGGTGCGTTTGGAAAGTATGGGGACGGATTTGGCATAGCACCTGGTAGCTTAGCACGCTATACCGGCGTTATGGCGTGCTATTTGAATACAGTCAGACAACAGCCAAAACAGCAAACAACTAAACATATTCCCATGATAATCATAATCCATAAGTTCATAAATCGTAAGTCATAATAATAATAATAATAATAATAATAATAATAATAATAATAATAATAATAATAATAATAATAATAACAACAACAACAACAACAACAACAACAACAACTCATAACGTGATAAAGTCATAAGTTTGGGCTCAATATGGGCTCAATTTGAGCAGGCTGAGCGAATCACAGTTAGCGCCTAAATAGCGGGCTATGGCGCTATAGCGGCAATAATGCTACAAAGAGCAATATCGTCGCGGTAAGCTATCTGGGGCGCTATAGCTCCGCTATAGTGGCAAAATAGTGCGCTATTTTTTTTTTGTGGGTTTAAACCTACACCATGATGTTCAAGATTTTTTGTAGAATTTAAGGGGAGATACAAGAAGGGCTAACCGTGCTAACTTCACTAGGATATTATATTTAATCTTAATGACCATTGTTTACCCTAAAACAATCATAAAACACCAAGGAGATCATAGCTACCTTTGGTATGTGCTAACCTCATTTGTTCTTCCTTATCAATGAATTGTATGTTCATTATTAATACTTCCTTAGAAAAATATAGTGTTTACCATTGCATTATTATATAGGCATGTCATGATGCTTCAGTTAAAGTGTACAAATCATATTAAAATTAACCAAAGACAACAAATTTATAACTTGTTCAGCGTGGAATTAGTAGGTGTCATTAGATTTATTTTTTTCTTTCAACCTCGGCCTAAGATTAATGAAATGATGAGATAGGTAATTATTAGTGGTCAAGTGGCCTTCAACAGATATTAGAAAGATATAAGATAGCTATACGGGTGGTAAAAGTAACACACCCTTTTCATTTTGCTGTCACCAGAATCAACAACCGGAGTTGCAATGCAAACAGCTGAGAAGTCTTTGAAAAGAACACTAGGAAAACGGTAATGTTCCATTCTGAACACATGGGCTCCTTAACCCGTTTTACTTCAGCCTGGGCAAAATACCCGATACCCATTACCCGTACCCGAACTACCCGAACCTGAGGTACCCGATCCCAAGTTCGGATAGTGATTTTGATTACCTGAAATTAGTTTGGGTAATTCGGGTAATACACTCCGGTACCCAAACTACCCAAAATATCATGTGTTGTTATGTTTCGTTAGTTAAACGCTTAAAACTATCACTTTATTAGAATATAATTCACTCGGTTTGAACATGTGACTGCAATATATTATTCTTAACAAATTGTTGTTGGAATTCAACATAAATTGCTAGTGAAATTATGTACATGCGACTACTAAATTTTTGTGTATTTATTATTTTTTATAAATTCGGGTAGATCGGGTATACCCGAACCCGAATTATCGGGTACCCAAAAACTTTGGGTAGTGTTTTTTTGGCTAATATCGAATAGTAGTTTTCATTACCCGAATTTTGAATTACCCGAACTACCCGACCCGAAGAAATCGGGTAACCCGAACGCCCAGGCTGAGTTACTCATCTCTAACTTTCAATCTTCCTACCTCCAAAGCATCCAATACACTTAACTTTTATCAAGCACTAGGTTCATGCCCGTGCGTTGCTTCTGAGTGACAAAAATTTTAGTGCAACAACATACTAAGTGTAGAACAATGTCATTCATCTAGTATTACGGATATTAGAGCATCTCCAACAAGTTGGTAAAAATCACTTGGTATATCTTGAGTTATAGCGAGTTTGCTATTTTATTTGGTAAGTGAAAAAAATATGTATCTCCAAAAGTTGCTATTCTCACTTGGTAAAAATAGAGAATGACAGATAAAACCCGCTTGTCATTGTCTTCCTCCACGCTATCCTGTACGTCTGTTCCGATGGGTGCACTGAATCGAAGAACACGTACTTATCCGCGTCTTGGCACATCAGCGGCTCGTCCACGCCGCACATCACAGACATCTGAATAAGTCATGCGCAACGTTCTCGAATCCTGCAGATCATCATCGATCGATATGATCCAATGCAAGAACCAGTATATTTTCTGTAGAACACTGAAGATAGATTTTGGATCACTCACCGTACTCCGACGGATTGGCGACGATGTCAGACACGACGCTATTATCTACTATACGGTTTTGGTTTGTTTAAAAGAAATTGGAAAAACAAAACGCACGCACGCACGCCTGCACTGCTAAGCCTTGGCGCTAGCTTGCTGGCCTCCTCAGCGCGGCGTTGAAGCTCGAGCCACCCGGTTGTACTCGTTGTTGCACGCGCCGGATGTGGGAGCCACCGGGCAACTTGCGAGCGAGCGAAAGCGGGGTTACAGCGGGGTGGACGATTTACTTTCATTCTTTTAGTAGTAGGATTACGCCTAGATCCTGTGTTCTGTCTTTACAGTTTTACCACAGCACTGGCTTTGGTTACTCTTGCTCGGTCGATGGAATTATCACTGCCATCAACTTCACCTACGTGGACGACGATAAATGCAAACACGCACAAAAGCATGCATGAACGAACGCGCGCTCGCTGTAAAGCTGCTGGCAATGTCTTCAGTCTTCACTGCCGGCCATGGCGGGCGCATCAGCTGACTCCAACCATACCTTAATTCTCGCCGCGGCACCGCCCGGGGCCCGACGACGGCACGCCGACCCTGATCATCTTGATGGGCCGTTCGCTGGCCACCGGCCCCTCGCACCGGCCCCTCTTCCTTGCGGCGGCGGCGTCCTTGAGGAGCACGCCGAACAGCTTCACGCTCTTCCCCTCCACCTCGCCGCCGCGCTCGATCAGCTGGTTGGCCGCCACTGCGCGGCGCTGTGCCTGTGCGTCGTCACCGGCGGCGGCCGCCCCCGCCGCTCGCACTTCTTCCTCTTCCTCCTGCATGAGCAGCCGGAGGTCGAGCTGCCGGACGTCGAGGAAGCGCGAGAGGAAGCCCAGGAGCTCCTCGCAGTGCCGGCGCGCCTGCGCCAGCTCGGTGGACAGCGCGTGGTTGTCCTTCTTGAGCTGCTCGTTCTCGCTGGTCAGCTGCAGGTCGGCCGCCCGTGGCGGCGACGACGCCGATGAGGAACTGCGTTCATTGCCGCCGCCGCCAGACGTGGTGGCCGACGCGGGAGCGGTTGGCGGGGGAGGGGGCAATGGTGGAGGGAACGCCACGTTCACGCCGCCGCTGCCGCCGGACTTGTTGGATGACTGCGGTGGCGTCGTTGACTTGCGTCGACGGATGCCGGACAGCAGGCCCTGCTCGCCTCGCCGGAAGTTGTCGTTCGCGAACTCCCACCGGTCCGGCACCACCTTCCGGAAACCCTGCATGGATGCATTGTCACCATCGACGTGACGTGAGTATCCAATGCAGATCGATGCTAAAAAACGGCAAAAATGATCAGATGCGTGCTGCATTCATCAGTGTACATATTCAGCCAGTCCCTTAAACAATTCTTGATCCCTAACACGTCAGTTTCAGAGGCGGCGTGTGAATAATTGTATGAGTAAATAAAGATTATAATCTACACTTGAGATATGAAAGGATCAAACTAGCGTATCACTACCAGCTTATCACGACAAGCGTGCCTACTTGTTGTCAAAAAAAAAAAAAAAAGCGTGCCTACTATGATTGTCAAATTCCCCAGTCACCAAACATTCATAGAAGCTGTCACGTCAGGCCTGTCTACTTTGACTAGCATATGTTGCTCACATAGTCAGAAAACCCCTTTGCTGTTCACACATTCATAGAAGCTAGCTCTGCCGTCTAACTAGAATAATGGTTCAAGGATCAGTGACAACAAAAATGTGCTGCATTCATCAGTGTCCCATTCAGCCAGTCCCTAAACAATTCTTGATCCCTAACACGTCAGTTTCAGAGGTGGAATCAATCGTGTGCATATGAGTAAAGATTATAATCTACTCCTATTCTTCTTGAGATATGAAAGTATCAAACTAGGTTGCGTATTCGAGAAATAAAAAAGTATCAAACTAGGACTCTAGAAGCGTATCATCACTAGCAGCTTATCACTGACCAAGCGTGCCTACTGTGAATAATGTCAAATTCCAGTCACCACCAACCGTGGAAACTTGATGATAAAGCCATGAAAGGAAGGAAAGGCCAATAGCCATTTCGTCAGACCTGTCTACTTTGACTAGCAAATGCGTATGTTGCTCACATAGTCAGATAACGCCTTAGCTGTTCACACATTCATAGAAGCTAGCTCTCCCTCTGATTAGAACAGTTCAAGGATCAGTGAGAACGTCAAAACAAACTCGCTGTGATTGAATCAGCCGAAATCTGACGGCTTTTCAACCGGCTGAACAGGACTATCATGCATCTCCGTAGAAGGTACGAGACTCAATCATATTCGGTTGTTGACAAAACCAAAGCTTCACTCTAATGACTTCAAAATTTATTTGTTGACCGACTTCCGTTCCCAACTAACAATAGGAACGAAAGGCAACAAAAGATTAGCATATTTGTTCAGGCAGCATACACACGTCCAATTCCTAGCTAAATTAACCTTGTCATGTAGGCCATGCAAGAAGAGCCCAGAAAAGCTGATCCATCCGAAGCTTCCTTAAGATTCCTGACTGTTCCATAGATAATCTATCTGTGCTGGATAATCGATCGCAGGGCCCGGTCGCACTACTACTAGAATATCATGCCATGGTTCTGTCGCGCACTATCATACCGTGGCGTGTCAATCGACCTGATCAAGACAGGTGCGCGCCTAATTTGCTTTGCTGATTCCATGGAAATGCCAGCTCCCAACCTCCCACTCGCAGCGGTAGCACATTTTGCGTGTTACTAATTCAAGGTTTCTTGCGAGACCAAATGAAGCAACCACTTCCTTATATACCACATGTGTTGTTAAAACGTCCAGTATAGACCTATAGGAGTATAAAGTACAGCAGATATACCATTGTTCTTCAGCTAGCCCGCTCCTGAGTGACACTGAAACGACATGCAGAGATATATGTATATATGCTTGCAAGAAAGTATATATTAGGTTCTATGATTTAGAAGGAAGTGGCCAGGGCCCTTGTTGAAAGTAACTTATCACACCAAACAACAACAACAACAACAACAGCGAGTTCTAGAATAAATTAAAAGGGAAGCCATTTGTAATCGTCAGCAGGAGGTTCAGCCACCCTTTTCATGTTTTTCTCAACTTCATACTTCACCTTTCTCCGCCAGGGATCTCTCTTTTTCGCTTTGTTTTTTTTTCTTATAAAAAGCATTCTGGATATGACCCGTCATTTGGACCATAGTAGGCTAGTAACAACCGATAAGCATGCTTTGTGTGGGAAAAGGGATTAAAGGGTGTGGTGGTAGGGATTGACTCGCGCACGTACATATTCCATCCTATCAACCGCCCCTATACTGATATAAATAATCTGATTGACTGTCACGTATATGTCCCTACATGCTTACACACGTACTGTACTACGTACACACCGAGAAATACTGTACAATACTAAGCTACAAGGTATAAAGTGGAAAACCTCTTGCTTTTTTTTTTTTCGCGACCGGGCCTTCACCCGAAGGTGGAAAACCCCTTGCTGATCTGTGTTTCCACCGGCCTTCCGTTACGTAGTACGGAGTGGATGCCTGGAAGGTTTCTGGACTCGTCGAACACACGCTAGCTAGCTCAATCATCGCGCGTCGAGAGGCTTCTCATCAGTTTGGTTGAGCTATAGCACTCGACATGCAACATGTGCACCGCGGCTTATAAACAAAGACGGTACGGTGCCCCACACTGCAGAACAGTCGTGCGGCGGCAGCAATTCTGGAAAGAACGGGCTGTCGAATCGGAAGCAGCTAGTGGAGGACTTTTCGCAACCCAAGCAAAACCGCTTGTTGATGAGCTTAGTCATCGAGCACAAATGAAAACAACACGCTATAGAAATCGGAACACTAGAAGTAGCATGGCCGCGAAAACGATAGCGCGCCGGCCCAGGTCAGATCAGTACAGTAGAAAACGATCATCTAGCTAGCTAGCTGACTAATTGTTTCACACGGCAACCCAAGAACAGACAACCCAGTATTATTTTGTAACGATCTCACTCACTAGCAGATGATATATGTATAGATCATGTCGACGAGTATTATGTATTAATAACTACCATGAAGTGCTTTAATTATTTGATGACGGATGGAAAAGTAGCAACTGATGACTAACCAAAAGAAAGCAAGCGGTGTGTGGACTCACGTAGGTGTTGAGCTGGCGAACGAAGGAGGAGAAGTTGCAGTGCTTGAAGTGGAGCGGGAGGAGGTCGCGCGCCAGCTCCACGGGCTTCCACACCACGAAGGACCGCCCCTGCTCCGCCCACGAGATCACCTCGTCGGTGGCTGGCTCCTCCACCATCTGGTGTGTCTTGGTCAGGAACGGCGCCGGCCCGCCGCCTCCCCTCTTATTCGACGCCGCCGCCACGGCGACGGCCACGGCCACGGCGGCTTCCTCCATCGAGCTCTCGCCGATCGGCTGGCCGGCTGCTTACACGCGAATCTCACTCACCTAGTATGTATATATGAGTGTGTTGTGTAACCTACTAACTAGTAACTGATCACTTGTTCTTCGTGTGTACGGCTGAGCTATCTAGCTAAGGGAATGAAACAAGGTTGCAAAAGCTAGCTAGTAGGAGGCTGCGGCTACGGCGGCGGCGGCCGAGAAGATCAAGATGGCGGTGAGGAACTCCCAGCCCCAGACGTAGAACCCGGTGACGACCGCCCTCCGCCCGCACCAGCCCGCCTCTACTCCCATGTAGTAAGCGCCTGCGCCGCCGCTGCGGCCCCCTCGGCCGGCACGTACGGCCTGTGCTGCTTCCAGCTTCTTCTGTGCTAGCTCCGGCTACCTACCTCTCCGCCCTGGCGTCTCGTATGGGGAGAGTCGCTCGCTCGTCGCCTCGGGTAGGCGATTTAAAGGGCTGGCCGATTGGGATGACGACGATGGCTAGACTGGACAGGGAGAACGAATGGAACGGAGGAGGGGCTTTGCGTTGCGGACTTGCGGCCCGTCACGCCGTCGCGCGCGAGGCGATAGACCAGCGCGGCGGTTGCTTTCGGCGGTGGGCTTCTTGCTTTCAGCGTGAGCGAGCTGCGTCTATTTCTTCGCGCGGGTCAGTCAGTGTGTTGTGTGGGTACGTTACGTACGTACGAGTACGTCTGGTCGCCCTCCCTTTCAGCCGCTCTTTCTTGCAGTGCAGCCGGTCCAAATCAGAAGCTTCCACCGCTTTGTCCAGCAGGAGCCGTGTGCTCCGCGCTCTCCTCCTGTCCCCGACCCCGACCCCGTCCCCTCCAATCGCATACACTCGTTCCACCGTGAACCGAGTCAAAATCGTCTCGCGCGAACGGGGCCCGCGGTTCCCGGCTTGGTCGCGTCGCGGTGTCACGGGTGCACGCAGAGAGGAAGGTCTCGACTCCCGACATCCACTCCCGACCCGGGTGGACCGCGCCAGGACGAATTGAATGTCCTTTGGGTCCGCGCGCCACCGTACCGTGGCCGCGCCGCACGTTCCAGAAACCTCAAGACCGGAAGGAATTCCTCGGCACCTGTGACCTGTCTCGTCTCTCGTGGCGCTGCCGCCCTCTCCTCGCCGGGAGAGCAGAAAGTAAACCCTAAGGCGCGTGGAAAAGGCACGAGTGCGGACTTGCGCTGCGCAGCGCAGACCCACCGCACCGATGCCTTGCGAGCTCGTTGCACTCCACCTCCACTGAGGCACGGCACGCCGGCACCCGCGATTTGTCCACATCTCTCACTTCCACAGACGTCACCCCAAGTCCCCAACCCAACCCAAAAGTCCGTTCGGCAGCTGGCGAGGCGACCGGGCCGTGGCGGCCTGCGTGAGTCCTCAATGACCCCTGCACGAGTACGTACGCGAAACAACCGCTCATCCATCCCACTGCGTTTGTTGCTGCAAAAATCTTGGACTTTGAATGAAAGCGAGAAAAAGGGGAAATTACTGTGTGCTCGCCGTCGAACGATGATGCTCGCAGTCCAGTCTAATAAGCTAATGATGCTACTTTGATTGATCGTCATACCTAGCTAGTTGTTACTTTCGTCAGCCGTTGATTTTCTTCTCCGTGAAAAAAAGGATTCGATCGAGGTAGTAGGTGGGAACAAGATGTCTGGCTACCACGATCATTAACGCTTGGACTTTTCCGGGGTCACACGACACGAAACGGCGCACAAGGAATGTGAGGCCGGAACCAACGATCGTTACCGCCGCATGCAGGCAAATATCAGCTCGGCAAACCGAGCTTGACACCTTCTCAAAAAAAAAAAAAAAAACCGAGCTTGACACGGACACGCAGCCTTTAGCTAGGCCGTGGCGTTCACCGTGCCGTCACAATGACGACGCGGATTGTAGGTGGAGTGATGCGTAATTTCTTCTCGGTGTGTTCTACCTCTGGTACACAATCAAGTTTCGCCTAACTGACTTGACTTATATAGTACTGGTGGTCAATCGAGTATCCACACCAAAGGTTGTATACTATATAAATTTAGGGTTCGCTACTAATCACAATTGCTTATTTTGTCCACTTTCACGTTTGCTCATATTTAGCATAAAAATCATGTGAATGTTGCCTTTATTCATATTCGGTTGTGGTTGAGTTCAGCTACTACCAATCGCCACGTGAACTTTTTAATTCTTCATAATTGTTCACTTTGCATCGTATACTTTTTTTTAATGTTTCTTAGATATATATGTAGTTATGAAATTATATCAAGTGTATGTATATCATAACATAATGCTCATAAATACTTCCTCCATTCCAAATTATAAGATATTTTGTTTTTGTACCTAGTTTGACCACTCGTCTTAATAAAAAATTATGTAAATATGGTCAAATTTAAGGTTAATCTGATGCTTTCATGTGTTTGTATTCTAATAGAGTACTTTTATAGATACTTTTTTATCTGCTTATACTTTTTTATCTGCTTGTGATAAATTTTGATTACCTAAAGCTTTATATACTTATTATCAATATCCATTAATATTTTTCACCTTTGCAACGCACCTTGATGCGTATTCAATATGTGTCTAGTTAAAATTTTGACTTCGGCAGTTGAGCACTTTCATGTGTTTTACTTGTATAGATACCTTCTTATCTTTTATATATGTTTGTCATCAATTTTAATTACCTATAGCTTTATATACTTTCGCATAAGCATTAATATTTCCACCTCTGCATCACACCTTCATGGGTATTCAATATGTGTCTCATTGAAATTTTGGCATCAGCTATGTATTTTGGCTTGGGAATCAACATGCACTCATCATCTCACTATCTTCAACATGTATATATAGTTTTCCATGCATACCTTGAATTATTTTTTTCTATGTTAACATCAGTAGCAAGTAGAAGCATCATAGAAGTATTTTGTGATTTTCTTTCAAAAAAAAAGATATGATTGAATTAGAATTTATTAGATTTAAGTTACTTAACGTAATTATTATTAGTAACAGTAGTAGTAATAGTAGTAGTAGTAAATACAACAATAATAATATTAATAATACTAATAATTATAGTACAGTTAGATGGATTTTTCGATGTTAATCTTATTGTTGGGGGTATATATGTTGGGACCCCATTACAATGCTCAAGGTCCAATCACACAGCCTAGGGGTTCGCAAAATAATGTTTGAGGGTCTTTTTTAGCCCCTAGCTGTAGTTTTGTAAATAGATTAGTCTATATCGTGGAAGATAAAAAGAAAATATTTTTCTTTCGACATCGTGCATTAGCACATATTTCGTTAAGCAGAAGAATAAGAGTTTTGTTGCAACCACCTTGAAGTTACAGTAACCCAAAGATTACTGAAACCCAAAGTCAACGACCCTCAACACATTTGCCTAACAAAACACCCCTCAACACACTTTAGCTCTAAACCTTCTCTATAAATGGGGAGAGGAGGAGCGGGGCGAGGCAGGCTTTCCCTAATCATTACTTCAGCTCTCTCCCTTCCTCTCGTCCTTCACTCTCTCTCTCTCTCTCTCTCTCTCTCTGGTTAAATCGACACTTATTTTTTTCATAGTGATGTACGAGAGTAATTTGATAAACATTAGGAGTTACTAGGTTATATCATATTACATGTGTGGTGGGCATAGGTTATACCAAGTACTACTACTAACAACAATGCTTAGATTATGACCTTTGTGATTTCCCAAAATCTGTTCAAGTGATGATATCGCAATGGTTCCTGAGGAGGCTTGGGTGCCTAAAAGAATTTGTTTTGCTATCTTTGTGGGGGTTACGTGGTCAATTTGGAAAAATAGGAATAAAATGGCTATTGAACTATACTTTTCCAACTCTCTCAAAGCACTGATTCATACTATTACCAATTTTATGCAGCTACGGTCGATCTTTTGAAGGACAAGGATAGAGGATATACGAAGGTACTTATCTGACTCGAAGGAACAATACTAATGACCACCTTAATTTATACATTGGTGTCACTGAAGTGTTAAGTTTTATCGCCCTGTGTAGTCTTAGTACCAGTGTTGAGTTTGGTGGAGTTGTTTTTGCGTGGGTGCTTTATCTCGACATGCCTTCCCCGGTTGTCTATAACTTTGTTATTGGCTTTCTGAAAAGCTGAGTTAATCTCTTTTCAAAAAAATGCTTAGATTATGTCGAATAAATAGCAACAATAACATTAGCTACTTATAGGTAAGAACATTGTATCTAAACATGGTGACCAAGAGCATATATATATAAGCCACGAAAAAAATAGCGGGCTATTTCTCCGCTATAGCGGCGCTATAGCGGGCTATCTGAAACGCCGCGACGCTATTACTCATTTTGCCGCTATTCGCGCTATTGGCGCTATAGCGCGCTATAGCGCCACTATTGGCAAATAGCGCCATAGCGGCGCTATTTCCCCGCTATACCTGAATTCGATTTTGGGCCAAAATTGAGCCCAAAATCGAGCCCAAAATGTAACCCTAAATCGAAGACTATTAAATTTGGATTTTGTTTTTGAATTTGGATTGTATTAGACTATGAAATCATGGGTTGTGACTTGTGAGATCAAATTTTATATTTCTATATATATATTTCATAATTTTAATCTGTTGCCTCTGTCTATATAAATAGCGGGCTATAGCGGCGCCATCCAGCTTGCGCTACGGCGTATAGCGGACATATTCACCAAGCCTCTTGATGAGAAAAGATTTTGCAAGTTGAGGAATGAGTTGAATATACTTAGCCTTTCCAACATGGATTGATGCACCCCATATATGACATGCCTCTCCTCCAACATAGCAAGGTAAAGTTGGTTGTTGCATCTCATGCATCCTTTGCTAGTTGTGTAGACATGTATACATGTGCATCTTACTAGGCTCATTCATTGCAAATCAAATGATTGTGAAGGATATATGGCACCACTATTGTTTCTATGCTTGATGCGATCTAGTGGTGGCATATGACTTGTTTGTGAGCTTGTGAACCTAGTGTTGAATCTTTAGCACTTGCTCATGATGTGTATCTCAACATGGTCAAGATAACCCTTATTCTTATGAGGTGTGAAGAAGCTTGTCCTTGGTTCAAACCGAGATATTTTTTCTAGGCATGTGATTTAGATTTGGCCATAGTTGGTGATTGTTGACAAAGGGGGAGAAATAAGTCACAAAGAGCAATGGAAGGGGATCAATTTTTATGATATGACCCAACCATGAGCACACAAATAGGGGGAGCAAGCTCATAGACTATTTGTTGCATATTGTGTGTGCATACATGATGATATGGAGCATTGCAAGCTAAATTCAATATTCATGCTTGTTTGGTGTATTGCTAGTATAGAACTTGATTGATGAAATGAAGTACTAGCATGCATAGGTGGTTTCTAGACTTGTTTATAATGTGATCTCATGAGGTATCTTGAGTTTTGATGATGTCTAGATTCCCATGGTGCTAAGGAAAGTTTATTATCGCACTCCAATTGGTATCACGCTTCAAAGGTCAATTCTATAAACCTTAGTATCATTTTGGTTGTGGTAACTCTCACAAAAGTTTCATCTATGCATGTGTGCTTGAAAATCGACCAAACATTTGATGCACACATGTAGGGGGAGCTACCACTACCAAAACCGGAATTGAAGTGCTTGTCCAATCCAAGATTCATGATCAAAATGTCTTGGGCAAGCAATTCAATTTCATATTGAATTCATTTCCATATCTTTGTGAGTTTGTCGAGGGGTTGTCATCAATTACCAAAAAGGGGAAGATTGAAAGCTCCGGTTTGGTTTTGGTAATTAATGACACTCAAACGTTGCTAATGCTTTGCTCTAAGTGTGGTTAGACACATAGCAACGTGACGGTGGATAATGGAGCATGGTGATCACGGTGACGAACATGGTGAACATGTGAGGTGATCAAGCTCCGACGGAGGCCCATGGAGATCAAGGTGAAGGTATACTTGATAGGGCTTTCCGGTTTGGTGGTCAAGACACTTAGCGAGTGTGACCACATTTAGGATCGATAACCGACTATCAAGAGGGGTTTCCTCGGTTTCATTCGCGGTCCTAAGTGCCTCTAGTTGCGACTTTGCATGATGCATGAGAGACTAACTAGAGGGCTAACTCTTGCCGACATGGTCGTCCTTGTAATACTAACTCCGGTGCTTGAGACGAGGTCTACACTTGGTGGAGTTGGTACTCAAGGCAAGAGATTGGACTTGGAGCGAAGACGGCGCAAGATTCTACGAAGAAATCTTCTTCAGTGGGCGCCGGACGCGGGCGTCGGACGCCGGGCCAGAGGGCCGGACGCGTTCGGCGCGTGCTGGCTGGCGTGGACTTCTGGGTCGAGCTCGGCAGAGCGCCGGACGCCGAGGAGGCGCGTCCGGCGCGCGCCAGACGCCGACCAGAAACTTTTGGAGTTGAGCCAAGGTTGCAGACGCAGGCGCCGGACGCTGAGTTGGAAGCGTCGGACGCGGCGTCGGACGCTGACGTGGCAGCTTGTTCTTTCACGACGGTCGGGCGCAGGAGGCGCCGGACGCGTCCGACGGAACGCGGCGGACTCGGTCGGCGGACGCGCCAGGTCAGCAGACTTCAAACGCAACGGTCGACTCCGCGACGCGCTGAAGAGCGCCGGACGCGTCCGGCGGGCAGCGGCGGACGCGCCCGACGCGTTCCGAAGCTTCAGCTGAGGAGGCAACGGCTATTTTTCGAGGGGGCTCTATAAATAGACCATTGGCCGGCCTTGGGGAGGTTTCTTCGCCATTTCTTCATACCTAAGCATACTTTGAGCAAGAGAGACACTCCCCCACTCATCTCTTTGATTCATTTGCTAATCTTGAGAGAGATTTGAGTGAGAACAAGTGATTTGCATTGAGAGTTGCATCTAGAGGCACTTGTTCATCGAGTGAGCTGCGGATTCTTGTTACTCTTCGGTGATTCCCGTCACCGTAGACGGTTTGGAGCGGCGGGTGGTGGTTGAGCTCGACTTGGTGTTTGTTCGAGGCCACACCGGGTTCTTGTGAGGGTTCTTGATCCTTCCCCGCGGGAGTTTGCGAAAGGATACTCTAGTGGATTGCTCATGGCTTGTGGATCCTTGTCTTGTGTGGAGATTGCGGCTCCCCATTGGGGTCTTTGGCACCGAGCCAATTGAGCGGGCAACTCACCAAGCAAGTGCATCGCCACAACGAGGACTAGCTTGCCGGGAAGCAAGTGAACCTCGGTAAAAAATCATTGTGTTGATTTGTGATTGCCGAGGCTTCGACCTCCTTGTGCTTGTGCTTGAGATCTCTAGGTGATTGGCTACTACACCGGTGATTGGCCATCTTCTACTCTTTGCGGCGGTATAAACTCCCTTCACTTCCTTACATTCCGCAAAGTAGAATTGCTTGTTGTGGTCGGTCGGGAACCACTCTTTGAGTAGTTTAAATCCCGTGGGTAGAACTACTTGTTGTGGTCGGTCGGGAACCACTCATTGTGTAGAGTAAATCCCGTGGGTAGAATTACTTGGTTGGTATTGGTGAACCAACATTGTGTAGCTTGATCACCTTTGTTGTGTGTGCAATTGATTTGAGTAGCCTTGCTTGGTAGGACGGCTTGCATAGAGTAATCGAAGCATTTGCTTTGCATATTTGCCGCCTTGCTATCTAAATTGGTGTCTAGTGTTTTTGCTAGAATTTTTATTAGGCTATTCCCCCCCCCCCTCTAGCCATTGTGACCTTTCACGTGGTATCAGAGCCGGGCACCGTTTGTTTGAGTTGGATTAACATCCTACGGTGAAGCAATGGCATTGGTTATGCATATCAACAACACCAAGAAGGCACCATCATTTTGAGGTGATGACTATGCCAAATGGAAGCTCAAGATGAAGAGTCATCTCAAGTCAATCAACCTTGAGGTGTGGAAAGTGGTGGAAACAAAGTTTGAGCTTGTTGAGGGTGCGGTGCCAACACCGGCCGAAGAGAAGAAGCAACAAGCAAATGACATTGCCATGAGTGCTTTCCATGAGGCACTTGATGATAAAGCTTTTGAGCTCATCAAGAACCTTGAGGTGGCTCATGACATTTGGAAGAAGCTAGAAGAAGCTTATGAGGGCACCGAAAGTGTCAAGACCGCAAGAGCCTACATGTTGCAAGAGAAGTTTGCAAGCTTCTCAATGAAGGAGGATGAGAGTGTGCCGGAGATGTTCCATAGGCTCCAAGTCATTGTCAATGAGCTCAAGGGACTTGGGGAAGAAATCAAGGACTCTCAATTCTCCACCAAGTTCATGAGGTGTCTTCCCAAGAGATTTGACATGTTGAAGACCATCATGGTGAAGACAACCATGAAGGAGAAGCCAACCCCCAACCAAGTCCTTCAAGAGATCATGGCCGATGATGAGTTTAGAGAAGATCATGAGAAGGAAGAGTTGGTGAAGAAGAAGAAGAAGGAGAATGAGAAGAAGGATGATGACAAGAAGAGCGTGGCATTCAAGGCCACATCATCCAAGAGCAAGGGCAAGAAGAAGAAGGAAGAGTCTTCAAGTGAAGATGAGCCATGCTCTAGCTCAAGTGAACAAGAAGAAGAAATGAATGAGCAAATGGCACTTCTTGTGAAGAAGATGGGGAAGCTCATGAAGAAGGGGTACTGGTCTAAGGGCAAGAGAAGCTCATCCAAGTCTAGTGACCGTCCCATGAAGTGTTTCCGGTGCAATGGCAAGGATCATCTCATTGCCAAGTGTCCCTATGCAAGTGATGATGAAGATGCCATGAGAAAGGAGAGGAAGAAGCAAGAGAAGAAGAATGAGGAGAAGAACTCCTCTCACAAGAAGAAGGGTGAATCTCATATGGCAACTTGGGAGAGTGATTCATCTTTCTCAAGTGATGATGATGATGATTCCAAGAAGAAGAAGAAGAAGAAGGGGCATGCAAGCATTGCCATTCAAGAGAAGCTTTCTCTATTTGGTGCTCCATCATCTTGCTTCATGGCCAAGGCCACTAAGGTAAAACCTCCACCCGAGAGTGATGATGAGAGTGATGATGATGATGAGACCACAAAAGAAGAACTCTTTGTTATGCTTGAGGATTGCAAGGGTGCTTTCAATGACTCTAGGAAGGAATGTAGGGGCTTGCGCAAGGATAAACAAAACCTTGAGCAAGAACTTAAGGAGTTGAGGGCTTCTTATGAGAGTCTAAAGGTAGACCATGAGAAGCTAGAGTTTGCTCACTCCAAGCTTGAAAAAGCTCATTCCTCTCTAGTTGAGAAGCAAGAGAAAGTGCAATCACAAGTGGTGAATATAGAAAAGAAAAGTGTGTCCACATCATGTGATTCACTTGATGAGTCAATTGTTGTTGCATCACTTGGCCCTTCATGCTCTTATGCCTCTACTTCATCTAGTAGTGTTGGTCATGCATGTGATTCTACACTAGTAGTTGAGAATGAGTCTCTTAAGAAGGAAGTCAAGGAGCTCAATCACACCTTAGCTAAGGCTTATGGTGGTGAGGACCGCTTTCTTATGTGCTTGGGTAGCCAAAGAGCTTCTCTCTACAAAGAGGGATTGGGCTATACCCCCAAGAAAGGCAAGGCCGCTTTTGCTCCTCACAAGACTTATTTTGTGAAGAACAATGGTAGCTATTGCAAGAGTTGCAAGCAAGTGGGTCATTTAGAGCATGCATGCAAGAACAAGAACACTAGTGCTTCCTCTTACAAGTTAAATGCTTCCTACATGCTTGTTAAGAGTGAGTGTGGTGTGAGTGCTAGATTCATTGGTACACCATGGATGAGCTCAAAGAAGAAAGCTATTTGGGTGCCAAAGACTCTAGTGACTAACCTTCAAGGACCCAAGCAAAAGTGGGTACCTAAAGCTTGATGTCTTCTTGTAGGTCAATTACAAAGCCGGAGGGAGGCATTGGGTGCTTGATAGTGGTGCATCAAATCATATGACCGGAGAAGATAGTATGTTCAAGTCACTTGACAAGAATGACAATGGTGGATTCAACTCCATCACATTTGGTGACAATAGCAAGGGTGATGTCATGGGGCTAGAAAAGGTTGCAATTTCCAATGACAAGGATCTCTCCAATGTGTTGCTAGTTGATACTTTGAACTTCAATCTTTTGTCGGTGGCTCAATTGTGTGATCTTGGCTACAAGTGCATATTTGATGACAAGCATGTTGAGGTAGTGAGCAAGGATCAAGCAAATATCATCTTTAAGGGATTTAGGCATGGAAGCTTGTACTTGGTTGATTTCAATGCTAGTGAAGCTCAACTTTCATCATGTTTGATTGGCAAGTCAAGCAAGGGATGGCTATGGCATAGGCGCCTTGGACATGTTGGCATGAAGCAATTGAACAAGTTGGTGAAGCATGATCTAGTGAGAGGCTTGAATGGTGTCACATTTGAGAAGGATAGACCATGTACTGCATGTCAAGCCGACAAGCAACATGGGAACTCACATCCCAAGAAGAATGAGATGTCAACTTCAAGAGCATTTGAGTTGTTGCATATGGACTTGTTTGGCCCAACACACTATACATCTATTGGGGGCAACAAGTATGGATTTGTGATTGTGGATGACTACACTAGATACACTTGGGTGTTCTTTCTCTATGACAAGAGTGAAGTCTATGATCTATTCAAGTCATTTGTCAAGAGGGTGCAAAATGAGTTTGACACTACCATCAAGAAGATTAGAAGTGACAATGGGAGTGAATTCAAGAACACAAGAGTTGAAGAGTTGTGTGATGAGCTTGGAATTGTGCATCAATTCTCACCAACCTACACTCCCCAATCCAATGGTGTAGTTGAGAGGAAGAATAGGACCTTGATTGAAATGGCAAGAACTATGCTACTTGAGTACAATGTGAGTGAGAAGTTTTGGAGTGATGCTATCAACACGGCTTGCTACTATAGCAACCGCCTCTATTGCCATGGGAAGTTAGAGAAGACTCCATATGAAATCTTGAATGGAAGGAAGCCCAACATTGCTTACTTCCGGGTCTTTGGTTGCAAGTGCTACATTCTCAAGAAGGGGCAAAGACTTGGCAAGTTTGACAAGAGGTGTGATGAGGGATTTCTTCTTGGCTACTCTACTTCTAGCAAGACCTATAGAGTGTGGAACTTGGCAAGTGGGCTAATGAAAGAGGTTCATGATGTGGAATTTGATGAAACCCAAGGCTCTCAAGTTGGAGATCAAAATCAAGAAGATGTGGGTGGAGATCAATTGAGCAATGCAATGAGACACATGGACATTGGAGACATTAGGCCAAGGCAAGTGGATGATGGTGATGAGGTGCAAGTGCCAACTCAAGTGGTGATAGAAGATTCTAATGAGGTAAGCACAAGTGGTACTCAACATGAAGATCAAGATCAAGGTCAAGTAAGCAATGAAAATGAGCTAGTTCTTCAACCTTCAAACATTGCAAGAGATCATCCTCTAGATCGTATCATTGGTGACTTTTAAAGAGGTGTACAAACAAGATCAAGATTGGCTAGCATATGTGAGCACTACTCCTTTGTGTCATTCATTGAGCCAACTAAGATTGATGAAGCATTGAAGGATCTGGATTGGATAAATGCTATGCATGAGTAATTGAACAACTTCACAAGGAATGAAGTTTGGGAGCTTGTTGAGAGGCCGAAGAAGCACAATGTGATTGGAACCAAGTGGGTCTTCAAGAACAAGCAAGATCAAGATGGCTTGGTAGTGAGGAACAAAGCAAGACTAGTGGCACAAGGGTACACACAAGTTGAGGGTCTTGACTTTGGAGAAACATATGCACCGGTGGTAAGATTGGAGGCAATTAGAATCTTATTAGCCTATGCTTGTGCTCATAACATCAAGCTCTATCAAATGGATGTGAAGAGTGCATTTCTCAATGGGTTCATCAATGAGGAAGTGTATGTTGCACAACCTCCCGGTTTTGAGGATGACAAGAAGCCCAACCATGTCTACAAGCTCAAGAAAGCATTGTATGGCTTGAAACAAGCTCCAAGGGCATGGTATGAAAGATTGAGAGACTTTCTCATTTCCAAAGGCTTCAAGATGGGAAAAGTTGACACCACTCTCTTCACCAAGAAGATAGAAGATGACTTGTTTGTGTTGCAAATCTATGTGGATGATATCATTTTTGGATCAACAAATCAATTCTTTTGTGAAGAGTTTGCTAAGATGATGGCTAGTGAGTTTGAGATGTCAATGCTTGGAGAGTTGAGTTACTTTCTTGGTCTTCAAATCAAGCAAATGAAGAATGGCACCTTTGTGAGTCAAGGCAAGTACATCAAGGACATGATCAAGAAGTTTGGGTTGCAAGATGCTAAGGCCATTAGCACACCTATGGGAACCAATGGTGGCTTGGACATTGATGATAGTGGCAAGTTGATTGAGCAAAAGCTATATAGATCAATGATTGAAAGCTTGCTATATGTGACCGCTTCAAGGCCGGATGTCATGTTTAGTGTGTGCATGTGTGCAAGATTTCAAACTTCTCCAAGAGAGAGTCACTTGACGGCAACTAAGAGGGTGTTGAGATACTTGAAGGGTACTCAAGATGTTGGTCTATGGTATCCCAAGGGGTCAAGCTTTGAGTTGATTGGATACTCTGACTCCGACTATGCCGGTTGCAAGATTGATAGGAAGAGCACAAGTGGAACATGCCAAGTGCTAGGAAGATCTCTAGTGTCATGGTCTTCAAAGAAGCAAAATAGTGTGGCACTTTCCACCGCCGAAGCCGAATATATTAGTGCGGGGAATTGTTGTGCACAATTGCTATGGATGAAAGCCACTTTGAAGGACTATGGGATCAAGTTCAAGCATGTGCCTTTGTTTTGTGACAATGAAAGTGCAATCAAGATGACAAACAATCTAGTTCAACATTCAAGAGCCAAGCACATTGATGTGAGGCACCACTTCATTAGATATCATCAACAAAAAGGAGATGTGAGCATTGAAAGCATTGGCACCGAAGATCAACTAGCCGACATATTCACCAAGCCTCTTGATGAGAAAAGATTTTGCAAGTTGAGGAATGAGTTGAATATACTTAGCCTTTCCAACATGGATTGATGCACCCCATATATGACATGCCTCTCCTCCAACATAGCAAGGTAAAGTTGGTTGTTGCATCTCATGCATCCTTTGCTAGTTGTGTAGACATGTATACATGTGCATCTTACTAGGCTCATTCATTGCAAATCAAATGATTGTGAAGGATATATGGCACCACTATTGTTTCTATGCTTGATGTGATCTAGTGGTGGCATATGACTTGTTTGTGAGCTTGTGAACCTAGTGTTGAATCTTTAGCACTTGCTCATGATGTGTATCTCAACATGGTCAAGATAACCCTTATTCTTATGAGGTGTGAAGAAGCTTGTCCTTGGTTCAAACCGAGATATTTTTTCTAGGCATGTGATTTAGATTTGGCCATAGTTGATTGACTTGTTTCTCTCATCTTATGCACCCTTGTTGGTGATTGTTGACAAAGGGGTAGAAATAAGTCACAAAGAGCAATGGAAGGGGATCAATTTTTATGATATGACCCAACCATGAGCACACAAATAGGGGGAGCAAGCTCATAGACTATTTGTTGCATATTGTGTGTGCATACATGATGATATGGAGCATTGCAAGCTAAATTCAATATTCATGCTTGTTTGGTGTATTGCTAGTATAGAACTTGATTGATGAAATGAAGTACTAGCATGCATAGGTGGTTTCTAGACTTGTTTATAATGTGATCTCATGAGGTATCTTGAGTTTTGATGATGTCTAGATTCCCATGGTGCTAAGGAAGGTTTATTATCGCACTCCGATTGGTATCACGCTTCAAAGGTCAATTCTATAAACCTTAGTACCATTTTGGTTGTGGTAACTCTCACAAAAGTTTCATCTATGCATGTGTGCTTGAAAATCGACCAAACATTTGATGCACACATGTAGGGGGAGCTACCACTACCAAAACCGGAATTGAAGTGCTTGTCCAATCCAAGATTCATGATCAAAATGTCTTGGGCAAGCAATTCAATTTCATATTGAATTCATTTCCATATCTTTGTGAGTTTTTCGAGGGGTTGTCATCAATTACCAAAAAGGGGAGATTGAAAGCTCCGGTTTGGTTTTGGTAATTAATGACACTCAAACGTTGCTAATGCTTTGCTCTAAGTGTGGTTAGACACATAGCAACGTGACGGTGGATAATGGAGCATGGTGATCACGGTGACGAACACGGTGAACATGTGAGGTGATCAAGCTCCGACGGAGGCCCATGGAGATCAAGGTGAAGGTATACTTGATAGGGCTTTCCGGTTTGGTGGTCAAGACACTTAGCAAGTGTGACCACATTTAGGATCGATAACCGACTATGAAGAGGGGTTTCCTCGGTTTCATTCGCGGTCCTAAGTGCCTCTAGTTGCGACTTTGCATGATGCATGAGAGACTAACTAGAGGGCTAACTCTTGCCGACATGGTCGTGCTTGTAATACTAACTCCGGTGCTTGAGACGAGGTCTACACTTGGTGGAGTTGGTACTCAAGGCAAGAGATTGGACTTGGAGTGAAGACGGCGCAAGATTCTACGAAGAAATCTTCTTCAGTGGGCGCCGGACGCGGGCGTCGGACGCCGGGCCAGAGGGCCGGACGCGTCCGGCGCATGCTGGCTGGCGTGGACTTCTGGGTCGAGCTCGGCTGAGCGCCGGACGCCGAGGAGGCGCGTCCGGCGCGCGCCAGACGCCGACCAGAAACTTCTGGAGTTGAGCCAAGGTTGCAGACGCAGCGCCGGGCCGAGTTGGAAGCGTCGGACGCGCGTCGGGCGGACGACGTGGCGGCTTGTTCTTTCACGACGGTCGGGCGCGAGGCGCCGGGACGCGTCCCGACGGAACGCGGCGGACTCGGTCGGCGGACGCGCCGAGGTCGGCGAACTTCAAACGCAACGGTCGACTCCGCGACGCTGCGAAGAGCGCGGACGCGTCCGGCGGGCGGCGGCGGACGCGCCGACGCGTTCGAAGCTTCGGGCGGAGGCAACGGCTATTTTCGAGGGGGCTCTATAAATAGACCATTGGCCGGCCTTGGGGAGGTTTCTTCGCCATTTCTTCATACCTAAGCATACTTTGAGCAAGAGAGACACTCCCCCACTCATCTCTTTGATTCATTTGCTAATCTTGAGAGAGATTTGAGTGAGAACAAGTGATTTGCATTGAGAGTTGCATCTAGAGGCACTTGTTCATCGAGTGAGCTGCGGATTCTTGTTACTCTTCGGTGATTCCCGTCACCGTAGACGGTTTGGAGCAGCGGGTGGTGGTTGAGCTCGACTTGGTGTTTGTTCGAGGCCACACCGGGTTCTTGTGAGGGGTTCTTGATCCTTCCCCGCGGGAGTTTGCGAAAGGATACTCTAGTGGATTGCTCATGGCTTGTGGATCCTTGTCTTGTGTGGAGATTGCGGCTCCCCATTGGGGTCTTTGGCACCGAGCCAATTGAGCGGGCAACTCACCAAGCAAGTGCATCGCCACAACGAGGACTAGCTTGCCGGGAAGCAAGTGAACCTCGGTAAAAAATCATTGTGTTGATTTGTGATTGCCGAGGCTTCGACCTCCTTGTGCTTGTGCTTGAGATCTCTAGGTGATTGGCTACTACACCGGTGATTGGCCATCTTCTACTCTTTGCGGCGGTATAAACTCCCTTCACTTCCTTACATTCCGCAAAGTAGAATTGCTTGTTGTGGTCGGTCAGGAACCACTCTTTGAGTAGTTTAAATCTCGTGGGTAGAACTACTTGTTGTGGTCGGTCGGGAACCACTCATTGTGTAGAGTAAATCCCGTGGGTACAATTACTTGGTTGGTATTGGTGAACCAACATTGTGTAGCTTGATCACCTTTGTTGTGTGCAATTGATTTGAGTAGCCTTGCTTGGTAGGACGGCTTGCATAAAGTAATCGAAGCATTTGCTTTGCACATTTGCCGACTTGCTATCTAAATTGGTGTCTAGTGTTTTTGCTAGAATTTTTATTAGGCTATTCACCCCCCCCCCCATTGTGTCCTTTCACTATAGCGGCGCATAGCTGCCAGAAACAGCCGCCGCAAAATTTGATAGCCCGCTATTTTTCGTGGTATATAAGTGATTATACACGTATTAAATGATTAAAGAAAAAAAATTAGTATCCGCATTTTCTACTTGTCAACATAACATTTTGAGTAATAGATCACATTATTTGTTGATGACTCTTTTGGATTATACTAGTATAGTGCCCGTGCATTGCCACGGTTTTATTTAAGAGATGAACTGGAATATATGCAAATTGAAACACCAAAAAGATGGTTTCACTACTTAAGGCTTAGCTGTTATGACTCAACATATTACAATACAAACCAATTGTATGATTTGTGAAATCCTTTTTACATCAAACAATTACATTGTTACACCACTATTTACGATACAACCAAATATGTAAATGGAAATATATATTATAACTTCAAAAATTCTTTGACTATTTGATCTGTAGTTTCTTGAAAGAGTAAAATGATGGTAGCCACCACATAGCCCCCTTTAGCCATCAGCTCCTGGAGGCTCCATTTTTGCTCCATTTTTGCATGCACCGAACTGAACCACAACATGCCTTTGGTTTGAGGTTTTGCACAAACTAACCTACAGAATTTGATCCGAAATCCTTCAAGTTGACAAGTCCAAAGCAGAGTTAAGTTCAAGTAGATTTTAAGCAACTAAATTACATATTCGCTGTAGTCTGTTAAGCAAATGAAAAAAGATTGCAGTAATACCCTTCATGTAGAAAATGATCATTTTAAAATAGATGAGTTGTATGGCAATGCAGGCTGTGCTTATTGAAGGACACATTGTAAAGCACATCTAATCCTTCTTCAAGCTCGTTTCCCATCCCACCAGGGGCGGCAGATAGCTCACACAGTGGTGGTGGCAACAATAGCATCTGAGATTCATTAGTACATGATTTAGCTAATATAAAAGTCATTTCCTCTCAAACTATAAATTTTGATAATCAAAACAAACCACCATATTTTCCTCTCAAGAAAAAATACATCATATTTAAGTAGCTTGACATAAAAAGTTTCAGAAACCTTACCTTTTTCATTATTTGTCATCTATTCCCTTTCTTTCGACTTCAATCAAAATTCACCATTCTTATGCTTGCCTGCCTGCATCATATTGTTTAAAGAATAAATATAGGAGCATTGCCGCATAAACAAGCAAGAGCTGCATTTTGGACTGGACAACGTTAAATTTGTACCAATTTGGAGTAAGAATTGGCTTGCAAGTGGAAGCTCCTGTGCGTAAACTGAGTGATACCAAAGTTCTTCCTCCATCGAACAGAAAATGAACAAAAATGCAGAACGCACAGATGGATCACCTGTTGATCTACTGCTTCCTTTTACCAGCTTTTTATCTGCCTTTTTTCTCATAATCTGTAGTACAACATCAGAGTTAGAGGAAGAAGCAACTCTACAGGATGAGCCACAGATATTAATTTAGTTTCTCAATTTACAAAGGAGAAATTAACCCTGACCCATCAGGCTGTATTGTACCTGTAGCGGTAGGAGCGCTGTTGCATAGTCCAAATTTGTTGTGCAATTGGATTAGTCGGTGAGTAAGACACCCATAAAACTCAAGATGCACAACCATGTAATTTAAACAGTCCAAATTCAGTAGGAAGAAGCAAAGAGGGGCATTGCCTAACATTTGAAAGAAGTAAGAATTGCACGGCAGGAAGCTAACAAGCATGATCCTTGCCTCGTCCGTCTCCTCCTCCTCCTCAGCAAGAGCTGCAGATATATATCATATTTTCAGTAAAGAATGTGTACACCAAATGCTTGAAATATTTTGTACTGTCAAATGAATAAATTTCAGAGCTGAGGCTGACTATATATATGACAAGAACCACGATGAAATTAAGAGAAGACAAACAATAAGGTTTGTGCAATGCATGTCGAGGCCAAGATTGAATAACAAAAGGATACTTTTTAGGATGTCAATCAGTGGTCAAATTGGATGATACAGTATACACAAATACAAATTGGATGATACAGTATACGCAAATACGCCGGATCACAAATTCACAATATGTGAATTACCAATATAGAAACCTCCGTCTCTAGTCTCTATTGTCTACCAACTCCTCGATAACATTTCACAATCAATCAGTCGCAAATTTCTCAGAAATGCCAAACATGGAGAAGGTGAGAACTTACTCTGTGGCTCCTGGAAAATTCAAAAGCCTGCCCAAGGCGTGTGGCTTCTGAAAAATTCAGAAGCCCACCCAAAGCGTGCATGTTACCTAGCCAACCTTTCAACAACAGCTAGAAGAGAGTGGTCCTCATTTGTATCTTGCCTATAAAAAAAACTTGCTCCTGTTTTAGAATGGCAGAGACTATTGTGTTAACCACTAAACATAAATGTTATTCAAAGGAAAAGGGAGTAGGACCCTTACAAGGTAGTAAAAATATGAAGCTCCTATAGAAACACTCTCCGTCAGAATAGGCATGCCAGGTTCAGTACATTTGAATGAAATTCCAGTCATTGCTCAGCAATCATTTCGTGGAGCTTGTGTAATGCCTAATGAACCCGTGTACTTTTCTGGACAAAGACAAGAACAAAGGAATTCAAATCAAAATGATCTAAACAAGGAAGCATCAGTTCTAGTATGGGACTCTAATTTGTTATTTTTTCAGGTTTCCCCATATAAGAAAACTTTAAGCCACTAATTTGTTATTTTAAGCATCAGTTTTTGCTGATACTGATTTTCTGGGAAGAAAGAAAGAACATATAGCACATTTCTTAAATTCAGTACAAATCCTAACAAAGGTCTTAATCATGCTAAATGGAAAGATTTTCTCACATCTGAATCAAGATGGTGAGAATAAGAGTTTTCATCAATCATCTCATAAAAATGTATATCTGTGTCACATCTTGTCTAAGCCTACAGTAATGTGATATAAATTGGCCAATAGTAATGTGATATAAATTGGCATGCATGGCCTATATTTATATTTTAAGAAGATGCATTTCTTCTACCAGTGAAACAAACCTGCAAAAAGACAGTTGCAGCTTGGAAGTTATCTACCATTCTCAGCAGCTCTTTTAGTTTGATAGAAAGAAAAAATGAGAATATGAAGATTAGTAGCCATGCACAAGTATCATCGATCTCCGAACTAACAAACCTTGTTCCTGCAGAAGTTCCCATAGTAGAAACGACGTGTCTGAATCTGGTAATGCTTCAAAGAAGATCCTTTGTGTGATCACTGGAGGGAGGGAAAAATCAGTTCAAATCTGGATGAGTGAAAAAATAAGCAAGTAGCTTTTAGTATTTTTTTTTATCTTCCCTACACTGAAGTTCCATTAAATTATGTTTCACTGGAGTGCCAACATTATATCTGAAGAATTGCAAACAATATAACTTGAGAATATTCGGAGTAGATGGTTCACTGAATTTGGAGACCTTGATCGAAGCATGTAATTTGCAAAGACAAGAATTTTGGGTGAAAATAAGTCTAGGTTCCGCTCCTCGTACCTGAGAACTTGCCAAGCAGAAGGAATCAGATCCAGGTTCTTGAGCTCATCCGGTCATCCCTATGCAAGGTGAGAGGAGAAGTCAGTGCCCGATTGAGGATCCGCATAAACGAAATTGGGGCTTGGCTGGCTTTTACTTACCTGTCCCTTGAGCTGCAACTTCTGCAGGGATCTTCTTGACTATGGCATCACTGGGCTTCTCGAATGGTGGGATTTTTTCAGGGGCGACGGGAGAGGAAGAAGACCAGGCAAGCAAGCCAATTGCGTCCATCCAGCCTCGCATCGCTAACAGCCGGCGACCGCCGTCGGGGCGTTTGCCTGGCAGAGCAGATCGATCTGTACCCTGAGCGACACAAACCCTGGCGCAGACAGAGAAACAAGAGGGGGAGTTCGGAGGTTTTACCGGCGTAGGAGTTGGTGATGTCTACGGCGCCGTGGGAGGAGACGCCGAGGAGGACGCTGACTCGCAAAATACCCAGCCGGTGGGGGCGAGGGGAGACGGCGACGGCGGTTCCTTAGCGAGCAGCGGACGTGGGTGAGGTGTGCGGGGGGAAGGTGGAAGCGGTTTTTCTCTTTCTTTACGGAGGAGGACGGGAGGTGAGCGCGAGATTTACAGAGAGGGTGGGTTACGGTGCGGGGCGCGGGGTTACGAGAGCGGGGTCGTTAGCGAGGGGATTACGATACTTTTGGGTTCTTTTAGTAGTAAGATTCGTGTGACAATGAATAATCAACGAGTTATTGGTTCTCATGAATTTGTGTGAACCAGTTGCCGACTGGCCAACTATATGACTACTAGGGTGTGGATTGTGGTCAAGGGTCAGCGCCTAACACCTGTGCCTCCAAACAACTCCGGCAATGCATGATGCTTTCCTTATTTTTGAGAACCGATCTGCAGATGTCGTTCTACATCATATTTTTTAAGTGCTTTTTCTACACCACACAAACTTTTGGGACTCCTTGAATTTCAACAACAAAGTCCAGTTCTAATGCTCACAAAGTTAGTTCTAATGCTCCTAACATTCAACACCGCAGGTACCCTTCCCTCTTTCTGCTCCTACTTCCATCCCTGCATCAATGTCCGACAGGCAAAGACACCAGAGGACAATGCCAAGCTAAGTACAATACCTATGTAGTGTTGCCAGCATCCAATGGAAGGAAAGCAGGCTCGAAGGATGTTGTCCTTTCGTCGCGTTTAGGATTGGGAACCCAACGACATGCTGATCTGGTATTGAATTCAAGAACAATATATAAGGAGGATAAAACAGATCACATGCATCAAGGATGCAAATTTCAATATTTGTAGAGCACTGTACCACGACCAATAATTAGCGTCAAAATTAATTGAAGCATCCTCGTTGTGGTAGTTGATCCATGGAATCAAATAGGTCATAGATGAAATGCAGGATACTAGCGGAGGCCTATTATTTTATGACATCTTTGGCAGGGTTTTGACCTTTTTAAACAATGGAGACAGGGTAGGCTAGGACACCTCGAGTTATCATCTCGAGTTATCATTGTTTTATAGACTTATTGTCAAGACATAGACAAGCAGGTAGACACTAGGGGAGGATGCACCTTAGGCGGACGACTCTGAAGAGGATTACTAATATCTGAAGAGGAGGCACCTACCACTACCGGCTGAACAACACAACGCGGTCTGCACTTACATCTAGAGTTCCTATTAATGGTTGATTTCTCTTATATTTTTTTTTTGATTTTTATGATTATTACTAATTATAGGAATTAATTAACACTAATGAGATGTGCTCGAAAAAATAAATCTTAGAAACTCTTAAAAACAATGAATACATTCGCCCATGGTTGAGTTTGTGGAACACAACTGGTTTTTGTTTCCTGGAGCACTACCAAAGTTGGTGGAACAAAGTCATGCACACTTTAATAACCATAATAGAAGTAAGTGTTTAGTTGAAACCTTATCTTCAACTATGCTTTGACTTGAAAATTGACATACTTGTTGTTCTATAGTCTATACATATGCATATATACACTCTGCATGCATACTTTGAATTGGCCTTTTCTATGTTTACCTTATCTTCAACTATATGTAATTTAGCCTCACTGTTTTCTTAGGAGTGGCTAGGACCTCACCTGTTGAGTTCTCCGCAAAAAGAGGGATCTTGGTGCATCTTGTGCCAACATGTGTACTTTGTAACTCTTTCACTGTTATTAATGAAAGCCGATAACAGATCTTTCAAAAAACAAAAGCATCATAGAGTCATTTTCAGATTTTTCTTTTAAAGAATGATATGATTGGGGTACAATTTAGCTTTAGATTACTTTACGTAATATTTGATAGTAATATATAGTGTAGTCAGGTGCAATTTCGATGCTTATATTATTTTCATAGTGATATAGGGGACACTATAAGTTCCCTATCTTGTGTAAAATATGTCAGGTGGTTGGCAATTTTTAGAAAATAGATTAGTTCTGATATTATTACTAACAATAATGATTAGATTATGCCGGAGTAGATTGCCAGATGTATTTATAGTTTGAAGAATTTCTAAGATTTATTTTTCTACCGTATCTCTGAGTATTAATTCCTCCAATTAGTAATTGTAAAAAGAGAACATCACAAATATAAAAGAAACGAACCATTTATAAGAACCCTGGCAGTGAGTGCAGACTGCACGGTGTTGGTAGTGGTAGGTAATAATAATCCTCGAATGTTGGATGTGTATAACAATCCGCTGCACATCATCATCTTTCATCATCCATCTCGATCGTCTTGGTGTGTACGGAGAACACGTACTCAAAACGAAACAACGCAGGTCCGGCACCAACACTGGAGCATGTCTTGAGTACAGCAGGTACTGTTACACCAACCCCCACAAAACGCAGTTCTTACACTATCTATCTTCAGTAGACTATACGCCGCCAGGGACACAGAAGATTCTACTCCGTATAACCATAGTCCATCGTCGTACCTCCACGTTGATCCGCTCCAAAACCCCGTCTCCCGGCCTCGACCATGGCTAAGCTCGGGACTGCAAAAGGCAGAAACAGATGGCGAGGCAACTTGGACCTGCCGGCGTGCAAGTGTGGGCGGGCGGGCGCGTTTTTCTCTCCACTCCAGTAGTCCAGCCGAAGGGGTTGTTGGCTGGTTGCTTGTCCAACTCGGTGTTCGAAGGTGTTCGCCCAAGTAAACGCCTCACCAACTGAAACAAAAGCGGGGTGGAGAAAATGAGGCCAGCGCCGGGCCGGGGGAAGGTGGCTGACGAGTGACGATGCCAGAATGCCACGCGACAAGTTGCTGACTTTTTTTAGCCCGCGCTTCGCTTCTCCGCTTGGTTGCAGGCCGTTCTCCGTCGGACGTCGGTCCAACCCGAAGGCCCGGCCGGACCCGTACGCGGTTCCGCCACCGGGCAGAGAAAGCTGCCGAGCAAGCTGGAATGCTTCCTCTTTTGCTGATCTCACGCGCCAGAACGGATGCGTCACGCGAATATGGGATATGAGATATGGGTAATGGATAACGGCGCCGGAGAAGGTTCTGCTAGGTGTTTCCTTTGACTGCTAGCTGGAAAAGTGGAAATATTGTGTCTTGTTTTTTCTTTCTCGGTGTGGCTTCTGCTGAACGGTTCCAGTTAGTGACTTTTGATGATCTAGGAGACTAGGACTGGAATTTGGCTGCAGGAAATCCTAACTTGTCATCGCTTTTTTTTTTAATTTCCTGTTCTTTTCCTGCTGATGATCGTAACGGTTTGTGCGTACCCTTGTTACGACTTTCAGAACATAAATGATATAGTCAAAAATCACATAAGGAAATTGTTGAACAGTATTCCATTGTTACGTACTCCATCCATCCAGTGCAATACTCACTTTTAAGGAGTCAAACCATTTAAATTAAGCAAAAATTATATATATAATAAGTACCCCTATGTCTTTTAAAAAAGAAGTCATTCTTGAACACCAACTTTTAAAAACTTTGATCAATAATATAAAAAAATATTAATGTTTATAATATATAATTAATATCATCATATAGATCTATATGCGGTAATGCTACTAGTCTTACGTCCTAATCTTAGGACGCTCGTGAGCTGCCGAGTGGGCCGCGCGTGGCCCATGAGCCTTGGATGCTTCACTCGGGGAGAGATAAAAAAAGGATGGGGCTGCTGCTTGCTTCCGTCATTTTCGTCCACCCACTTTCTCCTCCACTCGTCTTTCCTCTCTCTCCGGTTCCGTCACCGCGCGCAACCGTCGCCGTCGCCGCCATGCGCACTCCTGGTCTTCGGCGCTAGCTTCGTTGCCCGCATCGCGCACACCTGACCGTGGTTGCTTCCTCTCTCTTCGCCTTGCATCCTCCATGCATGGAGAAGCTCGGGCATGGCGTTGGAGTCGGACCCGGCGGCGGCCGCCGCCGACCCGCGGGATCCGGCGTCGGTGGCCGCGGATCTGGCGAGAGCGATGGTGGAGCCGCACGGATCCGGGCGGATTCGCCCTAGGCAGGCCTGCTCCTTCCACTCCCTTGCCTCCCTGTCTTCTCCTCCATCTTCAGGGGGGATGAGCTAGGGTTTCGGTCGGATCCGCCAGCGGCGGCTGTGGATCTGCGGGGATTCGGTCGTGGCGGCCCTGAGTCCAGCGGGTTCGCCGGGACGGTGCTGGTTCCTAGCGGATCCGGCCACAGCGTAGCGGGATCTGGCGGCGGCGGCTGCAGATTTGGTGAGGGCGACGGTGGATCCGTGCGAATCCCGCCTGGTAGGCGTCTTCCTTCTCTACTCTTCATGCTCGTCCTCCTCTTTCTGGATCTGGCTCTGATCTCGTTTTTTTTGTGTTTCAACTTTGTGTTTCTCGTTGTTGCAGTGCCTATTCAGGTGATGTTGCAGTAGGGGGGGCGAGGGTTCCTGAGAGCCTTTTGGTGCCTATCCAGTTTGGTTTGGTGTTGTATCATTGATTCAGAAGTGCATGTTGCACTAGCTGGTTGCATGTTGTTTCCATGAGTTGTTTGTGGTGTTATCCCACCGGGGTACAAATATGCATGTTTCGCAGTAGCTCGCGACATGTTTCACAAGTTATTTTATTGTTGTTGCAGCAGTATGTCTTTTTGTGTTTCAGCAGTTTCGCGAACCAAAGTGTTGTAATACCTCGCGACATGTTTGTTTCATAAGTTGTTGTGCTGATATTGCGGCAGTATGTCATTTTGTGTTTCAGTAGTTTCACGAACCAAAGTGTTACAGTAGATCGCGACATGGTGTTTCATAAGCTGTTTTGCTGATGTTGCGACGGTATGTCCATGCGTGTTTCAGTAGTTCTCGCCATGTTGTTTCATACGAAGATTTGTTGTTTGTTGCAGCAATACGCCCATGTGCGTTTCAATAGTTTTGTTTTGCATACCAAAGTGTTTCTCCATTTTTTTGTGATCCCTTGTGGTGTGGTGGGGGTGCTGTGGTGGCGAGTTAGTAGTTGTGCAAGGTCGGAGACGATGACGGGGGGACGCGCTGGATTTTTGCGAATGCGGACGAGCGACCGATGACGGGGATCTGTTTTGTCCTTTTTTTTTCGGGCGGAGTGGGCCGGGCCGTTGCTAGCGCGGACCGTCCTAGCTTAGGACGTCCTAGCGCTAGCAGCTCCCATCTATATGAGGCAAAGAACACAAAACGTTGATAGTCGCGGCCCGCACATTGTTTATAACACCCTAACGAGCCAAAAGGCCCAAAAGTATCGACCCAGGGCCGAACACTACCTTACCCAAGGCCTAAACCTAATAAAGTAGAAAGGCCCAAGCAAATTCATTAATCAATCCATTTCAAAACGACGTACATTCCTGTACCGAACAAGACCTCAGGCCCAAGAACAAACTTGGATGAAGTCGAAGTGTTTCATTTTGTAACCCATTCTGTATACGCATAAACGGGCTTCTGGAGCTTCAGTTCTAAGTTAGGCCCATCTACGTATTTAAAATCAGACCCGATTGCTTCGGATTTTTTAAGGGGAAGTTTCGCTACCGAGTTACTAGATTTTTTGTACTAATTTTCTAAAAAAAAAACTAGATTTTGTACTTCTCTGTTTCGTTTTTTCGCTAGACGATATAACTTACACAGTAATTTTGGGCACGTAGCAATGAGTTTGTAATTTTGTATACCTTTTTTTTTTTTTTTGCAATTCACTCACGCCCGTACGGAGACGGACTCCGAGTTTAATACCCTACACGTACGAAACGGCGAAACGTACGCGTTGCTCCCCTGATGCACATGATCGCACGTGCACCGTCTACCTGCTCGGGTTGACAAACTCACCTGCACGAACCAGGAGTCAGTGTTCTCACCACCGCACATGCGAGCGAGACTTCGCGAGGATCCCAAGCCCCAAGTCTCCTCTCCCTACGATTTCACCTACCCTTCTTAGTTCTTACTGCACGTACCAGCAAGCGTTCGGTGTGGATGGATTAATCTTCATTGCTGCAAATTGCAGGAATCGCCCGTTACGAGTGCAACAGCACCACGCTTCCGGCTGCAGCGTTTTTCTCAGAAGATGGCAGCTGCCGTCGGCGATTTTAGTGCGGAAGGCTGCAGGGTTTTTTTTTGGTACACAAGTGACAAAAGTTGTGGATCGTAAAGTAACAATTGCCTGTGTACATGGGCCCACCTTCAGACTCTCAGTGTGAGAGTGTCAGCACTCACAGAGTCACAGTAATAATACTCAGCACCATGCATCATCAAGCAACGTGCCGCAGTAATAAAACAAGAGGCTCTTCTGCGCTAGTGGTGGACAGTGGTAGTACGTGTTGGCTTGTTGCCATGCCACTGCTTTCTGTTCCACCGTGCCGATCTGCAGTTTTCACATGTCTGAATGCACTGCTGGTTTTGTCTCTGGATTAAGCCAAGGCTTCGTGCACCACGTCGCTGTTACTAGGTCATTAGGTGCTACTCATTCCCTACGCCCTGACGCCGACCTACAACCAGAGCACAGTAAGTAAGATCTGAAAGGTGACCTCACCTCAATCATTGAGCAAGCACGACCAGTCTCCCGTGTGACTTGTGCAACCGAATACCAGAAAAACAGTGCTAGTATAAATCCCTAGCGGACTAGCCTGCTAATGATTATCTTGCTACTAATGTTTATCACTATGCGTGCTTAGTCATAAATACTTAGCTCCAACGAATCCTGACAGCGACAAACCACGCGACAACGAGAACAAGACCAAATGGTAGGTCAGAAATTACCCAGGATCGAGAGAGCCATCCGCCGAATCATCACAATAATGCAGCTTCCGAAATCCAATCGCAACAAGTAATCGCCGCAATTCGCCTAGAAATGCCAGTCCCTGGCTCGATCACTCACCACCGGTCACGTACCACACGGTCAGCATCTAATCTGACGGCGACTCGCGGCCAGACGGCCGTCGGAAAGCCAGGCCAGCGGCGACGGCCGAGATCTCGGGAATCACGTCGACTTGACGGGCTCGAGGTTCGCCCGGGGCCGCCCCTGTGTAGATGCCAAAAACTTGCGATGGGTTTGCTGTGACATTGCGGCGGATGTGGACAAGGATAATTCCCTGCTGGAGTGCGGCGAGCCGGACGGCGAAATGGAGAACGGAGATGATGGTGCCCCGGCCGTCGCTTTTGATTGATGTGGTGACCGCGGCAGGTGAGCTAGCAATGGTCATCTCCACACACCGCACCGCCGCGGGGGCGGCCGGCGAGTCATCATTTCAGAGTGCGGTGCGGTCTCATCTCAGTATCCCACGCGCGGTGTCTTGTGTTTACACGAGCACAATGATCTGGAGAAGAGAGAAACCACGAGCAACTTGCAGCGAAGATTGTCAGATCATCAGTTGACGTACACATGCCCGTACACCGAGTACACGAAGGAGGCTGGATGGTGCAGTGTGGGTAGCGGACGCCGGACGGACCTACGCCAGGATGAAGCCATGAACGGATGCACGGTTCCCAGGGGACCAAAATCATGGCCACCAGTTGGGTTTCTGTTTCTCTGACAGCATTATTGGGTTCTATGATAAGAGATGAGCACCGAGGCCAACTAAGCAGGCATCCCCCCTTCGCTTTCCCTGGGGCCTGGGGGACATCTGATCCGAGTGCTCCCAAGCAAGTCATGGCCTCCATCTCTGGCAAGCCGAGGGATTCCCTGTTCTATCCGCATGTACTTGTGCTTCCCCGGGTTATTGAACACAGGTGTCCTTGGCCCCAGGCACCGAATAATGCACCGAAAAATCATTTTGTAGGCTGTAGCTCCACCGATCGATGCTACTACTCCATTTCTGATTTTGGCAATTGGCACTGTCAGTTCTAAATTAGAACATCACCCGTTCTTATTTGTTTTTTTAAGGGACGTTTTTTTGAGGTTTTTTAAGGGATTAAGGGACGTTACATTACAAGATTGAGAAAGTCTTGCTGTGAAGTGTGAAGCAGTAACCATGTAGTACGATCATAAACAAGTTCAGGAATTTATTGCTCCCTCGCCGTTCTTGAGTGAGTACCCGACCTCTGAGCTTGCGTTTTCACAAGCGGAGACGCCCGTTGTTAACATCACCGTCAGCCAGCTCGCACCGAAGCACAATATGTCCGCGACGCCGTCGCTTTCTCGCCCCACGCTCACCTCAGCTCAGCTCAGATCTCCACAGGGCCCCCACGTCCACGTCGACGGCCACCGCCGCCTCCCCTATATAACCCGCGCCCGTCTCCTCAGATCAGCAGCCAGCCGTTTCCTCGGCATCTCAAGGAACTCCTCTCACTCCAGCACCGCACCCGAGACGCATCAGGCTCACAACACACTCTGCGATGGTGGACGTGGACCACCGGATGGCGGGGCTGGCCCCATCGGTGGCGCACACGGCGGCGCTACGCCGCCTGTCTACGCGCGCCGCCGCGGGGGCCGCCTCATCCGCATCGGCCGCGTCGCCGTCGCCGCGGCACGGGCTGCACTCCTTCCACGCCGTGGCATCAGGGGTGCTCTCCCACCTCCGCGAGGCCGCCGGGGTGACCGTCCTCCCGGGGCTCACGGACGCGGAGCTGGCCCGCGCGGAGGCCGAGTTCGGGTTCACGTTCCCGCCGGACCTCCGCGCGGTGCTCGCGCTCGGCGTGCCCTCGGGCCCCGGGTTCCCGGACTGGCGCAGCCGGGCGGGGCTCCGCGCCGCGTTCGACCTCCCGGGCGCCGCGGCGTCGCTCCAGGTGGCCAGGGGCGCGCTGTGGCCGCGGGGCTGGGGCCGCCGGCCCGCCGACCCGGACCGCGCCCTGCGGCTGGCCCGCGCCGCGGTCCGCCGCGCGCCGCTGCTCGTGCCGCTCTTCGACCGCTGCTACCTGCCCTGCCGCCCCTGCCTGGCCGGCAACCCGGTCTTCTTCGTCGCCGACGACCGCGTCCTCTGCTGCGGCCTCGACCTGCTCCACTTTTTCACCCGCGACGCCGCGTTCCAGCCGACGACGACGGCGATGGGGATGGATCACGCCGTCTCCTCCTCCTCCGCGTTCGCGTCCTCCCCTTTCCTCTCCTCCACCGGCGGCGCGACGACAAGCAGGTCGTCGTGCACGCGCCGGAGCCTCGACGCGGTCCAGGCCCCGCGGTGGATCGAGTTCTGGAGCGACGCCGCGTCCGACCGCCGCCGCCGCGACTCCTCGTCCTCGGAAGCCTCTACCGCCTCCACTTCCTCCGCCTCCTCCTCGTCGTCATCAAGCTGCTCATCGCCACCCCGGCGGTCGACCCCGCGGTGGGTCGACAACTACCTCGAGGACCTCGGATCAATGCTGAAGAAAGGCGGGTGGAGGGACCGCGAGGTGGACGAGATGGTCGAGGTCACCGCCTCCGGGTCCATCTTCGACGGCGAGGAGCCTCCAGCGCCCTACTCCGAGGCTGTCCTCGACGCGCTGGTGCTCAAGACCGACCGGTGCTCGGACTCGCTCCGGCGCGCCGGGTGGACCTCCGAGGACGTGTCGGACGCGCTGGGGCTCGACTTCCGGCGCGGTGACAAGGCGCGCTCCCGGTCCGCCGCCGTGCGAGTCCCGCCGGAGATCGCCGCCAAGGTTCAGCGCCTCGCGCAAGCGCTGGCACGCCCGTGACATCACATCCGTCGATCTCGACGCTTCTCATCTTTGTTATCTCGAGTCCGAATCAAATTAGACTTAGTATAATTAAGTGAGAAAGTAAACTAGACCATGTTCGCGCGCATGAGCGCGGGAGTAAATATGCCGTGCTCATGTGCGCCAAGCAGCACCGTGTTCGTTGTAAGATACAGTGTCCCAGACAATGAGAGATAAATTCGCCGAGAAGGCACATTTGCACAGTAATTAAAATTAAAACGCTCCATGATCTGCAACGGACTAGTGGTTGTTTTAAATGTTTCTTTGAGACCGTTAGTACGTCGAAGCTTTTAACATAACAGTCACGGTGGGCGTGGGTGGGTGCTGATGTGTGCCTACTGGCTATAGCTTTGTTTATGATATATCCGAAAACAGATCATGCGAACCTTCCTTCAATAGTCCCAATCCGACAATAGCTAGCATGGATCAGCAGACAATGCAACTATGCAAGGTCCATAATCGAGTTGCAATCACGCTTTCACAGGCTGTATGTAGCATGAGCATGTTTTGCTTGGGTGCCCGGCATGAGGAGCATACGTGCGTTGCCTCCCGGTCGCGACATCCTCTGCTGTTCCTTGTAGCTTTTCTTCCCCTGCTAACTACGCTTTGCGGTCATGATCATTTTAATTTGTGGTACAAGCTAGGCCGATTAACAACTCCTAACCACAGTTGCCCTTTTCGTATCTGAAAGGAAACGAACATCGTGGAGGCAGTTAGCCAATGGTCCCTTTCCGTGCGCCACGGTGTACCCGCCCAAAAAGAAAGGCTTTGTCCCTTGCTTTCCATCGTCGCAGTTGCGCGCGGCACGGGCGCGACCGCGCGACGCGAGCGGCCCGTGGTCCGTGGAGGCGTCCGTGAACAAGGCTAGCGCCCTCTCGCTTTGCTTGTGAGCCCGCCGTGACCGAGGCAGGCACCCAGCGAGCGGTGGCGCGGCAGCCATTAATGCATGCACCGGCGACCCGGCGCCATTGCCGCTGGGGAGGTGAAGCCCACGGCGTCGCGTTGCGGTTGGCGCCTGCCCACTCCCGTGTGTCCGACTGCCCGTCTGACCGTGGCGTCTCCGACATGCGCGTAGATATGGTCATGGACAAGGAGAGTACCCATGCCCAGTTCTGAAAAAAGGTGGCTGGGAGGCAGCTGGCTCTACAGTCTACCGCTGACGGACTGACACTGTGACACATGCATTTTCTACTTCACTGTTTATGGTATTACTCGTTCTTGACTAGTACTATTACTAGTATTAATTTGAAGGAAATGGTACGGTGTTGCCATCGTCTTACATCCGTCCTTCACTTTCACGGATACGGCTATCATTATCAAATCTTCACGTAATCATATGAACTGTTGGGCAAAACCACACCTGATGGGTCAATATTTGTTGGACAGGCCGGGTCCAAGACATACTAAGATCTGCGGCAGGTAGGACGGTAAGTCAAACAATATTTGTTACAATCTGTCAGCCGTTCTCATCTACTTCCGAGGATAGTTTTATCATACATATATACTCTCTTCTACCTTGGTTACCTTGATGTTCAAACTTATAACTGCGATCAAGCTTTTTGATCAACATCACAGCTTCAACTAAAATGCAATAACAAAACATGTTTCATGGATAATTTAGTGAAACCAATCTGATAGATGTTGATGTATAAAGTTGAACAATGTTAGAAAACAAATTGACTTAGCACAAGGCTAAAGTGACCCACAACCACAATTTAGAAAAGATGGAGTAGAAAACCTCGGCAAAGTATCAGGGTAATCGATATGACGATCTTTCAGCCCATGTTTCAAAATAAAGTTTGTGTACCTTTCTGCATACAAATCCAGGACCTACTATTACCCTGTCACGCTACTGAACACGGCTTGTCCGTGAGCTAGCTCCTGGCTTATATGGCAACTATGCCCAAGAAACGCAGCAAGTCTACCTGCAACCACGCTGTAACGAGCGCGCTAGGATTTTGTTTAGACACTGCGTGCATGGTGGACCTTTACAATGCAACCGACAATTGACCTCGTAGCTAGTATCTGAAAGTGAAAGTCCATCGGACCACATACATATTCTATTGTGGTCCTTCCTTCGGTACTCCTTCCACTCTATATATCGCCTCGAGCCTTCTCTTCGGTTTGGGTAAAGTCCTACATGGACAGTTCACACCAGGTTTTGTAATGCCATTTTTTGTTGACAAAAACGGATATGACTGGAAACCATTTTGTGATCCGACTGTAAAGTAATGTTCCAGTTTGGCTCATTTGCCTCGCGAGGGAACATGCACCGAACAGTGTATATACAGTTAGCACCTCAAAGTAGCAACCGCGATTATTCAGTGTGGCACGCCTACAGATGCTGCACGAGACGGGCACATTATACTACTACTAGTCGGCACGCTAGCTCTGTACCGGCTCCACCCCTGCTTTGAGATCGGGGACCAATCCTGATGAGCAGATGCTCATCATCTGTAACTAACGGTAACCAACTGGAGTACTAGTATTAAAGTACGAGATGTGCGTATATTTTGCCAGCATGCAACATGTACATCCGTGCATTATGTATGCAAGTTCGTACGTAGTACGTGCACGGGCTTAATATAATTATCTGTTCCCTAGGGGAGCAGTGCAGGGGGCACACGATGCGGTGCACTGGCGGACGCAGCACGGGGACATGGGTGTACAGATGTACACCCAATATTTTCGAGAAAAAAATTACATGTACCATGCATATACATGTATATGCACTTAGTATATAGGTAGACCGAACTCTGTACATTTGATTAAGTAAATAAAGAGTTAGAAAGGCTACATGACATCCAGCTGGTGCTTAGTTTATTTGATTACAGGTACTTTATGCATATACATCCAAACTCTGTATATACATGTATCAGTACATTTGATTAGTACCGTCCAGCTGGGCCAGCCTTCTATATCCCATGGAGCAAACTCACGGAGAGAACCAGCTTAAGACATCTTAACATGTTTTTCTACAAGTTGATGATTAAGACATCTAATTTCTTGATTCCAAAAGCCGTCTCGTCGAATAAATCTTTTATTTTCCTTTATTAGTTGGGGCTTCACTCAACGTAAAAAAAAGTTGACTTCACAAATATTGTATCTATTAATTAATTGTAGTAATGTGCTATGCTCTAAGTACTGTTTGTTTTGAACTGATGAACATTTAGCTTTACATATGCCGCAATGGTTTGATTTTTTATGTGTATATATGTAGCATGTACACCCAATGTTGAATTCCTGCGTCCGCCACTGATGCGGTGGGAGTTTATATTATACTGCGCACAGAAACGAAAAAGCCATGGACTTACTTGGACCACACCATTTGTTAATCATCGCAGCTAATCGCCATCGGATGCCAATAATGCCTATGTATAATCGTCAGGTCATTGGCCGAGTTGGCCGAGGAAGGAAGTGAGCGAAGCGTGCGCGAAGCAGCAGACGGATGTCACGGATCGGACCGGCGGGGCGCCGGGGCGAGCAGCAGTGACAGATCGGCCGTGCCGGGCAAATATTCGCCCTGCCACCTTCCTAACGAACGACCACGATACGATATGCTCGCGGTACGGAGGAGATAATGAACATTCCCTTTTGGCGGTCATTCGCTCGGTTGGCTTTCGAGCGAACGCTCCGACCGCACGCTCGGTTTTCTTTTTTGTTTCGTTTCCTTTCCTTCCTTTTATGTCCAACGGCGCACATGACGATTCAACGACGACGCGGACTCGAACCAAATTTTCATTCCGAAATATTCCCCCTTCCTCCTCCGCCCTTTGACGAGTTTGAACAGTTCAGCTTATTCCTCATTGCGCCGCCGCCCTAGACGGCCACCGGGGGCTCACCGGCTTTGGACCCGAGCGCCGCTCCCGCACCGGCGCTGGCGTCGCCCTCTTCTCCCTGCTGACGGGCACGGCCTTTCCCCTCTCCCCTTCTCGTTCCAGCTTTCCTCCCCTGTTCTTCACGGCCACCTCTTCGTGACGACGTCGCTGAGATTCGATTCAAGGGGTTGGCTATGGGTGTTCTCCGGGATTCATCCAAGGTATTGCTCAGATCTGTTCCCCTCTAATTTCGCTTGATTTTGCATTATCGATTCGAGTTCGTGGCGATTTAGTTTTCTAGGTTTTCTCTCTGTTGCGCAGCCGTAATGTGTTCACCGACCCCGACCCCCACCGCGGCCGGCGGTTCCCATGCTGGCACCGCGCGATGTCTGGCTGCGGTGACCATCACCGCCCTCATATCACTAGCCCCGCTCTCTGGAATCTGACTGGGAAGACCTTGTCGCAGTGTGCGCCCTGGTGCTGCCGTGAGCCTATCTCTGTCTTCCTCTGTCGTAGTGATGTATATAGATGTACTAGTCCATGGCATCTATGAGTAGCACGGATGAGAAGATTGAATGGTTTCATGTACGCCACCGTGATTTTAGTGTTTGGCACTATTGTCATATACTCATATTCAACAGAATTTCACTCCCACACTAAATTACCTGTATGGTTGTGGTATGCTTAGTGCTTACAAATGTTTTATCTAAACAACATGGAAGCTTACATGAATCATTTCTAGACTTGTTGTTCTAGAATTCTATTTTTCAATTACTTGTATGATATGTTGCCTTCATGATTTTCAGAAAGCAGAGAAATGGTGGTGGTTGTGTTACTAATTTTTCAGTTCAACATGCCAATATATGGAACCTGATAACTAGAGTTTCTGATAACTCAATTTTTTTAGTTTCTGATAACTAAATGTTTGCAGTTAGTGTTAATTGAATGAACATGTTTAGTATAATAGAATTGATAGGTATCACTCATTTTTTCTAGCTACTAGATGTTTTTATTTCACTAGAATTTATCTGAATTATGCTAGAACGAAACATGTTGTGCATCTAGCTTGTGAATGGTTTCAGTTCTAGATATTGAACGTTGAACACTGACATTCTGCTAGTATTAAACCTGCTATCTATCTTGTGTGAAACTGTTCTATTGTTAGTTGCAACCTGTTGGAATGCTTGTATTATTTTTTACGGTCTTTTTTATTCGCAACTTTGATTTCTATCAATACACAGGTAATTCATTTTGAGTTCCTAGATGTATTTGAATGTTATCTTCCTAATTCAGTTCCACATCTAAGATCGTGGGCTACAGAAATTGTTAGAAAGTTCACAGAACTCGATGCTATAAATGAAGACCGTGCAATGTTTGGTAGGAAACCAATCATTAAAAATATGTCTCTCTTTTTTGCTCTTTTTGTTTTTTATATATGAAAAACTATGTTAGGAGTTAATGGTTTTGTATGTGACATTCCAGATGAAGGACATTTCATTAACGCCATTCAGTAAAGTCAATCTCATAGAGGGCTTATTCATTGACACAAAACTGGATGCTCTACAAATTCTTAATTCTATATTCCTGGTGAAGAATTTGCTAATGTAATATTAATATCTTTTTCCCATCTAGTTTTTGCATGTTTAATCTTTTTTTTTATGTTTCTAGAGTAAATAGTTTCAGTTGATACAAAGTGCATACAAAGGCAGGATATAACTTGTGTTGTATAACTTAGTTGTGTAATAACTTACAAATATAAATCAGGTTTTATAACTTAATTTGCATCATAAGTTAAGACTACTAACTTTACTAAGTTTGAGTACTAACTTGCCATTACAAGTTAGGTTGTATAACTTAGTTTGACCTCTAACTTTACATCATAAATTAAGACTACTAGCCTTGCATCATAAGTTAAGACTACTAATTTTACTAACAGTTATGTAAGTTGTACAGGATTAACACTTGTGTAAGTTGTATAGGATAAGGGAGTTGGTTGCCTAAGTCATGTACATAACTTCTTGTTTTGTATGAATACTAATGAATTTGTTAGGTTGTATAACTTAGTTTGACCACTAACTTAGAATCATAAGTTAAGACTGCTACCTTTTACTAAGACTTAATTAAGTTGTACATGATAAAGAATTTAGGTAAACTCTAGCAAAATTCTAGTTTTTTTTATGAACCCACTTTTGGATAAGTTATGTTAGTATGGATAAGTTATTTCTTTTTGAGCTGTAACTTATCACAAGTTAGTATGGATAAATTAGTATGGATTATTTAGTATGGATATCATAGTATGCCTAAGTTAGTATGCCTAACTTAGAATGGATAAGTTAGTATGCCTAGGTTAGCATGCCTAAGTTAGAATGGATAAGTTAGTATGCCTAGGTTAGTATGTCTAAGTTAGTATGCCTAAGTTGGTATGGTTAAGTTAGTATGAATAAGTTTACATAAGTTTTTATGGATAAGTTAGCATGTATAATTTGTATGGATATGTTAGCATAAGGTAATATGGATAAGTTTAATTAATTAATTTTCAAGTTTCATGCTAATGCAAAGCCTATTCTTGAGGCTTTGACTTACTATTTATGCATTGATGAGGACAATGAAATATTGTTGCCTGCAATACGTCAGATAGCTCAGCAACATGTAATATTTGTTATCATTTTTGTTGGTCTTTGTTTTTTATCTCACATAGTTCTTATCTTTGTTTCCTCTTTAACTTTTCAGGGTTCCAAATATTTGAAAATATGAATGAACAAGATATAAAAGGTATGATTTTTCACCTAAATTTGTCTACAATCATTGTCATTTTACAAGTGTCTTTCTATTTTTATTATGATGTATGTACCTTTTTGTTTGTGTTGCTACGCTAAATAACATGCTTATTTAGTTATTCCTTCTTTACATTATGAGCACATTAGCATATTGACTAAAATTTGATTTCGCATGGATAATTTAGAATGACTAAGTTAGAGTGCCTAAGTTAGGATGCCTAAGTTATGATGCCTACGTTAGATTCCCTAAGTTAGTATGTCTAGGTTAGATTCCCTAAGTTAGTATGCCTAAGTTCGATTGCCAAAGTTAGAATCTCTAGGTCTGCATGATTTTTTATCGATAACTTAGTATTAATAATTAGTATGCCTAAGTTAGCATAAGTTATATGAATAAGTTTGGATAAATTATTATATATGTGCTTTCATGCCTCAATTGTAGTTGTCTCAACCATGATGTTTTTACACATTGAGCCAAACCACAATCGATTTTATCGAACAATGATTAGTTGATTTAAGTTGATACTAGTGCGTTGTATTTTCATTTCTTCTCATTGCTAAACAGTGGAGCTTCATGTGTAACTTTTGAAATGTGGCTTGTCTAAAACTTATGTTTTCAGTGCAGAAACAGCTCTGTGACCTCTGTCCAACGTCACTAAATCCTTTTGGCTACTTCATGTTTTCTTTAAGAGGTCACTACTGAATTATTTTAGTTCAGAGAGGAATAGTAGGTTGTTCAGTTTGATTAGGCGAAGAAATATCTAAAAACAATTTAGTCTTCAACCGTGTTTTCTCTGAGATTTTAATGCCAACTGCAGTTTTCTGAATTTGAGTCTACAGGTCATTTTTCATTAAGATGCAATGGTTTTCAGTCTGTCGGGTTAATTTAAAACCAGTATAGCACCTATCTTGCTACATGTGCTTTGTGAAACTAGGAGCATAGTCTATATTAGCTTTTCTTGTGAGCTTTAGAACTGCTACAGATTGGAGTGTTTTTGGTTTTCATTTTTGGTGTATTCGTCCTTTTTTCTCTTAGATGCTAGCTTCCCATGATAAATGAACTTATCAAAATTCATCTACACATGTTGAGTGGAAAGACTCTGTGCTATAGTAGCTAATTTTATTTTATTTGCAACATTTGTCATGATATCTTGTGTGGCCTGCTTATTTTTTCATGTTCAAATGGCTTGCATGGCCGTCATGATAGAGTTGGCCTCAACAGTTGAGTTATTTTTATTTGGTGATAGTATTAATTAGTAAGACAAGATCAAAATACTAACTAGTCTTTCTTATGATGACTAACACCCTGAAGCATTGTTTTTCCTTATGTTCAACAATTTCCTAAAGCATTGCTTTTTTGGTGTGGGTTTGGCTCCTTCTCTAGCTGTTTATATTAGGAAAGTTGTCAAAAGATGCTTCCTCGTTTTATGCATGTGACAGTTACTGATCTTGTCGCAAATGGTAATTTTGTGTTTGGTTGGGGGGAGGAGATATTATTGTGAGTGAGAGTACATCAATTTATTGTAGATTGATTGGGAAATATAGAAAACTATGTTCATATTACTATTATCTGCATGGTTGTTAGTGCGACAGGTAGCCGTGTTTCATTTTGATTAAGTTGATTGAAATGAAGTCAGTTTTTCACCCTTTGTTTTTTTCACTTTTCTTAAAACCTCCAGCATGTGCCATTTTAAGATGTAATGGAAATACCCATGTTTGTATGTTATATTCATTCTACTACTTTGGTCTGGACAAGCTTAAATACGGAATAGCTTTTTATGTTCTTTAGTCAATTGTGCTTTCTTTACTCTATGCATTTGTTCTATGTAGTTTTTGTTCGTGGTGCTACTCTAAATAACAAAGTTATTTATCTATTTTTTGGGTTAACTAACAAAGTTTTTGTTTACTAACTTCGTTTACTAACTTACTCTAAATAGTTATATATCTAACTTTAATTTAATGTGTATGGTACCTAACTTAATTGATTAACTAGTGTACAGACTTATGTATCTAACTTATGTTTAGGGTACTTAAGTTGTTGCCATTAACTTTCTGTAGGGAGCTATTATATTTAGCTTGTGTTTTTATGGGTATGCTATATAATCTTACTTGCCCTGCTAACTTATGTTTTTCATTGTCATGAGCTTGTTACTTGTCCTCCTAACTTATGTCTTTCCTTGTTTTGAGGTTTTTTGTTTTTTATTTGTTATTTTAATACTAAAATATCTTTGCAGATCTTCGAATTGAAGACAAATGTATGTTCAAATGTCTTGGTTATAGAGATCCTTCGTATTATCATAGTTGCTGAATTTATGCAAGCTATTATATGTATCCATTTGATGTTTGCAAGTTTGCATTATATTATGAAATTTGTTCTATATTATGGGAAGTAAAAGCTATTTTTATTTGCTCCCCCACCCCTTTTTATCCCTATGTTCCCATGTCCCGAATGATTTGGATTGTTAAAAGAGAAAAAAGCTGCTGAAAAAACTAAAGAGAAATGCAAATTTTATGAAAAAAAGATATTTTAACTTACAATTGTTAAGTTTGGCCTTTAAGTTATGCTATAACAGTCGGCAAGTTATGTATAATCGCTTTTCTCAAGAAGGAAAAATGAAAATGTTGGTGCGCATCAGTTTGAAGCACGCGAAGGAGAAAAAAGAACGATTAATTAATGATAAGTCTGTCCGCTTTAACTTAGAACTATCAAGTTTGCTCATTAACTTAGGACAATCAGAATAAATTATAGATGCTGACTTTTCTTTAATAAAAAATGCTGCCTCTCGTGACAAACAAACTGAAACAAATGCGCTCGGAAAGAAAATGAGAAAGATAATAATGCAACGGTTCCCGCCTGTCTGAAAAGGAAAAGAGAAAGATAATAATGAAACAGTCCATTTAAGGTAACCGGCGGGATTGAAAAGTTTCCTAAAAGGGAAAGAATTCCTGTCGGAAATCGTTCGCTCGTTTCCGTGCTGGTGGACGTTCGCGAATTAGTCACGCCGGGATATAATGCCGAACCACACGGCCAACCGTGCACGTACGTACGCCCTGCCGGCCAGGCGATCCGATCCTGGATCCTGCACTGCACCTGCACTACCACGCAGCCACTCCCTCGTCGCTTGCTCTGCTCGCGCAGCGGCGGCAGCGAGAGCTAGCAAACCGCCGGCGTGATCTTTCGATTCGGCTTCAGCGATAACGATGCCGCGGCGCCGCTGTAAAGCACGCTCTCCGTCTCCAACCCGCGGGTTGCTTCGTTTTCGTTCCGCGGGGGAACACCGGGCAGTCGTCGGTAGAGCACGCACATTACCCGACGGCAAAGACGAGGAGACACGATCGTGGCGTGCTGATCCGGCGCCGGGCTCGACGACACGGCCGCCAGCCCACGGCTGCCGCTGCCTTTGGCAACCGCTAGCCTGCCGCTCGTACCAGAAAGGCAGAGAGGCAGAGAGGCCGACCGCCTGTGCTGTGCACCGTGCGCCACCACGCGGGCGCGGGGCTGGCCGCTGGCATTGTTTGCGACCACGGCACGCTCGGCCGTGCTGGTGCCTTCGCTTCTTGTCCGTTGCCCGTGCACGTGCCTCCAGGACATGCCAGGCGTCCTGGCCGGGGCCAGTGGCCAATAAAGTTGAACGCCTGCGACCCAGCGTCGTGGCTGCGGTCCTGATCGAGGCCCTGATCGCCTCGCTCGACCGCGGTGCACACCAACGACAAACGAGGAGCCGTTTGAGGACGCTGGACGCATGACGACGGTCGACAGGTGTGGTATGAGTCGGTCACAGCGTGGCGCTGTCCCAGCTTTTGGGGGCGGGTCGATCTGGTTTCTTTGTTGGGGCCTCCGTGCGAGTGCTTTGCTGATGTTGGTTTTCTCCGTTGTTTCACTACCACCAGAACCACCAGAAGACATAGGAGCTCGATCTGTTGTAGACTTCTAGTTGTAGCTTTGCAGATTACGTTGATCAGGTTGATGATGAGATGTGGATCGTGTTTGTGTGCCCAATAAACTAGTACGCTCCTATCTAGTATGGTTCTATGCCAAAGCACTCTCTAATTGACACAAAAGTTGTTTTTAACTAGTACGACTACTAGTTAAACTTGGTAGTGCTAGTTTGACATTTGTACTCCTATTGTAACATCCGTGAGAACTGCGCTTTAATGGATTAATAGGATCTTCATATCAACAAGTTCAGCAACTCCTTTTTTCGGGCCATCTTAAAAACTCCAAAGTTAAGCGTCTTTGCTTGGAGCGATGGGTGACCGGGGAAGTTCTTCCCGGGTGTGCACGAGTGAGGACAAAGTGCGCGAGAAAAGGCTAGTGTTGATCTGTGAGGGTAGTCTATGTCTGGTTAAGGCTGCCGGATGTAAGCGGGCCGGCCTCGGAGGGGCGGGACGTTACGGATGGTATCGAGCCGACCGTGCGGTTTCCGCGGGCGCGTGTGTCGATTCTTGTAGCATGGTGTGCATGGCAGGTGTGGATCCGGAGTGGTCACACGGCATGGCACATGCGCCCGCACCGGACACACGGACGTGGCCAATAGGGGACGTTCCTGGCTGGGTTGATCGACGGGGACGTCGATTTCCTAAGGGGTGAGAATGTAACATCCGGCCCGGCTTACTTGATTAATAGGATACTCATATCAACAGTTAGAACTCTTTTTCGAGCCCATCTTCTAAAAACTCCAAAGTTAAGCGTCTTTGCCTTGGAGCGATGGGTGACCGACCGGGAAGTTCTTCCCGGTGTGCACGAGTGAGGACAAAGTGCGCGAAAAGGCTAGTGTTAGTCAATGAGGGTAGTCATGTCCCTGTTAAGGCTGCCGGATGTAGCGGGCCCGGCCTCGGAGGGGCGGGACGTTACACCTATCTATGGAGTACATAAGATAAGATTGTCGCGTGGCTATGTTTTCTTTTCTTTTTGCTTGCTATTGGCCCGTTCGCTGCAAAGCTACCTTTTTTTTTTTTTTTGAAACTGCAGTAGCTATTTCTGTTGACGGTAATGCAGCTGCAGCCACAGTTGCTAAAAAGGGCTGCCGGCCCAACAATAAGATTTCCCTTACATAAAATAGGGTACTTTAAATTACGTTTCATAATGATTTATAAGTTTAATACAAATTTAGAATGTTACTTGGCATTTTATTTCAGAATTGCAAGTAATAATCATATAATGTTAAGGCCTCAAACTAGTAATGTAAGATACTCTCTTCGTCCCATAAAAAACTGCCATTCTCATTTTTTAGAGAAGTCAAATATTTAAAAACATTATTTATAGTATGTAATTACTATCATTCATTAAATATATTTTCATAACAAACTTATTTGAAGATCTAATATTTTATATACTTGAGGCAAGTTTAAGAAGGTTTGACTGGTATAAATCCTATAGAGATATTTTTAACACTACTGCAATATGTAAATGTCTCTACCATTTTTATCCTTAGAAAAATAAATGTGTTTTAAGAAATTTATTATGGGATGGAGGGACTACCACTCACCCAGAGCGCTAGCACACGACATAGCATAACATTCAAATCGAGGCATCTGTCCAAGTTCAGTCGACGTAATCATGTTTGCTAGTATGGTCAATCTACTAAACCTCCTAGAACGCTCACTAGAAGCGTGTTGTGTATCAAACTTTCTACCTTAATACAAAGATGCACAAATCTTTTGTGTATTCAAGAAAAATAAATTAGTCAACATTTATCGTCGTGACCTAGGATTGGGAGCAGCTATATATGTGCCATTGCCATAGGATGATGACATGACCGGTGAAGTTCACCTTCGCCTAGGGTGAGTGGGCTACCATCGCCGAGGGCCGTTGGGCCGAGATCGACCGTGTGTAAGGTCCTAGATGGCTAGAGGGGGGGGGGGTGAATAGCCTATAAAAATTTCTACAAACTCACTAAGCAAACTTCGTTAGATAAACAAACGGCGGAAAACAAGTTACGCTTAGCCTACTAGATGTTGCAAGCCTCCTATCCAAACAATTCTAGTAGGTGATCACTAGCACACACAATAGCTACCGCTAGTGATCAAGAGCTCTACCCACGGGATTTAATCTACACAAGGAGTGGTTCCCGAATCGACCACACAAGCAATTCTACCCACGGGATTTAGTCTACACAAGTTGTGGTTCCCGACCGACCACGCAAGCAATTCTACTTTGCAAGAAAGTAATCAAAGTAATACAAGAGAGGGTAGGAGCGTGTTATACCAACACGTAGAGTCGAGGTTGCCAATCACCAATAAGATGAACAATCAATCACAATCGGCAACACACAAAGGATGATGACCAATCACCGGAGACAAGATGAACACAATGATTTATCCCCGGATGTTCACTTGGGCACCGCCAAGCTACGTCACCCGTTGTGTCGACCAACACCTAGATGGTTCCTCGGTGTGACCCTCAAGTCACTAGCCCCTCAAGGCTCGCCCCGCAAGGCACCGCAAGACACCACTCTCAAGCGAGGTACTCAACGACACGCGCAATCCACTAGGATGCTCTTCGTGATCCCCACGAGGTGAGCTCAAACCTCTCACAAATCAACCGGAGGTGGCCAAGAACAATCACCTTCTCTTGCCAACGCCTCCAACAATCTCCAAGCCGGCTAGGAGCGGTACTCTCCAAGAGTAACAAGAAATCCACCGGCGAAACCACCCACAAGTGCCACTAGATGCCCTCAAGCAATGCAATGCACTAGGTGATTCACTCAATCTCTCTTAGGATGAACAACCAAGCAAGGAGAAGAGTGGGAGAGAGTCTCTTAGCTCAAAGAATGCACAAGGGATGAGAAATGGCCAAGAGACCCTCCCATGGCCGGCCAAGGGGCTATTTATAAGCCCAAGGCGAAATCCAACCGTTACCCCTCGGGCGGAGCCGATTTCAACCCGCCGGACGCGTCCCGCGGCTCAAGCGTCGGACGCGTCCGCCTCCTCGCGCCCGCCCCGACAATGGCCGACCGTTGGCGGCCCAACGTTCAAATCACCTCGCGTCCGGCCCGCGTCCGGCTCGCGTCCGCGGCCCGTCCGGAGGAAACGCCCGCGCTCAAACTTTCGTCCGCGTCCGGCCCACGCCGGACGCGCGCCGGCCCAGCGTCCGCCGCCCTCGACGGCCCAGCGGCCTCGCGACGAAGCCCAAGACGCGCCGGACTTCGCACCGAACGGCCCGCGTCCGCCCGCGTGCGTCCCGGCGCGCGTCCGACGCGCGACACTCGCTCACGCCAAGTCACAATGTCGCCGGACGCGTCCGGCGCCCCTAAGCCTGCGCGTCCGGCGCTGTCAAAACTTCGTTTTTCAGCCCGTCGTGACGCCAACTTCTCAGACATGCTATCCAACAAGTATACCAACTTGATCAACAAAGATAGCATGAATTCAACCAAATTTTGCATCCGGCGCAATAGAAAATATGCATCCATTTTTCTCGAAAGCGCCGAATCCCGCCTCACCGGCTCGGCGGGAGGAAGAGAGGGACCCAAACCCATCTCTACCCCCGCAAACCACGCGCCCAAACGCCACCTTTGAAAATGTGCCAACACCACCAAGTGTACATCTCCATGTGCTTGTGTGTTAGCTTTTCACAATCATTTCCCAAAGGTTAGGTTAGCTCACTAGGCCCTACATGCAATGCACTTCATGAATTCACCTAGTGGCACCCGTGCGTCGAATAGCCGATAAGACTTCCCCTCTTAATAGTGCGGCTATCGATCCTAAACCACTCACACCCTCTATGGTGTCTTGAGTGCAAAACAAAATGGCCCTATCGGTTATACCTTTGCCTTGAGCCCATTTTGTTCCTCCAAATGATATGAACGCTTCACACCATCATGTGACCGTCTCGATCCATCGATCCCGACTTCACTTGCCCTTCACCGTGCATCGGTCCATCGGCGCCCTAGCCTTGCCCGAGCTTCACCATCGCATGGTCCTTCACTCCGAAGCCTCGACTAGCCCTTCATCTTCAACACCGGTCCATGGAGCCAAGCATCGTCTTGATCTTCATCTTTGATCACATGACACGTGTCATGCTTCATATTCAATATGCTCATCATGTGGACAACCTTTCTCTAAATCAACCACTTAGATAAACAAGGTTAGTCCTAGGTTTCATCAATTAGCCAAAACCAAACTAGGGACTTTCACCGTGTCAGGGGAGTCTGTGCAAATGGTCGTCGTTGTAGACATGAGGGAGCATGGGGAATGGGGGGGCACGTGCCCCTTGGGACGCCCGACAGTGGAGAGGTGGGGAATTTTGTATGACAGGATGAGTCATCAGGACGAGACGGAGACGACACAAGAAGCCCTGGAGTCCCGACAGTGTCATAGCTCGCCGCAGAAGCGGGCTGGTATATAAGGCAAATCCTGAAGTGGCACTCTTCGCAGGAAGGGCCGTCCATGACACGTGAAACAGAGGAGAGTAGGGTTGATTGAGTAATTGTATTGTATTAGGCCGTGTATGTATTCTACGACTTTTTAATATAGATTTCCGGTATCGAGTAATTGTATTGTATTAGGCCGTGTATGTATTCTACGACTTATCAGTACGGACTTCCAGTATGTAATGGGTCCTTGTTGCTTATCTGCTTATGTTTAGTAAGCTTTTAATTAAGATGATCGGTACAGCTTGTAAATTCAGATTATATATTAAACAAGAAAGATCTGTAACAAGGCAACGGGCAAGAAGAGACGAGAAGGGTGGGAGTGTGGAGTATATATTCGTTCTTCTGGATTCGAACGGGAAGCAAAATAACTAGCATTATCCACCAAAGGTGACGTGATGATGCAAGAAGCGGGTTGTAACCGAAGCGGCTACTTACAAGCGATTTGAACCACACGATGGAGAATCGTACGGCAGGGACCATTCAGGTGACGTGGACGCGGCTTCCGGCTGGGAAACCTGGCTAGGTTTGTGTTGTGGGGTTAAATTCAGGAAAGCGTCCGATGCAAAATCTATCGTATCCCATTATGCACTGTTGGTCTCTGTTGCACTACTGAATACTAGCTCGTAGTTTTTTTTTAATTGTTTTGGAAAAAAATCATATAAATATGCATACGTTAAGAGAAGAGTATGAATCAGGGAATGAGATAGTATGTTTGCTGGCCAGCGATGCGGGCTTAGATCGTCGGCGGGATTTTGATGACGATCGTGCCCGATGAACCATGTTCACGACTGTACTCCCTCCGTGGCACCGTCCCTGTGCAGTGCTCTCTGTGACAACTGACAACGTTTATGCCGGTCCGATCCCCGACTGGGTGCTGCGAGGGGCGCAAGATGGGCCTAGACTACAATGGAATCGATGTGGGCTGTAAGAGAGATGGTCAAAGTAGAGCACCGCTCCTTGTGTATCTAGAGAAGGAGAAAAAGGTACTTTCCATCCATCAACTATTGTAAAAGTCCATATTTACTCTCTCAACTTTTCAAACCGTGCACTTTAACTCCCTGGAGTAGTTTTGAAGGCGATTTTATCGTTTTTTTTTAATATATTCAGGCTAAATCTTTGAAAAAACATAGTAAATTATATAAAAATCATAAAATAGAAAATCCAATTTTGTTGGACTTCACATGAGTTGATCTACACAAAGAATACATAATATTGTATGATTTAGTAAAAAAAAGTTCTATAGGTTTTAGATCTATGTTTTAATAATTAAATAGAATAATTTATAAATATAGTTACTGTGGTCCAATTTTGGAAAAATTTTTATGGTGACATAATTAATATATGCTTGAACTATAGTAAAACTTTCATACTCATTGGATCATGTATAACTTTGTTATAGTTTATTTATATTTAAAAAGCATAAACTCTAAATAAGTCTATAACTAAGTTTGCATCATAGTTATAAACATACAATAATTAGGCTATCATAAAAGTTTCACTGCAATGGGACCCTAGCAACTATAGTTAAGAATTATTATAATTAATTATAGAAAAAGTACATCTAAATCTACAACAAAAGCTTTGTACTAAAGCATACCATATTATGTATTCATTGTGTAGACTTAATCATGTGAAGTCTAACAAAATTGATTTTTTTATTTTATAATTTTTGCATGGTTTATTGTGATTTTTCAAAGATTCAACCAAAATAAATAAAAAAGAAAAAGACAAAACTGCCTTCAAAACCACTTCAAGGAGGCAAAGTGCACAATTTGAAAAGTTGAAGGGGTTATTTTGCCTGGTTTTACGGTTGAGGGAGGAAAAATGGAGACTTTTTGCTTTGGAGAAATGTTAGATCGGCCCATTTCATTAGTTCATTCCGGAAAGCAATCCGATGCAAAATCTATCCTATCCCATCGTGCACTCTTGGTCTGTTGCGCTGCATTAATAGTTTGTAAGTTTTTTTTTTTGAAAAGTTCATATAAATATGCATACGTTAAGAGAAGATTGCATACATCAGGGAATGAAATCGTAGTTTAGCTGGCTGGCGTGGGTAGGGTGGATCGTGGGCGTGATGATGACCGTGACCAGTGAAAACCGCCAAATCGTAGGTTGCGTTTATTCCCTCCGTCCAAGCAGAATCCGTGACTGTTCGCGAGGGGAGCAAGTTGGGCCGAGACTACAACAGAATACATGTGGGCTGTAAGAGATTGTCGAAGTAGACCACGGACGGTCCGCTGCTTGCTGTATTTGGAGCAATGTCAGATCGGCCCATTAATCGGTTCTTTTTTTTTAAAAAAGAATCGACACATTGCATCGGTTAGTATTAAAAATTAGCAGCTAAAATTAGTATTAATGATTTTAAATAGGCCTACTATTAGTTCTATTAGTGGGTTTGAGGTCACTGGCCAACAAGTTTATGAGCATGAGGCACTAATTCATATAGTAAAAAGTAACCATTAAACCTTTTAGAAGACATCCACCTATAATTGGTGAAACTTTCTAGTGTCCACTTTGGAATTCAATCAAACAACAATTATGAAACAAGAGATCGATTTATTTTAATAGAAAATAAATACAAAATGATTACAATGTAAAATTTGCCTTCTTTTTAAAACTTTAATAAACAATTTTAGCTAATAAATAGATACTTGGAATTCTTTGTTTCACTTTTGAATTGAAGTAGATAAACCTATTTTTTATTTTGGAACATTTTAATGAGAGAAATTTGAAAAAAAAAAATAAAAAATTTCAATATCTATTTTTTTCTTATTTGTATTTTCAGAATTACACAAGATAATGCAGATGCCCATAACACACACGCACAGTAGTGTGCCATTGGACCGTCCTACCATTGGACTACAAATCTATTCGCTCTTCTTATTTATTTTTAATTCCTTTAGAAAGAGATAAGAATAGGTTTGGTGATCTGGAAACAATTTTATGATCTGGAGACTTTTGAGTTGTAAAAGAATTTTGACAACACCCACCCCCCCCCCCCCCCCAAAAACCAAAAAAAACACACACATTTTTTCTCATAAATAAATGTACGAAATAAACATATTCCTCTTTTATAACTCTATATCGTCGCCTTCCAACTGAAAAATAGACTTGCAATGCTTGCCATATGCAAATATGTTGGAAGTACTTTGTATTGTTGTCCTATCTAACAAGTCTTTAGATTTGGAGGAAACAATGCAATCTCTTCTTCCCTCAACATATGAAAGATCCTCACCACAACAAACACCCCCATGCTCATGTAATTACACTTTCTATATGGGTTTAAAACGCTTTATCTCACCTCTATGGGAATGTACATACAGTAGGGTAAAACGTGCCTAGAGTGTCTCCCCATAGACCATATCAAGATTTACAAGTACGAATTGCTAAACGTGTCTATAAAACTTAAAGACGTTGAATTGCTAAACGTGTCTATAAAACTTAAGACGTTTATTAAAGAAGCTTAATACATGTCTATGGCCATCAATACAGTTTCATATTTACGTTTACAGTGTGTGTCTAGGACTGTAGACACATTTATATTGTGTAATTAGGAGTGTTGAGACGTTGTGTAAAATGTACAAGAGTTGGGATTTAAATTATATGCATCTTTGAATATACCCTAAACCCTAAGCCCTATAGTATGTGAAAACATCATAATACTAAAGATAAACAAGTAGCAAAAATTAGAATATGAATGTCACTAAAAGAACATGCCAACATACAATTATTTTGGTTCAGCAGGAATCCATCCCTAAAATATAGCCTATTAAAAGAAAATGTGAACGAGAATCACCAGGCCAGTGAGGAAGGCAAGAGTGATTATCGTCAGATTTTTTCTTAATACACAGATACGGAGCTTCTGTGTGCCTGCAGAGAGAGAAAAATGGCACCATGAGTTGAAGCAGACGATAAAATTCCAAAGAAATGGAAATTACAAAATGTTGACGTTCTGTTGCCAGATTTGACTATAGATAAAATAGTTCTTTGAAAAAAATAGAAATAATTATGAGATTTGAATGAGGGATGGTAAGGCAACATTATAGCAGCAGGTGCACAAACTGGCCTTCGACCTTGTGCTTGCAATCATCGCCGATAGCTAGTAAGACGTTTTAGCAGGTTAACCCAATTGGCATGCCATAAATAAGACGACAAGATGAAATGAAACCTCAGTAGCTAGACTGCTAGAGTGACTTCAGAGATTGATTTTGTATTCCTTAGTGATCATTCAATCAAAGATTGCATTGGTGGTAAGGGCTAATGTGTCTTGCACATTTTTTTTTTTCCTTTAGGAATGCAACAAGAACTGATAGTAAAATACTTTGGCTTGAGAAGAACTGAGGGTGATAAGAAAACAAAGAATGACATACAAGCTAGAGCAGCAGTTTGTTACTCCAAAGGCAGAAAATTCAGTTTCTTTATACTCCCGTACAGGGCATTTTGTATGCAGGACAAAGCTAAGATCCACTTCAACTTAATCCTTGCATTATCTAAGCAGTGAACCCTAACCTAGCTAGTTACACGCTTGTCTCTCTTTGATATAATATAAGCATGATTGAACCAATGCCGATACCATAAGCAAAAGCAGTTTTACTTTTACCTTGTTTGTACAAGTAATTCTTTTACTTTTCCCAACAGATTGACAACACTGGGAATTCACATACATAAGCATCATTGCCACCAATTGTATTGTTCCCTTCTTGAGTTTAGGCCTAACTCTACTTCTTTACTAATTAATTCAGGCAAAAGTCCTGTCAGATTTATACGTTTAAAAAAGAACACAAATTCCAATGAAAAATCGCTTCTCTTGGAGACACCAATAATCCATAAACCCAGAAAACAAAAGAAAAAATGATCCTGCCCACGTAGTTCAGGAGTAGCATATATATCAAACATTACCAAAACCAAATTATCCTAGGCTGCCAATTTCAGGAACGAATCTTACCGAAGAGGCGATCGCGTGGATCGGCGCCGTCACTGCGTCTTCCTCCGGGGTGGCTGCTTCTCGGAGGCCAGCTTGTACATCCAGAACACCTGCGGCCAGCCAGAGGGACGAGCGGTGAGAAGTCCGGATCTGAGCGGGATCAAATCCACAAATAGACGCGGGGGAAAGAAAGAAGAAGAAGAAGAAAAGCGAGTGGGAAGCGCACGAGGGCCAGGACGTGGACTGCGAGGAGGAGGACGACGAAAAGCGGCACGGCATCAAGGATGCCCGAGCCGGCGGTTAGCTGCGCCTGCTGCTGCGCCATCGAAAGCTGCGCGAGGAAGGGAGGGAGGAGCAGAGAGGCTCGCGCGGGGAGGACTGGACGGAGGCGGCGCTGCACGGGGGCGGACTGGACGCCGGTGCCGAGGAGAAATCGGCGTGGACGGAGGTGGAGGAACGGGGCCGGCTCCGCCTCTTCTCTTCGAGCGGACGATGGTTGAGATCTGACGAAATCGAGACGTGCAGCGGAAGATGAAGAAGGAAACCGTGTGAGCGGCGTCTAGCAGAGAAGACTACCAAATCCATGTCAAATTGTAACTCACTAGTAGATTGGCGCGCCTTTGCGCGCCGAGTTAGGGGCTGGACCCGGATGTCGATCAGCAGAAGGTTTTGTGTGTGGAATGGAATTCTATGTGGAATGGAAACTGGAGATAGTGGAAACTGGAGATAGTTCAGTTAAACCAACGATGGCATATAGCTGTCTAGCATTATTTTGAACATAGCACATATGCCATCGCGCACATATGCAGTCGTAGCAAATATTTTGAACACGGATGAAGTGCGGCAAAAATAGGACATATATATTGTATAAGTTGCTTTGTTTGGAAAGCGATCGAGATACATTACATGTTGTGATTCAAAGAAACATATCATTCTGTACTTCACAATACATAGGATTACACGGCTTGTAATGAGGCCACGAGGTCTCAATAGGGGAAAAAAAAATAGGATGTATGTTAACTGTTCAGGAAGCCGAGTTTTTCGGTTTGATCTTCTTGTTTTGATGACAACAGTTTCTCTAATCTTAGCACCTCTCCCATTTGATTCCTTCAGTTCTGTATGCAACAATACAATCATTGACATGATTTTAAGAAAAATAATGAGCAATATGTCAGAATATGCTTAGAGAATTATCATGTCGTAACAGAGTGTTGCTCTGAAATTAGGCTTTCAAGTTGCCTGTAGCATCCTGGGACCATCATCCATAACTCTTATCCTGCACAGGTGAAGTTCAGGTTTCAATAGACTTGTGAGTTCGGCAGACCATAAGGTAGATCTAAACCATTAGCCAAGAAAGCTCACCTTTTTCAACACTAAAAAAATGGCAGATAAGGTTTCAGCATGCCACCACCCTGTAGCACATTCTCAGCGACGTCCTGTATTAGACAAGAGGATAAGCAAAACACAATCCATGCTAGTTAGTTTAGTCAACGATTGTCAAAATCATGGGCAAAAAAAAATTGTAAACAGGACTATTTATGGGTTGGCTCTAAAAAAGAAAAGAATGTCTTCACAAAAGAAATATTCACAAATTGACTTCTGCACTATGTATTAAGGCAAATGCTGAGAATGTCTTCACCTGAGAACATTGTCAGCTCATTATACTGCAATTGATGTTGCATGATTTGTTGAGTTCCTGCAAGGAAGCATATATGAAAGATTTCAGTCTATGTGACAAGAAGGAATAAAGAGAAGCGGTCTGTTATGACTATAGAGTGTACAGACAATAGCGGAGTCAGCATAATGGTTGAAAGGCAGGACAGTGCAATCTAAAAATATGAAACAATTTCTATCCTAACTGTTGTGTCACTGCACAGCTAGACAATTTCATTAGAAGTCCAGATTATTGGTGGCCTCTGTGTCATAGTACTGAAACCAACTATGGATAAACACACATCATCGTAGCTTCACTGGCAGATAAGGAGAACCAACTGAACGCACCAACCCATTTTTTTCATCTGGCAGCCAAGCATGAAATAACACTAAAACTAACAATGCAATGTGCAATCTTAAATCATGAAGGTCACCATTTTTCATATTTTTGGAATAAATAGTTGTTTGTTTCCTGAGGCACTGCATGGATAAATTCTATAATCTGAAAAAGGAATAGGTGTACATGGTTAAACCTATAAATGATTGGACAAATCAACTAAAAACTCATAGAGGCTCATGTAAGGATAATTGAGATACAGCAGAGCCAACTCTATGTCTCCATTCTTTCATAGTCTGATGCTTTATCAGAACCTAAGTGGATGGGTAAGAAAATGAAAGAAATAAATAAGATCATAAAACAATAATTATGTAGATAACAAATCAGTACTCCATAAACTAACTGGTCCACAGTCAAGTAAAATCCATATTGTTCAATTGGTTGATGAAAAGGGCAACAACGTGAGAAATGAAGCAAATAAGACTCCAGGCTGTTGACTAAGGGTGAAAACAAATTCGGATGAACATTGTATCCCTGCCATATATATTGGCAATATTACTAAGACATAGTAGAGCAAAAATAGAATATTTCATACATCTTAAAACGATGTGAGATGGCAAGACTAAGGCTATATGTTTCATTTTGAATGTGTGAACTAATATGTATAAACCAAGTATCCTTATTCCAAACAACAAATCTTCCGGAGAAAATAAGAGAAGTTTTGGAAATATCAAAATCCATGGGTCGAGGTTTATAATGTCTAGGAATATCTATGTATCTGCAATACTAAAGAATCCTATAACTAAATTAACATGTTCTGTTATGGGTAACAGACAACCCAAAACCTGGCGTTCCCATTTTCCATGGAGGGCTGGAAATACATACACCGGTGAATCAAAACTCTGAATTCTAAGTTAGGCATCAAAACTATCAAACTTGAAAATTTTCGCTGCATTTTGTAGAGGCATCAGGGATCTTGCTCTGCATATACTCTTCTCAGAACAATGCCGCCTAGCTGCGCTACAAATAATCAAGGTTGCAATGTGCAAGAGATAGAGACAAACTGCACATATCTGCCTACTTACTGAAATATATTTTATCCCAAGGCCTGAAAGCTATAGCTAACTTTCAAAAGAATAGTTAAATCCAGCTCTAGAAGAGGTAAACCATTTGTGGTGATTAAGGAATTAAAAATATTAAAAACCGACAAGGAAAGTATACGCGACAATTTTGTCATTAGTCATAAAAGATGAGCAGATTCAGTCGACTTTCATTTTCATCATTGTCTTTGTAGCCATCTCAAAATTATTCAAAACAAGAGGTGATTGGAAGCCTACCTGATTCATTAGTGAGTATTGCAGTAGCGTTCAGATTACTCAGCACAGTGCAAACGAAGCCAATACACCCCAAGTACTGAAGCTGACCTGCAATCAAAGGAGAGTGCATAATTATTAACAACACATGGGTGCATAAGTGATGGCCTCGGACTGAATCTTGTATTTGAGCAAAACTTACAATTGTCAGAAGAAGAATTCCAGTATAAGTCATCTGCCTTTTTTATCTGGACTAAATCTCTAATCCATTTGTGTTAGTTAACCTATCTGTTTGCTTATGTTTATATGTGTATGGTGGAGCCTATTGTAAAAGGAAATTACAGCCTCATTGAAAGGGCGTGAAGATAGAGGCACAAATAAGCTACAAAACTGAACGCTACCAAACCTCATCATATTTATATTAGAGTGCAAGTAGACTTAAGCTACAACCTGCGAGGAAGGTATATACGAACAGGATAGACTGCAGGCAACTAAAAGTAAGGAATGCAGCAATTATATTTTATTAGTGTGCAAGTGACAAGGAGGGTGCGCACCATGCAGAGAAAAAAATGTCTTACCCAGCACATGGAAGCACACGCCAAATTTTGTTTATCATCCGAACCACTTCAGTCTGCACCACAAACGAGCAGAGATTCAGTTAGTCATCGAGGAGCCCGAAGGGCCGAATGGAAGGCCAGATTTTGTTTTATATAGATGAATTACAACAATCAGATGTTTAAGGAAAATTTGGTTTTCCCTTGGAAATAAGTAAAATATCAAACAAATAAATTCAGGTTGCGTACCTCTATGTTCCTGTCCCATATTCTAGCATGTGTGGCATGCGAAGAGATTGAACTTGCCACATCTTAACATCACAAAGTCATTCAACTAATTGATCATCAAAAGTCTAGATCAAGTGTAGCCCGAGCACATCATCGTTAATCTTAGGGAAGTAAAACATGTCACCATGCAGTGCCTGATTGACCCAATAAGCAAAATATCAAACAAATAAATTCAGGTTGCATACCTCTATGTTCCTATCCCATATTCTAGCATGTGTGGCATGCAAAGAGATTGAACTTGCCACATCTTAACATCACAAAGTCATTCAACTAATTGATCATCAAAATTCAAGATCAAGTGTAGCCCGAGCACATCATCGTTAATCTTAGGGAAGTAAAACATGTCACCATGCAGTGCCTGATTGACCCAACATGTTCACGGCACTTCTCCAAACATTCTATCAGCACCATGAAGTGAAACCAAAAATACATCCATGAAGTTGCTGCTACTCCCTATATTTATAGTAAATAGTGATCAACACATATGAGTAGCAGATCTGCAGCAGTAAATAAAATGGATGTGTATGCAGGGCATGAACGTACAAATGTAAATTTAACATCATTACCATCTCCATCTATATACCAGAAAAGGTTTCACATGATAACCATAACCTATCTGTTGACACAAAGGTTTTTTTTCGCAGCACAGATACTTAGAATTGCTTAGAAAAAGCACACCTACATTCACAACAATAGAACTGTAAAAAGATATTCACCATTTAAAATAGATGGTCTTGAGAAGCACTTACATTTAGTTTGTTTCCCAAATAATCTGCCCATGGCCTCAAGCTATAATAAACAATAATGTCGCAACACTATCATTTTTCACTGCCAAGCACAACCTGCAGGGGTCAAAACACTATCATTTAGTTTGTTTCCCAAACAATGTTCCTATGACCTCAATTGGTACCCATATGGAGGAAGGATACTGTGAGTGCTACAGAATATAAAAAGCGCAATATTTGAGTAATGAATATAAAAAGCACCTATGGTGCTTGAAGAACCTGTATATATAAATTTTAGAAAAAGGTTGTTGGGACATTGTAACGGCCAGTGTAGTGCAACTCAATATATATATAGCGCAGAATTCTATTTTCTGCAGGAAATAATCTTTTTCTGTGTAGACCTGGGATGGTAACTAATTGGCATGGCCAGTAATACAAATATCCAAACCATGACATGCAAACTTATCATCTACCATTCGATGTAGAAATGTCCACCATCGATTTAAATTTATAGTCTAGAATATCTAGTATAGAATGGAAAAACATGTAGTTCTGATGAGGTGCAAGATGTGTATCAGCTGCAAGTTGTATCTAAAATGAGTGGACAGAAAATCTGCACAGGAGTTTCCCTAGCAAATCTGCCCCCAATTAGGTAGGATTAACATGTGTGCATTACATAATTTCATTACTATTCTGTGAGAGGAGACAAATTTTTTTTCTTTTGTGTACAGAAAGCTGGGTGACAAATATTTTAACTGATTTATCCTGTGACTCTAGCAGAATAATTTAAATAAGTCCATAACGAAATAGTACCAGTTGGAACCTGCTCTGCTTGCCAAGATGCTTATATCCTCTTCAATTGAAGCCAACCTGTCTCTACCTGAGGGCTTGCTCCATTGTTTCCCATAACAGCTACAACCATATTTCAGATCCATATATATTAGCTAGAAACCTGGTAATCACATTAGTAAGGAAAATCTGTTGAGAACCTATGGCATAAAGAAACAGTACTGATATTAATCAACTGAAGGTACGTGGGATTAGCATACACATGTTAGTGTTGACATAGGCACCAACTAAACCAGGAGTTATGATACACATCTAAGAGAAGGAATAAAGAAATCAAGAGGTCAGTACAAATAGAAGGCAGAAACTGAAGTTAGCTGCCACCTCCGTAACTGTTTAGTTGTAGCTCCTTCTTTTTCCATACATCAAAGGACTAAATGTTGTAAATATATGTTTCATAGGAACATTGGCAGGCTAGAATGCAGATGTGCAGCTGTCACTAATTATCAGTTATGCATGAAGCCTAGAATACATTTGACTATATATAACATATGTGGGAGCAGGTGTATTCACTGATATAAGTATGTAAAACCGACATGTAGTAACCAAGCATGAAAAAAATAAGAGCTAAGAAGGGATGTCTAGCTTTAAAAGATCTGAACACTGTATCGATGACACTCAGATCCTCGGTTTTTTTAGCATCCTGTAAATTGGTAGAACCTTCTCCACAAAAGGATTTTGACACACCGATACAAATTGTACTCTATGTTAGCAGAACTATTGATATGACCACTTCCTAAAAGCAATTTAATTCTAGAACCTCAACACAAATGTAATCCATTAAGCAACTGGAGAAACATAAGTAGCAGTTCCATAGCTAATTAAATTTACATCTAAATATAAACTTTCTTGAGATCATGTCATGTCCATATGGCAACGGGCAGACCTTACAGGGGCAAAACAAATCTGTGTTTCTCCACAAATCAGGGTACAACCATTGGCAGCAGGTCTACAATCGTGAACTCTCCAAAAAGGTGATAAGGCATTTGTCATGTTATATTATTGGGGTTTTTGTGCTACTGCCCCTATTCTGGGACTCAATTCCTCGTTTGCCCCCGTTTTTTTAACTTTGCTCGTTTGCCCCTGCTTTTCGAAAATGAAGCCACTAGTTGCCCCTAAACCGTGAAGTGGACTTAACACCGTTAAGTCAAGGATAAAAAGACTACAATGCCCTCAACATGAATACTAATGTTAATTGCTCGTTTGCCCCTGTTTTTTTTTTTTTGCCAGATTTACTTTGCACTTGTCTTTAACAAATGACAATATATATTTTTTACAAATTCAAATTCGACGTAATATTTACACAGTATATACATATAATATTAGAGACAAGGTGTGGTAACAGGCTTCTCCAGAAACCTGAACTTCTGAACTTTTCTTCAGCCGCAAACCTTATTTCTCGTGGCTAGGAAAGATTGCCCTTGGTCGATCAAACTAAAACCATGAAGCATTTTACAGTCTCAATCAACATTACGTCCCGAGGTAGCAACACTTTGATCAATTACCAACATTCCGGCATTTTTACGAACACATCGAGTGCGCTGCCATGGATCGTGAGGCAGCAACAACAGAGGTTGCGCATGGACTGCAGGCTCATCATGAACACGCCCGCCATCGGAACACTTCGATTGCATCTTCGGACATTGGCTGCATCTTCGATGTATCAAACCGACGGCCCACGCTGCAATCCTCCCCGTCACCAGCCACGATGGCCTCCGCTTTGCTCCTCGGCGACACGGCCCATGCCGCAATCCGCCATGAGCTTGAAGCTCCAATCGTCGTCGTCATCCCCGCCCGCTACCCGTCCTTTCTCACCACCCCGGCGGATTCGTTGCCGGCGGCGTGGGTGCTCCCGTCACCACCACCACGCGAGGTGAAGGACGGGCGGTGGTGGCGGAGGTCGTGCCGGCGGGCCGAGGCGCGCCACCGCCGGCTCTTGTCGTTGGCCTTCACCTCCGCCTCCACGCCCATCCTCGCCGACCCCACGCCGCGCCCAGAAGCCACATTGTCGATGTCGCCCGCCCGTCACCGACCGCCCGCCCAAGCCGCCGCCCTAACCCTAGACGACCGGAAAGGGAATCGCTCGGTGGTGTCGGTGTCGGACAGAAGAAAGAAGCCGGGTGGGAGGTAATGAGATAAGGGGGCACAAACGTCTTTTGTCCTTTTCTTTTTTTTTTTTTTCTTTTTTCTTTTCGAGGGCATTATCTCGACGTCGCCTAACAGATTTTGAAAACAGGGGCAAACGGTGGATTCATTTTCGAAAAATAGGGGCAAACGAGCAATGTTAAAAAAACAAGGGCAAATGAGTAATTGAGTCCTGAATAGGGGCAGTAGCACAAAAGACCCATTATTATTATAGGGAAACAGATAACTGAAGTAAAACGTGGAGCCAAACCAAAGAAAAAACCAGTTTGTATAGAATTAGTAATCCACGAACCTAATAAGCAGCACTAACTGAAGCCGCTGCGCCTTGAATACTTTAATCAGAGAGCAGTGCTTTATAATAGATGTTTCATGGGAACATTGCAGCCCCAACATGCAGATGTATAGCTATCACTGATCGTCGGCTGTCCACCATTTTTACGAACTAAACACAACCAGCAGATCCAACGACTTCCACATCCATGTTAATGTTAATACTACAAATATAGCAAACATGTGGTACCATGAACATTCCACAATCCAAACTCCAACTTAGAACTGTATGTTCTAGAGGGAATTTAGCTCTTGAAGGATTTTCAAAACCACAAAAGCAAGGTTGGTTGAGGGGAAACTATAGAATGTGTTGAATAAATACATCATTGGCAATGGGGTGTGCTCAGTAATATAACAAGCAACAAACTATGTGGACTAATCACATCATAGACAATGGAACCATGCACAAAACGTAGCTGGGCATATTGACCGCGAGAGCTCAAGGGAAATGAGTGGAGGAGGCTTATCTCGCAACATGGGGCTGCTGATGGCCAAGCAAACAGATCCATCAGCGGGAGATTTCAAGACGACGTGGCTCACCGAGTGGCATAAAGGTGACATGGCCATAATGCCCTGGTCGAGAGTGGCAGAGTTAACATGTTAATTAATTGGTATGACAGTGTCATGACAAACCAGTGAAAATAGCAAGAAGCATAGAACAATCAAATAATCGTCCGCAGTCCGAGGAGCAGAATCTAGGTAAATAGGAGCTGCTTTAGATAAACAAATATGAGGAGCTGGTAAAAGCCACGGATTTAAACGAGAATCCAATTAGTAAGAATTTGGTGGGAGCAACCTCAACCATTGTATGAAAGATCGAACGTCCATAGAATTTACAGTGATATGGATGCGGTTTGCTGGGTGAAACCCCCTAGGATAGGTCTTAATTCCATTGTCTCAGTTTACAACAGGTTCATCATTGCACAACCCCAAAACCTCAGTACTTGAATGAGGCATACTTAATCCCAACAAGGGCAGCTGCAAAAAGGCACTAAATCAAAATGAAATAAAAAAATCAATGGTGCACAAAAACCCAATCCAAGCTTACTGCTCCAAGTAACAGGGATAGGCGCGACATCAGATCAGCTAGGTAAGTGTACAGGGGAGATGCACGGGCGAGCACCACCTAAGCAACGGCGCCATAGGAGCAGCAACATCGAGGAAAGGAAGTGCCGCTGCAACCATGGAGGCGCCGTTTGGATTCCGAGCAGAGCGGACAGCACGGGCGACGGCCACCTGAGCAGGGACACCATGGGAGCGGCAACACCAAGAAAAGGGAGTGCCGCTGCAACCATGGAGGCGTCATTCCGATTCCTAGCAGAGGAGACTCTCAGGGCCTTCATCATAGTGACCTAGGGTTTCCTGTAGCACAGGAACTCACCTGAGGCGGAGGACGCGACGCCGGACGTCACCTGCGAGGGAGCTGCTCCGGGAGGAGACGAGAGAGGGAGAAGGAAGAGGGGCCGCCCGTGCCGGCGCCTCGCTGCCCGTAACCCTAACCCTAACCCTAACCAAGGGCACATGGTGAACATCACCTGCAAAAGGAGCTGCTCGGGGGAGACGTGAAGACGAAGATGGAGGAAGGGGAGGGGGCCAGCCGTGCCGGCGCCCCGTCGCCGCCGGCCGAGCCGCGCCCGCCCGAGGCGCGCTGCCCCGCCCCGCCCGTGCTGGCCGCTGCGTCGCGCCGCCGCCGCCGCCGTTGCCTCGTGTGGGAGGGGGAGGAGGAGGAGGAGGTGGTGCGGTGGTGGAGGACGAGGGGAGAGGAGGGCCGCTGCCGCCGCCGCGCCGCTCACCCGGCGCCACCGGCCCTGCTCGCGCGGAGAGAGAGAGGGAGAGTCGGAGAGATGAGCGGAGCGAGGATGGGTCGGGAGGAGTTGCGTGAGGTTTTTTTTTTTTCAGGAGCTGGAACGAGAATTAGAAGCGTAGAATCTAGATAAAAAGAAGCTGCTTTAGGAAAACGAATGTGAGATGAAGCTGGTAAAAGCTGCGGATTTAAATAAGAATCTAATGTAGTAAGAATTTGGTGGGAGTAACCTCGACCATTGAATGAAAGATCAAACGGTTCATAGAATTTACAGTGACGTGGATGTCGTTTCCTGGGAGGACTTCCCCCCGGAGTATAGGTCTTTAATTTTATTAAGAATCTTAAAAAGTCAACACATTTTAAATTTGACTAAATTTATATAATAGCATAATGTCAACTAAGTATCATTAGATCATTTATTACTTACATTTTTAGTGTATATTTATTTGATTCATAAATCTTAGTAGTTATCTATATGATTTTAGTCAAATTTAAAATGTTTTGACTTTCTAAAATTTTTAGAATGACTTACAATTTGGAATAGAGGGAGCAGTACTTTTTCTAAAGAAAATAGTAGTACTTTTAGTGGTATAGCTAGAATCGTGATTACTTCGCCAACAAACTTAGATAAATAGATTGGTCATTGAAGATTTCACATGTGCGTTAAATTTATCAGGCAGCTATTCTTATGTGTCGTAGTTTGTCTTTGTACTGACTAATTATTGTTTTTGTAACTAAGCAATTTATATTTCAAAATCTCATTGTAATACGTATAAATTTATCAATTCCCTTTCATATTTTAAGGTGAAGACATAAAACATAAAAGTAATTACAGAAAGTAAAACAAATTCTATAAGATTTCCGTAAAATAGATCTGAAAATAAATTATGAAATGAGATTTATATTTTCTAGAAATTTAGATTTATAAATTTCTTAATTTGTTCATCTAACCACATGTCATATGTATCGTTAACTCGTTATAGACGATATATGTGTTTTTTTAAATAGAATTGCAATTATCTCATCCGAGCTAACCAGGCCCAAGACCTCGTACTCTAGTGGTGCTGTTACGATCTGTAAAACGTGTCAAGGAACGTGCATGCTTGCAGGTTCGCAGCCTAGAGACGATATAGAAAGCGTTACATGCCAAGCGTGTCAATCGGAGGCCTGTCTTGGCAAAAAGAAAGGAAAAATCTGCTTTTCTTATCTAAAGCATCAACCAAACTTGTAATAACCCCTTCCTCTCATATAATTTTGCCTTTTAATTTCTTGCCCAGCCTCTCAAGTACACTAACGCAAACATTATTGTATTTTGCATTGCCATCTTTGCATTGAGTTGGACCCTCTTGTCTCATTCCAAACACATGGCACTTTTTCATAGAACCCTTCCCATGATAACCAACACAATTCAAATGTAAACAGCTATTGGTTACCACGATGAGCAGAAGTTCCAGGAATCTGGAAGACGAGGTGTCTGGTCTAAAATATAAAAATATCCCGACCTAAAGCTTGCACCATTGCTAATTGGAATTTTTTTTCTCCTAACATGTAAACAACTATTGGCTGCCACGATGAGCAGATGTTACAGAAATCTAGAAGAAGAGCTGTATGGTCTAGAATATAAAATATCCCGACCTAAAGCTTGCACCATTGCTGATTGGAATTTTTCTCCTAACATGTACTTATTAAGACTCTATCCATCTCTTCAATGTTGGTATTTAGAAGTTCTTGTGATTAATACAAATAACGGATTCCGATTTCACCATTAGGGCAGTCCCAATGCAAGACTCTATTACAGAGTCCAAGACTATTTATTAGTCTCCTATTTATTGTATTTTGCTGATGTGGCGGTATATTTACCTCGAAGATTGTAGACTTGAGTCTAAATAAGACTTGAGTCTTAGTTTTTCTCGCCTCTCTTCAATAAATATACCGCCACATTAAGAAACAAAATAAATAGGAGGCTTAATAAATAGTGGCCTTGACTCTGTGGTAGAGTCTGCACTGTGAATGCCCTTACACACAAGCAGCAGCTGGACAGTTTCCATACTACAGCTCTACAGCCATCAGGTATATATACAGTCCTCAAGGCAGGCTGCATCCTGAACGCTGCCAATACTTGGATCCCATCAATCTACTTACACCCAGTCACCGATCTTTTAAAACCATCCAATCTCTATACGATGTTCTGGCAAGATGCAAACCTAGGCAACTCTACACAAGCTCTGGAGGTCTGGAGGATGGCTAAAGCCGACACTTGCGGCCGGCTTCACTCCATTTGGTTCGCTACTAACATAATCTACATGTCAGTTTTCGATCCCACCACTACGGTACTGCTGTACTACATAAGCGGCAGAAGGGAGCTAACAGTACAATAATTCCTACCATGTTCATCACTAGTCTATAGGAGAGAAATTATGTACAGATCCCAAGCAACACTGACAGGTGTGTATCAAGTGCAATTCATAAGCTGTTCCAGACAATCATCACCAAGGGCCAGTCAATGTTCTTCGCAAGCACAGCCGTTTCTTCCGTCCGAATGGATCGTTCAACATTTCTGGTGCCTGTCGGGCAAAATTTGCAATCATCATTACCAAATGCAAAAACAGGTGGGTCTTTATGAAAAATTAGATTTATACGTGCTGGTAGCTTTGTAAACTGTTCCAAGTATCTGTCAGTAAAATTTTTAAAAGGAGGTAAAAGGAAAACTCCAAAAACCAAATAGTCCACTTCATTACAATTGGTCGGTTAGTCGAACTGGCCTCATCCCATGGAGCCCTCGTAGTATTGAGATAACACACATGTATCAAAGCCAGCTGTTTTAAAAGCCTAATTCGTTCCTCTACTTAATGAAAAACGGGCATATAGCCTTGTCTCAAAAAAAAATCCTAATTCGTTTTTTCTTTAGATAAGAAAAATTATAATTTGTTGAGTAACAGAAAATCATAATCGATATGAACTTAGGCTGAGTAGGGTACAAGGGTAATTATTGTAGTATATTTGAAGTTACGTTGAACTAAATGTGTGGAAATGTGGAATAGAAAGAAACTCTGAAAGTGCGAGTCCCTAACTGAATCCTACAACCAATTTGTTTAGTATTTGTTTGCTCAGCTAACAACTCAGAACATGTTACTCAAAAAAAAAAAAAAAAAAAAAAGCTAACAACTCAGAACATGAGACTAATGGAGATTATTTGAATAATATGGATTTTTCTTCATGTCATTCTTTCATCTTTAGTTATTGGCAAAGTGATAGAACAAGTAGAACTCTTAAAGGCTGAATAATTCTCTGCCAAAGTTTTAGCGAACCAGAAAGAGTGTCAAGATAATATATAGGGGTCAAACACAGGAAATTTGGCATTAACAGTTACCTCGTTCTTCTGCATTTCCATAATCTCTGCCTGCATTATGAAGAAATGAATGGTCAGTACTATGAAGACATCCAATGAACAGAGTCTGAGATGCAAGAATGTGTGCCTATTCTTAAAAGTGTTTAGCATAGCCTATGAACGCAGTATCACTAGACCTTCGGTGACATAACTTCATATAAACTGGAAGTCCACAGGTTCGGTGCACCAAAACACATGAACACTGTACTATAGGTCTACTATAGCTGTCACACTGAAAAGTACAGGAGCATATTAGACTGAATGATTCAAGGGATCTCTATTGATGCCGGCAACATGAGGCATGCTAAAGCTATCCATTTCACTATGACTAAAAGTGGCCCGGACTTGGTTTGCTGCCAAACATCAGCACGCCTAATCTTAGTTAAATTATGGCTGCCACAGAAAGTGTGACGCTTAAATTAAAGCCTTACTTGTAGAAAAGTTTAGCAAGAAAATGAGTCTACGACGTCTGTGACAGGATGCTAAGAAGTGTGACTCATCATAGCTGCCGCAGTAAACTAAAGAACTATCTAAGAATTGAGGCATGACTAACATGTACGAAAGATTTAGCAAATCTAGCACCTTCAACTGTAGTGTGTGCAGAGAAAATTAGAAAAGACACCTGTTTCCTCTCCAGTTCCTCATTCACCTCCTTGAGTTTCTGAACTTCAGCTTCTAACTCCATTGTATAAGCCTATGCAATAAAATAAGAAATGTTTACCGAAACAGGAAAGTCGAAAAATTGTCTGCTTTAAAGAAACACACAGTAAGTAGAAAGCTCAGGCTGCATGTGCAATGACTCTGATTACAGTCGCAATTGCTAAAGTTCACCATGTCATGAATCAAGAAGCGCACTGAGTTAATTTGGATAAAATTTTCGATCATTTTATTCTCAGCCCAACAAGATTGAAGTCTTTCACTAACAAATAGCTTGATTTGTAAGGCATGCATGAATTCAGTACAAAAAGTTGAGACCTGTTTGCGCGCTCGGGACCTCGCGGCGGACTCCCTGTTCTTGATCATCCTCCTCTGCCGCCTCTCCACCACTTTCTCCACTCCGCCTCCATGCCTTCTCCCCCGAATCATCCCTTCAAACGAAAAGGGCAGCGGCTCCGTCGGCGACGACAGGTCGCTGTACCCCTTCCCGCCAGAATCAAGCTGGCTCACCGGCACCGCTGTTTGGACAGCCATGGCGCCGCCTCCCATGCCTGCCGCCGCCCTGGGCGGCATCATGGCCAGATCCCCCATGCCGACCGGTGCAAACCCCAGCGCCGCCGCAGCTGCTGCGTCGTCGGCACCCGGTAAATTCCCGAAAAAGGCGGAGCCTTTAGGGGCAACAGGTACCGGCCGCGGCGGCGGCGGCATCATGGGTGGCGGCGGCGCTGGAGGAGCTGGAGCGGGGTTCTCCCTGACCACGCCAGCTCTGACCAAGAACTCCTCCAGGGTCATCTCCCCGAGCGTCGACTGGCGGTGCTGCTGCGGCTGCTGGTGCCCGCCGCCGTCCGCCCCTGCGCCTGCGCCTGCGGCGGCTCGTCGCGCACGAGGTTGCGCCACACCTCGTCGACCGTCTTGGCGCTGAGCGTGCGGGGCAGTGTGAGCGCCGCCGACCCCTGCCGCTGGAGTGGCGTGGGCGGCACCCCCGTCCCCGCGCCCGCGCCCGCTCCCGCGCCAGAGGCGGCTCCGGAGGCCATGGCCTGGGTCTCCTCCGCGGTCCAGATGCTCCGGAGCAGCTCGTCCATGTTCATGGAGCCGAAATCCTTGGGGACGCCGCCGCCACCACCACCGCCGCCGCCGCCGGCCCCGCCGAGCGCGCTCTGGAATTCGTCGAACGTCAGCGAGTAGACCGACCCCTGCCTCGCCAGCGGCGCCCCCTCGTCCACCACCACCCCCGGCCGGCGCTGCGACGACGACCCGCCGGTCTTGAACTCCATCCCCTCCCTCCCTCTTCTTCTACCTGTCTGACTGTCTCTCAGACTCTCAGCTCTCAGCTCAGCACCAGAAAGACATGGACACCAGGCGAGGAGAGCTCAACGCCTCAAGTCACATGCGCCTCTCGTCGGAAAGGCGCGAGGCGAGGACGACGACTAGCTAGCTAGCTTGGTGCTGACGAGTGGGCAGAGCTCCGTGACCTGAGATTGCGAATGATGCAGCAGAGGACGGCGGCGCAGGGGATCCAGGCTCAGTGGAGCGGGGAGTGGCCCCGTCGGGTGGTTAGGACGTGGCGCGCGCACAGGCCGTGGTCTCCCCGCACGCGACCAGGCAGCCAATCACATGGCGCCGCGTGGTGGCCTTGCCTCCGTCAGTTGTTGGGGGATGGTGGCATACGGACAAAAATATCCTCGAGCCCGGGAGCAGCCGGTGCAGGGGTTGCTGCCATGTGGGGCCTCTGCTGGCTTATCTGTTGGTGGGACCCGGTGTCAGTTCCCCTGGTGGATGGTGCCTTGATGGGAACAGGGTGGTAGGTTTCACACTTTCACTTCAAGTATGACAGGTACATTTTTGAAAAAAAATGTTGGGTTTAATCATCATAATTTTGAAGAAGGTTATGAAAATCAATTGTGGAACACGTGGAAGAGGAGAAAAATCACTTCCAGTTCTAGAGGCCGAGGATCAGCCGGCCATGATGAGTGCTCGAGATTCATCTGCAACCATGCGACGTGGTGGATACCACTCACAAAGAGGAATCCTGAAACTCTAATCGCATTCGCAGGTGTGCCGTTGTGCGCTTTGACGCTCACTACCTAGTTTGTCACTCAAGCAAGTCAAATGGATAAACGTAAGTAGGCATAACTAATGAATGGGGATTAGGCCTTGACCCACACTCGTGTAATTTCCATTTTCCTAACATGTATCATAACATGTGCATCACTAGAGAACCTTAAACTCATTCTAGTCAATGGGCAATGACTATATTTTGCTCCAGGAATGTTCAAGCACACAACAAGATTATCAATCAAGAATGTAATGCAAGAAGTAACAGGACAGTAGACAATCATATTCTGATCCATGCTAGAACAGGGTTAAGCTCTTTTTTTTTCAAAGATTATATGGTACAACGCAGGCGCTCAACACGCACGCACACTCACCCCTATGAACACACGTACGCAAATCCTACCCCTATGAGCACCTTCGAAGGACTAAGCCGGCAAATCTTGAAGTTCACGAAGTCACTACAGACGCCTCGATGTCGACGGGAATGTTACCTACCACTTAATGCATATCGTCGGAAAATCCTGGAATAAATCCAGAATAAGTCACCAAGGTTCAAGATGGAATGCCAATTTTCTACTCCTACAACCAGCCTCAAACCAAGCACAAAATCAACTTGGATAACTCTATCAACCAAATATCACCAAGACCGCCATCAAGTTGTTTATGTATCGACTAACTCCAAGTAAGACTCAGGTCACTCAACCTTCACTTGAACTAATCCTAGGCCAAGAGCCAAAGAGATGGACATAAGATCAACATCCCAACTATGGCTCCCAAATGGGACCCATATTTAAGCTAAGTATATCTTGAACATAAGATTAACCATAAATGATGTTAAACTTGGTAGCCCAATGTAAGAGCATTTAGATTAAGATTTTAATGGGATAGTTTTTTCTAAACCGTGTTTGAAAGTTGAAACTTCTCATCGAAAAGGAACCGGAAGTTTATATCCAAACTCCATCGGTCAATGTTGATCTTCTGACTGGCGTTCAATTTAGGTAGAGAATATCAGATAGCATGGTTTTTCAAAATTATAGTACAGATTAATGCATGGACACATCGAATGCAGAAACTCCAGCAGTCGACACCTACGTGCACGTAGCACAAGCGGGAAAACAAAGCACATCAGTGCACAACAAACTAGAGTAGCGTGACTCAAAAGTATCTTATCCTATCCGACCAAATGGTCCACTCGAAGATAATATAAAATATTGAAGCCAAGCCAGTGAAGAATATGTCAAAAAGGCCACAACATTCCAGATGAATAACTGCCGTAAAATGACACCCACAACAAATCATTTTTTTCTTAAAAAAGGATCTAATGCCTGGCATAGTGATGATCATATTTTCATCCCCATATGGCCATATTTATACATAGAAGATATATTCCGAAGTTTCCAGACCAAACCAACATCTCAAGTTTCCTAAAAGAGGCACACACCGACGCTGCTCAAAAGCAAATGCAAGTAGTCACCACCATGGCATGCTCGCAAAGCACTGTATACCAAACAAAACAAACAAAGGGGCGTGGTTCCCTTTCAGCACTCAGCATGCTACTCACAGTCACGAGCACGATAAGGCCATGCTTTCTCTTCGTACCTGAAGATTTTGCTGTGTCTTGGAATGGAATTGCACAATAGTAATGATCAATACAGCTTTGGCAACAAGATCGCAATCAGAGCCTCACAGGCTCACAGTGCCTAGCTACAAGGCAGACTAGGCAATGGCACAATGATAAAGGAGGATGCATCAACCGGCACATGGGGTGTAGGCAGAACCGTTCCTCCTTTCCTTCGTGCTCCAGTTTCTCTGTCCCCTTGGCAGGATCGAAACTAACACAGAGCAGCACTGTAGATATTGTACTATTCCTTTCATATCAGCTGAGGCATCTTCGAAAGATCTGAGTCTGATTTCCAGCTGCAGGATTATCGATATTATGTACTGATATGTGATGGATCTCTGAACTTCATCCAGAATTTGATGTGGAGAACATGAAAGGTGACGTAGGGAATACGAAGGAATTTCTCAGATCCTGATTCCTGCACATAAAATGTGCTGATGTTAAAAGCATAAATAGGTTGGCAGTTGTAGGGAAATGAAATTGGTGCTGAACTAATAGGGTTAAAAATCTGTCCTTGAATTTAAGGATAAATCATTAACAAATGAAAGTATATTATTAAACACAATTTTACAACCTCAAGACCTGCATTTCAAATATAATGAACAGTGTATATCATTTAGAGAGAAGGTTTCCCCACTTTATTGATCATAAGGCATTCAAAACAGTTAGGTTCTAGCGTACCTTAAAAGAATATATAAATCTGAAGGAGCTGATTAATGTAATGTGTCATAAGTTCTACAAATGTAAAAATATTGGGTGGTTTATGTGGGAATAAATAATTAAAAATTTTATAAAAATTATGTACGCATCAATAGAGCACTTTTAGCACAATCTGAAGATGTGAAAATAACCATGATGAGTTCACATCAGATAAAACAATTTTGAACATTATGCAAATATGAGTACTAAAGTGGTCGTAATGTTATAGGAAAAAAGTTGGTTGGCAATTTCGTTGTTGTCAACATGGCTATGTATTGCATGATGTAATAGATGCTACTGCAAGGAACTAAACATCAAATTGCTTGAAAATTCAATACAAAAATACATTCAATGCACATTAACAGTCTGATTGCAACTTACTCAATTTTGGAATTACATGTATCAGAAAGCATGGCAAGTGAAGCAGCCACTCAGCGAACTGATTTGGCCATTCTTGCTAAGCTGTGCTCTCTTTTTGCCTTCCTAGAGCCTTTTCCATCTTGGTTTGCTGTTGCTGCATCATGCTCACGCTCACGCATCACCTGGGCTTTTCTTTGAGCAGACTTGAGGGTGTTCAAAATCTTATCCAGAGAAGATGATCTTTTCTTCTCGAGCTTAATCTGATATCATAGAAGTGTGGGTACAATTCAGGGACAACTAGATACATTAAATAAAAACAAAATGTCCTGCAAACAATCCTAGCATCAATTCAGTTAAAAATAGGGCAATACAGTTCGAAATAGAGCAAAGAACATACCACTAACTTCTGAATTGCTGCCTCAGCTTTTGCTTTTTGAATATTCTCCCATGCAGTAATTTTTGTATCTTCTCTATCAATCCTTATAACATTGTAGAGACTTGTCAGCTTCCACAATTTGTTGGTGGAAATAAATATTTATTTTTTTAAAAAAAAAATCTTGAGAAATGGTTAAGGCTTTGACACATTTAGAACAGATAAGCATGGCAGGAAATTTCATGACGTATAAGATAAGAAATATTAGGAAATTAGGCTTCGCAGCAAAATGATTGAATATGAAGTGATCTGTGATGTCTTACATAGATATGCTCTTCGCTTCGGCAAAGCCCCAGGACGAAGAATTTGACTCCACTGTCTTTTCCTTCCATTCTATTATGTTTGTTGAATTCTTGTTAGATGACCGCGTTACATTTTTCTTTGACCACCTAGTCAAAGTCACTCGGTCATCCATCTGAACATCCCTGATATCAAGATCTGAGGAACAGCTTCCACTCTCTTTCACTTGTTCTGTCGACAGGGAACGATTAAATGTTGGTCTAGTGTTGGGCGAAGAGGACCTACTTAGCTCTGGGCTGGTCTGTGTTGCAGCATCTTTCCTAGAAATTATAGAGGCAATGGTAGAAGCTGAATCTTCTGTGATTTCAACCTGCTCGTCTGAATCAGACAACAACAAAGAGGCAACAGATCAAAATTTACTAACTTTTCAGGCTGCAATATGATAACTTTCTATAAGATCTGCTGCGCAGCTTAAGGTACAGCTTATTACTGAAAAACATGTGGTTTTACAATGCAATCCAAGCAGGATTTCACAATGCCGTCTATGCTTCAACAAACACAGATGATAACTCAAACAAAGTGTTTTGTCCTTTGTTAATTACTACGAAACCAAATTTCAACACTAAACAATAGGTTAAAACTAAAAATAATGATGGATATGTACTCTGTGCACAGGAAATAATTTCTAAATACCTTGGATAGATTCATGTGTGCTAGGCAATGAAGTATATGATTCGACTGCATAATCTAATCGCTGCCGAACTCTGGAAGTTCGAATAGGACCATTCAGTGGACAAATTTTGACTCCTCTTCCAATGTTGATTTCATCACCAATTGGTCTACCTGAATAGGTTCCATTTATATTTTTTCCTCCACAAACATGTTCCGGCATTAGTACTCCTGCCGCAAAAGGAGAATTTGCTTTGATAGGTCCAGCTCTCCCACTATCAAGCAATGACACCGAAGAAACAGATGAATACTGTCCACCAAGCCTTCCTGGAGGCCCAAGGGGGCCACTTTTAGACTTTGGTCGTCGAGCATGAGCAACCGTAGTTCTTCCAAGCGCTTCGCTGGAATTGGGACTGAAGATCCACCTCTCTGCATCCTCCCATTTCGAGGGCAATGTCCTCCCACTGCTGTAAGGAAATGCCATGCTGCTTCCTGGGTATCTCCTGCTTCCTTTAGAAGGATGCGGAACTCTCTCAGAGCTCCACCCTTTCTGGCTCCCCAACACCGATGCACGGTGCCGCGGATAGTTCGGCGTCCTAGGACTATGAAACACGTCTGACCTGATGAGTGATGCTCCAAGTCCTTTGTTCATCAACCCCACGCCCCCAATCACGAAACTTGGAGAAAACGTGGCTCCATGGAACCCAGGGCTACCGAGGTCAAGTGAGGCCGTCCGCTGCTTCGACCCCTTCCTATGCAAAAGAACAGCAGCCTCCGTCCGGTACCGCTGGTTGTGGCATTCTGTCGAACAACATACAAGCATACAAAATTGACAAACCCGCACAGCTCAACCGATTGCAAGACTCAAAATTAGCACAGTACCTGGGGTGGCACGGCCTGCCGGATTCTTGGCCGGTTCTTGAACCTGAGCCCACTCCTCTTCCTTCACCCCGCACAGCTCCTCCTCTCCTTCGTCGTCCTGCCGCTCGGTAAAGGCTGCAGAAGCTTAACAACACAAGCTCGTTTTAAAGGGCGGTCAGGGTTGCTCTCAGACGGATTGAGACGCTAGTAAGAATCCAAACTGTGAGCTGGTCACAGCGTTGTGCTCACCACTGGAGGAGGAAGTGGCCAACCCATCTGTCTCCAGATCTGTGTCTGGGTCACCATCTGGGCGCACGAACCCGGCCAAAGGCTGCAGGCAACCATCATCATGGCCTTGATCAGTGATTAAAAGTAGATCTCAGATAAAAGGGGAACAAAAGGTTAAGAGAATCCAATGGCGCTCGTTTTTTCTTGTCAGATAAAAAGCACTATCCTTTTTGTTGCTATAGTAAGATCTAAAATGGTGATGATTATGCCTATAGCTCAAGTCAAAAATTTTCCGGGCCCTCCTACTTTGTCTACTTCGCTGATAACAATTTCGTCCTGTACCATTCGTTTGGTCACCTGAGAGGCTGAGACGGGCCATAGGCAACCTAGATCGGCATGGCGCCATGGTGCTACTTGCCACCAGCTAAATCTAGTGAAGAACTAAAAATCTTTTCCATCTGTGATCACGTCCAGGTGCTGAAGATTCAATCTTTACACTCCAAAAGGTGAATGCCAGCTCAAAATGTTTCCAATATTCCCCATGGCGCTCAATGCACGCATCATTTCGATACCAAGCAAAAAGCAGATTCGTCTATGGGCCATCAAAATGAAAGCATCAGAAAGAAAGGGCAGCAAGCTTAGCAAAGAAGGACCAACCGAGTCGCAGCCGAAGGAATCGCAGCAGCTGCTCCCGCCGCCGCCCGTGGAGCTCGGCGAGTAGGCGTCGTCCACCTCCGCTCCCCACCTCCTCCTCCTCTGCCTCCGCCGCTGCATTGGCCTCTCCGGCGCCGAAACCACCTCCTCTTCTTCCTCCACCACGCTGCCCCGAAACGCACCGCCGCCACCCCGCATTATTCTCCAGCTGAAATCTGTTAGCCGCTGAACTCGCTCAGTCGCCTTCGTCGCCAGCGCATGATAAGCATCGGCGGGTGTGGCAGCAGCATGATGAGGTGTTGCCGTTTAATAGAGGTCGCTGCTGGGGCGGACTGCGACTGCGACGTGGAGGCAGCAACGGCATCTCGCGGAGGGAGACTGACACGAGGTGCGTGCGGTGAGCCGGTGAGGCGAGGTGAGGTGAACTGAGCTTCAACAATGTCGCGTGACGACGATGCGGTCGACTGACAGCTTCCGGATTAATTTTTGTGGGTTCGCCTGGACCTCGAGCGGCGCCCACGTCCGTGCTGGTGCTGGTGCTGGTGCTGGTGCTGTGCGGTAGCCATGATGGACCTCCCCCGTGAACCTGCTATTGTACTTGTTCCGTTGCGAAAATGAATTGCTCCATTAAGTGCACATCTAGCACAATTAAGAGTCAACATATTCTAAGTTTGATAAATATATATAAAACATAACAAACATCATTAGATAATTCACATAATATATTATATTAAAGTAAATATAAAATGTTTAACTAGATTTTCTAAAGTTCTAGTTAAATTTTAACTAAGTTTATAGTCACATAATATATTATATTAAAGTAAATATAATATGTTTTTTCTTTTATATAGTCCGCGTCGTCCATTCAGGGCGGCTCGGGGGCGACCCCGCCGCCGCCACCCTGTAAGGTCCTAGATGGGCTAGAGGGGTGAATAGCCTATAAAAATTTTTTCTACAAACTCACTAAGCAAACTTCATTAGATACACAAACTACGGAAAGCAAGTTTTCTTAGCCTCTTAGATGTTGCAAGCCTCCTATCCAAACAATTCTAGTAGGTGATCACTAGACACACACAATAGCTACCACTAGTGATCAAGAGTTCTACCCACGGATTTAGTCTACACAAGAAGTGGTTCCCGACCACCACACAAGAATTCTACCCACGAGATTTACCACACAAGTGGTTCCCGACCGACCATACAAACAATTCTACTTTGCAAGAATGTAAACGAAGTAATACAAGAGAGGGTAGGAGCTTGTTATACCAACGCGTAGAGTCGAGGTTGTCAATCACCAAGAGATGAACAATCAATCAATCGGCAACACACAATCGGAGACCAATCACCGGGAACAAAGATGAACACAATTGTTTTTGTTCACCCGGTGTTCACTTGGGCACCGCCAAGCTAGTCACCGGTTGTGTCGACCAACACCTAGATGGTTCTTCGGTGTGACCTCAAGTCACTAGCCCCTCAAGGCTCGCCCCCGCAAGGCACCGCAAGACACCACTCTCAAGCGAGGTACTCAACGACACGCGCAATCCACTAGGATGCTCTTCGTGATCCCCACGAGGTGAGCTCAAACCTCTCACAAGCAACCGGGAGGTGGCCAAGAACAATCACCTTCTCTTGCAACGCTCCAACAATCTCCAAGCCGGCTAGGAGCGGTACTCTCCAAGAGTAACAAGAAATCCACCGGCGAAACCACCCACAAGTGCCACCGGATGCCCTCAAGCAATGCAATGCACTAGGTGATCTCTCAATCTCACTTTGGATTCACAATCAAGCAAGAGAGATGAGAGGGAGAGTGTTTCTTCACTCAAAGGATGAATGAATGAGTTAGGAGAGCCAAGAGGAGGGAGCCAAGCCCGGCCTCCCATCTATTTATAGACCCAACACTTCAAACTAGCCGTTACCCCCCGGCGCAACTATGGCCGACGCGTCCGTCGCAGCCGCCGGACGCGTCCGCCCTCGGCCCAGCGCGCCCTGCACGACAGATGGCGCCACGGCCAACCGCGTGCCGCCACGTCGCGTCCGTCCGGCGTCCGGCCCGGCGCAGCGTCCGGCGCCGCGTCCGCTTAACGCCGCGCTCTGAACTTTACGTTCCGGAGTCCGCGTGCGCCCGGACGCGACACTGCGCGTCCGCCGCCACCGTCGTCGAACCCTGCTCGCGCCCGAAGCCACAACACGCGCCGGACGCGGACCACGATCACCGCTTGCGTCCGCCGCGCGTCCGGCCCGCGTCCGCCCGCCCTTCGGCCGAACGGCCGAAAAACGAAACTTTACGGTCGGCGTCCGCCGCCGCGGACGCGTCCGCCCGCCGTCCGCGCGCTCGCGGCGCAGCCTCCCGTCTTTCGTCGCCGTGTCGTGACACCAACTTCTCCAACATGCTATCCAACAAGTATACCAACTTGATCATCGAGAGATAGCATGATTTCAACTAAATTTTGCATCGGCGCAATAGAAAATATGCATCCATTTTTTCCTGAAAAGCGCCGAATCCCTCCTCACAGTGCTCGGGAGGAAGAGAGGGACCCAAACCCATCTCTACCCCGCAAACCACGGCCGCGCAAACGCCACCTTTGTAAATGTGCCAACACCACCAAGTGTACATCTCCATGTGCTTGTGTGTTAGCTTTTCACAATCATTTCCCAAAGGTTAGGTTAGCTCACTAGGCCCTACATGCAATGCACTTCATGAATTCACCTAGTGGCACCCGTGCGTCGAATAGCCGATAAGACTTCCCCTCTTAATAGTGCGGCTATCGATCCTAAACCACTCACACCCTCTATAGTGTCTTGAGTGCAAAACAAAATGGCCCTAACGGTTATACCTTTGCCTTGAGCCCATTTTGTTCCTCCAAATGATATGAACACTTCACACCATCATGTGACCGTCTCGATCCATCGATCTTGACTTCACTTGCCCTTCACCGTGCATCGGTCCATCGGCGCCTAGTCTTGCCCGAGCTTCACCATCGCATGGTCCTTCACTCCGAAGCCTCGACTAGCCCTTCACCTTCAACACCGGTCCATGGAGCCAAGCATCGTCTTGATCTTCATCTTTGATCACATGACACGTGTCATGCTTCATATGCATTAAGCTCATCATGTGGACAACCTTTCTCTAAATCAACCACTTAGATAAACAAGGTTAGTCCTAGGTTTCATCAATTAGCCAAAATCAAACTAGGGACTTTCAATCTCCCCTTTTGGTAATTGATGACAACCTCAACAAAGATGATTTTATAATAAAGATTTTGAACTTGTCATACTTGTCCAATCATTAAGCTCACAAGAGAAATTTGGACAACTATAGCAAGTTCGGTTTTGGTAGTATTGCTCCCCCTACATATGTGCATAGAGTTTGGATTTGAAGCTTTGCACATATGCATGGATAGAAGTGTGGGAGAGTAATTCTACCAAAATGATGCTAAGGTGTAAGAAATGGACCTTTGAAGCGCGATACCAATGGAGTTGCATTTTACACCATCCTTAGCACCAAGAAATAACTAGATATCCATCAAAAACTCAAGAACCCCGTGAGATCAACATTATAAGCAAAGTTCTTGAACCACTTGTAAAGCAAGGGGAGTCTAGTTACAACCTATGCATGCTAATAGATCATTTCATCAATCAAGTTCTATACTAGCATTGCACCACACAAGCAAGGAGACACTACTTGTATAAAACTTTAAAACTAGGTGCCATGAGCAAGTCATATGAGAATGCACAAACAAATGCAACAACTTTGTTCATGAGCTTGCTCCCCCTTCTTGTGTGCATCAAAAATTTTATTTACCCCTTTATCATGTTCAATCATCTTTTTCTCTCCCCCTTTGTCAACAATTGCCCAAAAATGGGATCAAATTATAGAGAGAAAATGACTTTGATGGAGTAAACAAAACTTTAGTCAAATTTGGTTCAATCTAGATCACTTGCCAAAGACATTTAATTCGGTTTGAACCAAAGACAAGCTTCTTCACACCTCATGACAAGGGTTATCTTGCCTATGTTGAATTAAACACTTGTAGCAAATATTCTAGATTCAACACTAGGATTGCAAGCCCATAAACATGTCATATGTCACCACTAGATCAAGCAAAACATAGAAGCAATAGTGGTAAACATATATACATCAAACACATTTGATTTATCATGAATGCTCCAAATGCACCTTGTATGTCTACATGTGCTACCACAAGTATAATCCTAAGAATGAATGACATGTCAACCAATGGTACCTCGCTTTGTCGAAGGAGAGGCATGTCAAGAAGTGGTGGGGTGCATTCAACACATGTTTGAGAAATCAAGAATGTTCAACTCATTCCTTAGCTTGCAAAACCTTCTTTCATCAAGTGGCTTGGTGAGGATGTCGGCAAGTTGATCATCGGTGCCCACACTTTCAATGGAAATGTCACCCCTTTGTTGATGATCTCTAATGAAGTGATGCCTTATGTCAATGTGCTTTGTTCTTCCATGTTGAACCGGGTTTTGTGTCATCTTGATTGCACTTTCATTGTCACAAAACAATGGCACATTCTTGAAGTTGATGCCATAATCCTTCAAAGTTGACTTCATCCAAAGTAATTGTGCACAACAACTCCCCGCACTAACATATTCGGCTTCGGCGGTAGAGATTGCCACACTATTTTGTTTCTTTGAGGACCATGACACAAGTGATCTTCCAAGAAGTTGACATGTACCACTTGTGTTCTTTCTATTGATCTTGCAACCACCATAGTGAGTCCGAATATCCAATTAATTCAAACTTTGACCCCTTGGGATACCACAATCCAACATCTCTTGTTTGCTTCAAGTACCTCAATATTCTCTTTGCGGCCGTGAGATGACTTTCTCTAGGTGAGGCTTGATATCTAGCACACATGCAAACACTAAACATGACATCCGGCCTTGATGCGGTGACATAGAGTAGGCTTCCAATCAATGACCGATAATCCTTTTGATTCACCATATTGCCATCATGATCACTATCAAGATTTCCATTGGTGCCCATTGGAGTTGAGATTGGCTTTGCATCTTGCATTCCAAACTTCTTCAACATGTCCCTTATGTATTTCCCTTGACTCACAAATGTCCCATTCTTCAATTGCTTGACTTGAAGACCAAGAAAATAACTAAGTTCACCAATCATGGACATCTCAAATTCTTTTGCCATCATTTCACCAAATTCTTCACAATATGCTTGATTGGTTGGTCCAAAGATGATATCATCAACATAGATTTGCACAATGAAGAGATCATTACCAATCTTCTTGGTGAATAGAGTAGTATCAACCTTGCCCATAATGAACCCCTTGGATTGAAGGAAAGTCTTCAATCTCTCATACCATGCTCTAGGTGCTTGCTTCAAGCCATACAAAGCTTTCTTCAACTTGTACACATGGTTGGGTTTCTTCTCATCTTCAAAACCGGAGGTTGCTCAACATATACTAGCTCATTGATAATCCCATTGAGAAATGCACTCTTGACATCCATTTGATATAACTTGATATTGTGGGCACATGCATAAGCCAATAGAATCCTTATTGCCTCCAATCTTGCCACGGAGCATATGTCTCATCATAATCAAGACCTTCAACTTGAGTATAGCCTTGTGCAACTAGTCTTGCTTTGTTTCTAATCACAACACCATCTTGATCTTGCTTGTTCTTGAAAACCCATTTGGTTCCAATGACATTGTGATCCTCCGACCTCTCAACTAACTCCCACACATCATTTCTTGCGAAGTTATTGAGCTCTTCTTGCATTGCCATGATCCAATCGGCATCATCCAAGGCTTCCTCAACTTTCTTTGGCTCTTTGGTTGACACAAATGATGCATACTCACAAATCATAGCCACTCTTGATCTTGTTTGCACACCACTTCTAATATCACCAATAACATTATCAATTGGGTGATCTCTTGCAATATGTTGTGGTTGTATCACTTGCACTTGATTGCTTGAGCTTGGTTGATCACTTGACTTGTCCTCATTGGATGAACTAGCACCATGATCTTGCACTTGAGCATTGCTAGCTTGTCTCAATGGAGAGTTGAGAACTTCATCTTTATCATCTTGCACATCAACCACTTGCTTTGCTCTTATGTCACCAATGTCCATGTTCTTCATAGCTTCAACCAATTGGTTTCCACCAACATCTTCTAGATTCTCATCTTCATCTTGTGACCCATTGGTTTCATCAAATTGCACATCATGGACTTCCTCTCTAATGCCACTTGAATTGTTCCAAACTCTATAAGCCTTGCTTGTAGTTGAATAACCGAGTAGGAACCCTTCATCACATCTCTTTTCAAACTTCCCCAATCTAGTGCCCTTTCTCAAGATGTAGCATTTGCAACCAAATACTCTAAAATAGCCAATGTTGGGCTTTCTTCCATGAAGTAACTCATATGGGGTCTTCTCTAGCAAAATATGACAATAGAGCCTATTGATGTAGTAGCATGCCGTGTTGATTGCTTCATCCCAAAATGATTGACTAACACTGTACTCATGAAGCATTGATCTAGCCATATCAAGCAATGTTCTATTCTTCCTCTCAACTAGGCCATTTGATTGTGGAGTGTATTTGGTCGAGAATTGATGACCAATGCCATAGTGATCACACAATTCTTCCATTCTTGTATTCTTGAACTCACTCCCATTGTCACTTCTCACTTTCTTGATTCTCATGTCAAACTCATTGTGAACTCTAGTGAGAAAAGTCTTGAAGGTGTCATACACTTCACTCTTATCACTAAGAAAGAATACCCATGTAAATCTTGTGAAGTCATCCACTATGACAAACCCATACTTGTTGCCACCAATACTTGTGTATGTAGTTGGGCCAAATAGATCCATGTGCAACAACTCAAATGCCTTGCATGTGCTCATTATGCTCTTCTTTGGATGTGAGCTACCAACTTGCTTCCCGGCTTGACATGCACTACACAACTTGTCCTTCTCAAATACAACATCTTTCAATCCTTCAACAAGATTGTGTTGTGTGAGCTTCTTCAATTGTTTCATGCCAACATGCCCAAGCCTTCTATGCCAAAGCCAACCCAAACTTGATTTTGATATCAAACATGTTGTCAAAGAAGCTTCACTAGTGTTGAAATCAACAAGATATAGGTTCTCATGTCTAAAGCCTTTGAACACCAAGTTGGAGCCATCAAGAGAGACTACCTCAACATCATTTGCCCCAAAAATGCACTTATAGCCTCGATCACAAATTTATGCCACGGAGAGAAGATTGAAATCCAAGCTTTCAACTAGCATCACATTGGAGATGCTCATGTCATTTGATATTGCAATCTTGCCCAAACCAACAACCTTGCCTTTCTTGTTATTGCCAAAAGTAATTGACTCAATGCCACTATCATTCTTCTCAATTGAATCAAACATTCTTGATGTGCCTAAGTCATGTGTTGAGAACACCCACTATCAATAATCCAATGCCTTCCTCCGGCTTTATAGTTCACCTACAAGCAAATCAATGAAGCTTAGGTACCCATTTTTGCTTGGGTCCTTGTAGGTTAGTGACTAAGCTCTTTGGTACCCAAATTGCCTTCTTCTTTGGGCCAACAATGGGTGTACCAACAAACTTTGCTTGCACACCTTTCACACCCTTGGTAAGCACATAACAAGAATCAAAAGGTATAGCATTGTCAAGTTTCTTGTTTTGTTGCTTCTTGTTGCAATTTTGCTCTAGGTGCCCAACTTGCTTGCATCTATAGCAAAACCGACCATTGCTCTTCACAAAGCTAGGCTTTGGAGTTGCAAAGGCCGACTTGCCCTTCTTGGGGTATAGCCCAATCCCTCTTTGTTAAGAGAGAACCTTTGGCTACCCAAGCACTTTAGCAAGCGGGGCTCACCACCATAGGCTTTGCCTAAGGCATGAGTGAGCTCATCCACCTCCTTCTTGAGAGTCTCATTCTCAACCATAAGTGTAGCATCACAAGTGAAGCCATCACTAGTAGTAGAGGTAGAGTCGGTGGTGGTGGTGGATGATGTGCTACAAGAAGGGTTAGCATTTGTCATGATGATAGGTTGATAAAAAGACTCATCAATGATGTCACAAGTAAGGCCTATATCACATGATGCAACCACCACTTTCTTTGCTTGTTGCTCAAGTAGAAGTGAGTGAGCCTTTTCAAGCTTAGAGTGAGCATCACCAAGTTTCTCATGGTCTTCCACTAGACACTCATGAGTGGTCATAAGCTCACCTAGGGCTTTCTCAAGTATTGCTACTTTCATTGAAAGCTTCTTGCACTCCTTTTCCTTGGCAATAGCTATATCTCTAGTTTCTTGCATCAAGTCATATAGTTGATCCTTAGAAGGTTCATCATCATCATCAATATTATCAACATCGTGAGCATATTCCATCTCACTATCATCATCACTATCATCATATTGTACCTTGGTTTCCTTAGCCATGAAGCACGATGGTGATGTAGAGAATAATGAAGACTACTTGTTGATGGCGATGGAAGCCATAGCCTTGTTGCTTGAATCTTCATCTTCATCATCATTGTCACTTTCCCAAGTGACCACAAATGCACCATTCTTGCCCTTCTTGAGTGTCATCTTGGCCTCATGCTTCTTCTTCTCAAACTTGCCCTTGTTGTAGTTCTTCTTCTTCTCATATGGGCATTCGGCTTGTAGATGCTCGGTGCTATCACAATTGAAGCACTTTCTTGGTTGCTCTTGCTTCTTGAAGTTGTTTCTCTTGAAGCCTCTTCTCTTGATGAACATGTGTCCCATCTTCTTCACCACAAGAGCAAGTGCCTCATCATCAATCTCAAAGTCACCATCTTCCTCATTGGTTTCTTCTTCTTCAAAGATTGGTGCTTTGCCCTTGGAGGATGTGGCTTGGAATGCCACGGTCTTCTTCTTCTTCTCCTCTTCCACCTTCTCATCATCTTGATCAAATTTGTCATATGTCAAGACTTCACCAAGCAAATCATTTGGCTTCTTATTTTCAAGCCCATCTCTTTGTAGCATTAGCTTCAACATCTTGAAGCTCTTCGGCAAGCATATCAAGAACTTGTGACAAAATCTTCATCTTTTGTCTTGTGTCCCAAACTCTTGAGATCATTCACAATCACTTGCAAGCGATGAAACATTTCAATGATTGTTTCATCCTCCTTCTTCTTGAAGTTCTTGAACTCACTCTTGAGTCCATATAGCTTGGCACTCTTCACAACCTTGGTGCCCTCATATGTCTCACCCAACCTTGTCCATACTTCACTAGCAAGTTCCAAATCCTTGATCCCCTCAAACACCTTTGTATCAATGCCATTATATAGGGTGTTGAGAGCCATTCTATTGCATGTGATGTTGGCTTTATCTTCATCGGTGAGATGATCATTATCAAGAATAGCATAGTCGTGCAATGTGACTTGCAAGACTCTCTCTGTATTGAACCAAGATACATGATCATTTTTCTCTTCCAATGATCAAAGGAACTAACTCCATCAAACATAGGCGGTTTGCCCCCAACATGGTTGAACACAATTTGAGCCATCTTAACACCGTAGGATGTTAAGCCTTGCACTAAAACGGTGACCTCGGCTCGATACCACTTGTAAGGTCCTAGATGGCTAGAGGGGGGTGAATAGCCTATAAAAAATTTCTACAAACTCACTAAGCAAACTTCGTTAGATACACAAATGGCGGAAAGCAAGTTTTGCTTAGCCTACTAGATGTTGCAAGCCTCCTATCCAAACAATTCTAGTAGGTGATCACTAGCACACACAATAGCTACCTCTAGTGATCAAGAGTTCTACCCACGGATTTAGTCTACACAAGAAGTGGTTCCCGCCGACCACACAAGCAATTCTACCCACGGGATTTAGTCTACACAAGAAGTGGTTCCCGACTACCACAAAGCAATTCTACTTTGCAAGAATGTAAACGAAGTAATACAAGAGAGGGTAGAGCTTGTTATACCAACGCGTAGAGTCGAGGTTGTCAATCACCAAGAGATGAACAATCAATCAATCGGCAACACACAATCGGGAGACCAATCACCGGGAACAAAGATGAACACAATTGTTTTTGTTCACCCGGTGTTCACTTGGGCACCGCCAAGCTAGTCACCGGTTGTGTCGACCAACACCTAGATGGTTCTTCGGTGTGACCCTCAAGTCACTAGCCCTCAAGGCTCGCCCGCAAGGCACCGTAAGACACCACTCTCAAGCGAGGTACTCAACGACACGCCGCAATCCACTAGGATGCTCTTCGTGATCCCCACGAGGTGAGCTCAAACCTCTCACAAGCAACCGGGAGGTGGCCAAGAACAATCACCTTCTCTTGCCAACGCCTCCAACAATCTCCAAGCCGGCTAGGAGCGGTACTCTCCAAGAGTAACAAGAAATCCAATCGCGAAACCACCCACAAGTGCCACTAGATGCCCTCAAGCAATGCAATGCACTAGGTGATCTCTCAATCTCACTTGGATTCACAATCAAGCAAGAGAGATGAGAGGGAGAGTGTTTCTTCACTCAAAGGATGAATGAATGAGTTGGGAGAGCCAAGAGAGAGCCAAGCCCGGCCTCCCATCTATTTATAGACCCAACACTTCAAACTAGCCGTTACCCCCTCGGGGGCACACTCACGCGGGACGGCGTCCGCGCAGCCGCGGACGCGTCCGCGCCAGCCCGGGCGCCCAGACGACCGTTGGCGCCGCGGCCAACCGCGTGCCGCCACGTCGGCGTCCGGCGCCGCTGGCCGCGCGGCCCGGCGCCCGCGCGTCCGCCGCAACGCCGCGCCTGAACTTTCGTTCGAGTCCGGCGTGCGGACGCGGCACTCGCGCGTCCGCCACCTTCGCTAACCCCCGCTCCGCGGCTGAAAGCCACAACACGCGCCGGACGCAGCAAGATAAGACCGCTTCTCAAGGCGATCCGCTCGCGCAAGGTCCGGCCCCGCCGTCCGCGACGCCGGCCGAACGGCCGAAAACCCGAGAAACTGTCACGGGCGCCCGCCGCCCACGGACACGTCCGCCCGGCCCCGGCGCCTGCGCTGCGCAGCCTTTCGTCTTTTCGCGCCGTGTCGTGACACCAACTTCTCCAACATGCTATCCAACAAGTATACCAACTTGATCATCGGGAGATAGCATGATTTCAACCAAATTTTGCATCCCAATAGAAAATATGCATCCATTTTTCCCGAAAGCGCCGAATCCTCCTCACAGGCTCGGGAGGAAGAGAGGGACCCAAACCCATCTCTACCCCGCAAACCACAACATAGCGCCCAAACGCCTGCCTTTGTAAATGTGCCAACACCACCAAGTGTACATCTCCATGTGCTTGTGTGTTAGCTTTTCACAATCATTTCCCAAAGGTTAGGTTAGCTCACTAGGCCCTACATGCAATGCACTTCATGAATTCACCTAGTGGCACCCGTGCGTCGAATAGCCGATAAGACTTCCCCTCTTAATAGTGCGGTTATCGATCCTAAACCACTCACACCTCTATAGTGTCTTGAGTGCAAAACAAAATGGCCCTAACGGTTATACCTTTGCCTTGAGCCCATTTTGTTCCTCCAAATGATATGAACACTTCACACCATCATGTGACCGTCTCGATCCATCGACCTTGACTTCACTTGCCCTTCACCGTGCATCGGTCCATCGGCGCTAGTCTTGCCCGAGCTTCACCATCGCATGGCCCTTCACTCCGAAGCCTCGACTAGCCCTTCACCTTCAACACCGGTCCATGGAGCCAAGCATCGTCTTGATCTTCATCTTTGATCACATGACACGTGTCATCATGCTTCAATATGCTCATCATGTGGACAACCTTTCTCTAAATCAACCACTTAGATAAACAAGGTTAGTCCTAGGTTTCATCAATTAGCCAAAACCAAACTAGAGACTTTCA